>SJYA01003091.1:3294362-3488726 GCA_006410615.1 Neotragus moschatus | reverse complement strand
CACCCTGCTACACCATGATGCAACCTCCCATATGGGGGTTCCCAGAAGACCAGGCTCCCACCCTTGAGTCCCAGCCTCAGCTTGACCTAATCTTGCTCCCAGCCACAGGGAAGTGAGAACCGCAAGGTTATTTCAGATTTCAACTCCCTCTTCTTAACTAATCTCTAAAGAATCATGTGGCTCAGATGGTTAAAAAAAAAAAAAAAACAATCTGGAGACCTGGGTTCGATCCGTGGGTGGAAAGGTCCCTGGAGAAGGGGATGGCTACTTACTCTAGTATTCTTGCCTGGGAAACCCCATGGACAGAGGAGCCTGGCGGGCTACAGTCCATGGGACTGTAATCGGACATGACCTAGCAACTAAACAACAAGAACCTGATGACTTGAAATGACAAGAAGAGTGAGATGTGGTCATTGGCCATAGGAGCCTCCACAGACCCAAGCTCAGCAGAGGGTGGGATGAGGGAAACCGAGCTAAGCCAGGGGCCCTTCCCCACCTCTCTCCCAATCCCTGGCCCAGGTGTCAGTCCCAGGCAGAGGGAGAGTCCAGCTGTGGATGGACACCTGGTGACCAGGTTGTCACACTGAGTCACAGACACATCAGAAAGAACCTGGAAGGGCTGGGAGCAGGAGTCGGGGAGCTTTTCTGCAAAATAAGGGGATAGGCTGTGAACAGGTTTGTAAGGCACTCAGAAGCAGATGTGTGGAAGCAGCCGAACAATCAGACGTTTGTGAAAGGATACTGTCATGGATTCAGTGAGAACAGCCGTCATCTGAGCAATGGTGCCACCTCTCCAGGAGGGCTCTGAGCCGGTGACTCTGAGTGTCTCCCCCACTTTCAACTGCAATTCAAAACTCACCTTGTCGAGTAGCTTTCTCCCTCGTCTTGACAAATACCTCCGCTGTCCTAGGGGATCTGAACTTCCTGTCCTGAGTGCTCCCAAGATCAAGTGCACATTGGAAGTACAAGTGCAAATGATTCTTACCAGGAGTTACCCTGAGAACTTTGACTTCATGATAACTATTAGTATGAAAAAAAAAAAGTTAATTAGTACAGGACTGTTGTAGAAATAAAAAACATGTGTAAATATCAATTGTAACAATTATTAAAGAAAATCCAATCTCACATAGCTGTGAAATTCAAGATCATTATTATTCATTGACAAATAGTAATGATGGCATAAAACTAAGGTAACCTCAGTTCAGGTGAGCAAATAAAGTTGACCCCAGATTGACCCTCATTAATGAATTTGACACGAGCCTTCCCCCGTTAATAGATTCTTAGCCAAAGGTGAGTTTTTAATTAGGATATAAATTTCAGGTACATTGATAATATATGTGGAAATGTGAAGGCTCCAACCCAGCAAATACGTATTGCTTCCTGTGCATTCGGAGTCAATGTCCTATAAAGACAAATATACAGAGGCCCTGCTCCTGAGTTTCCTCCCTGTAATTCTCCCGAGATAGAGAAGATGACTTGAGATTATTTGGAAGCAAGATGGCACAGGAGAGAGAGAGAAGTTGAAAATACAAGGCAAGTGAAGTAAACTTTCGGAGGGAGCAATGGAAAGCTGGTACCAGCCAGAGTTCTTGGTCTTCCCCAACCGATAGAAACTGATCAGAAGCCAGACAAGAAATTCCAGCCAGGCTCTACTGGGGTCTCTGCTGTAGCAGAGGGATCAAGAACAGTAATTGGTTCCTTAGCTTGCTCCCCAAGGCAGAGTGAGCTTGTTCCTTATATGGGGTGAGAGTAGGGGTGCATCGTGGGAGCTGGCCGAAGGGGTGGCTTAGGTGGTCTCCCTTCCTCTTTATGCTGTCTTGTCCGGGGGGCAGGAGCAGTACCCTGCTTTTGTTCCTAGCTCTTCAGAAGTGGGTTTTTTGGTCTTTTTGTTTATCTTTGTCTGTAATCTGTCTCCTTGTTTGTGTGAGTGTATGCTCAATCACTTTAGTCATGTCGGACTCTTTGCAATTCTATGGACTGCAACCTGTCCATGGGATTTTCCAGACAAGAATACTGAAGTGGTAGCCATTTCCTTCTCCAGGGGATCTTACCGACCCAGGGATCGAACTCGCGTCTCCTGCATCTCCTGCATTGCAGGTGGATTCTTTACTGCTGAGCCACCAGGGAAGATCTTCATCCCTTCTAGTTTCTTTGTATTCTATTGCTCTAGGAGGAAACATTTGTCCAGGTGCAAGCACTGCAGCAAAAGGTCCCAGGTCCCAGCCTGTCTCAAAGCCACACTTGTCAAAGTAGGTACTAGGTTCCTTGCTGGAGTACCAGATTTCTGTCTTCTGCAAATACCCCTCCCCTCCCCACCCATCAGATCAGAGTCCCAGGAGAGAGCCTGGGAATCTTCATTTGACTAAAATCCTCAGCTGAGTCTCCTATTCATAAAACAAGAAGCACTGCCTGGTGCTCTGAGAACAGGGTTTAAAAGTGCTCTTCTGAGGCCATCACCTTATTTTACAGGGGAGGCCCTTGAGACCAGAGGGATGGAGCCAGAACTCCAGAGCTCGGCTTTATTTCACCTTCATATGGCCAGGTCTGTGCCAGGCTCCCAGGAACCAGTTTCAGCTGCCCGCAGGGAGTTAACTGTCAACATCCCAAATTCCAGCATCAAACTGAATTCGCACTCTGTTCCCACCACACCCGCCATCCTGGGGTCAGCGCTGGCCTCTGGAGACCCCGCGTCTGGCCTTCAGGCCTGAGGCTGTGCTTCCGAATTGTGATTGGAGGTAATTTTTCTGTTCCTCCTTGGCTTCTTGGTCAATGTTTTAAAACATAAAGCATGATTTAAAAAAAAAATGCTACCTATTTAAATCTATTTTTCTGAGAGTTAATAGAAAAGTTATGTATTTAGAAAAGCGGATCTAGACACTGGTATGTGACCGCCTGCCACCAAATTTTCTCTCCTGACCTGCGTCCCGTGATTCTCCCTTTGGGTGTGAGTGTGAGCAAACCTGTCTACTGCATTGCATGTCAGGAATCCCTGAATCTAGGTTAGATAGTTTGGCAGCATCCTATCTTTTCTTAGACCCAACCTGAGAGAGAGAGGGTGCTTACAGAATTCCAAGATGAAGAAACAAGCTTTCTGTTTGAAACAGCTTCTAACAGACTGATGACATCGGACTTCTACAGAAAAGACCACTTTTTTTGGTTATCTCTGTTTTGTTCAGTAGGTGCCCAAGGAAGTGGTTAATTCTTTAAGAGCGATGGTAAGAGTGACTGGGGCTCTATTGCGTACCTATTCCCTATTTCTTTTTCTTTCTTTTTAACCAGTGCACCCAACTGTAGAGCAATATAGTCCTTCCTTGTGTAAGAGAAGCAAACAGACTTCTGCATATCTGCACAATTTTATGACAGATCTCACCCAAAGTCCACTTTCTGAAAGTACCGGTATGATACTTTATCCCAAAGCCATTATATTGTTCATTCCTCCTCTGTCCTCATACACACCCCTGTGTGGTTGTGGCTTTATGAAAGCGACCGCGGGGTCACAGAGACGACAGTGTCTTCTGTAAATTGGCTCAAGCTGGCACATCTAAAACATAGAGTCCCCTGAGTCTGGTGGTTTTTCCCACAAAATGGCCCTGCCGCTTACTGCTTTCTGACTTGGCTGAAATTGAGAAAGGGACATGATATCTTTATTTTCCAGGCAGAAAGGTAAAACCAGGCAATGACAAATCAGTCCTCAAGGCACACAGGTCTATTCCTGAAAGTTGGAAAATGTGATTCTGAGAATCCCCCATGGCTGGCCTTAAAAGTCAAAATGTGCTGACTCATCCCCAAGTGTCAAGGAATTTTAAAATCTCAGATGTACTGTCTTCCAAATGGAAACTGGTGGCCACTGGCTAACACTGGGGATGACAAGGCCTTGGGACAGAGAGGAGGTGGGGCTGAGGGTTGGCGGGTTCGTCCTGAAAAGCTCTATTAGCCCCAGGCTGGGATCGTTGTGAAACTTAATACTTTAATGACTGGACTGCTCGTGGGCTCTTGTTTTTAATTCTCTTGTCCCGAGAGAATAATTTTCTTCTCTCAATCGAATCTTCTTGAGAGGAGGAGAAAGCAAGGAGATAAGTGTGGGTCAGGCAGTGCTGGGCAGATCTTCTTAAGGGACCGTTCCTGATACATGGAGCAGGCAGCCAAGTGTGGCCAGTGAGCACCAGGCATCTGGACTCAGACCTCTTCTCCATCCCCTACCTATCCCCTGAGCTGAGTCACTGACGTGATCTGAGTCTCATTTCCTCCTCTGTTTCCCTGCTCCAGGATGGTTAGTATGAAATGAGATCATCACATAAAACAACATTGTGTCTGATGTCTGGCACATAGTGGATATTTAATACTGATAGGGAATTTCAATTATTTTATTTTAATGTTTAACAGCTTGCCTAGAGAACATCAGAGGGTCAGTATATTTGGTGTGAGTGGATGATACGTGAATGACACACTGAACTCATCACAGGTGGAACCAGCTAGTGACTGTTATCAACACCAGAAGTTCCTAATAGGCAGAGACCATCTGAGATCACAGGCAAGCATCAGTCTTTATGCATATCAGCTAATTTAGTCTTCCAAACAATCCTATCAAGTCAATGTGATCATTGTTCTTGTGAAGATGAGAAAACTGAGGAGTTCAATACTTACCCAAAGGTACAGAGCCAGAAAGTGAGAAAGTGTGATTCCAAAGTCCACACTCTGAGCCAAGCATCAGCAAACTCGTAGGCCACTCTTGTTAGCTTCCTGCTTTTGTAAATAAAGTTTTATTAGAACACAGATGTGCACATTAGATTACATGCCATCTCTGACTGCTTTTTCATTACAGTGGCTGAGCTGAGAAGTCATCTACAAGGCCTGCAGTGTTTAAAATACTTACTGCCTGGCCCTTCACAGAAAACATTTGCCAGCCTTGCTATGAATCACTGCAGCATAGTACCTTCTTGGTGAGAGAGAGAGAGACATATCAAGTACCCAGACTTCTAAGATACAAGATGGAACATGAGCTACACAGGGGTACAAAGAAAATGGAATAACGCTGCTGTGACTTTCCTGGACACAATGGTGGTGAGTGTGTGTGTCTCTGTGTGTGGTTGTGGGCAAGGGCAGTGCTAAGCTCCTCTGACTGTGAAGCTGAAGTGGAGACAAGGACAGCATAAGTGAAGACTAAACATGATAGCTAGGTCTGGCAGTTTTAGATAAAAAGCAATTGGGAGAAAGATTTGTATCCTAGAATAGTTACCACAAGACGCTATAATATTTCTGCTTTTATGCAAACGAAGTAGTAGGGACTTCCCTGGCGGACCAGTGATCAGGACTTTGTCTTCCAGAGCAAGAGATGAGGGTTCAGTCCCTGGCTGGGCAGTTAAGATCCCACGTGCCTTGTGGCCTAAAAACATAAAACAGAAGCAATATGGTAACAAATTCAATAAGGACTTAAAAAGTGGTCCACATCCCCCCAAAAATACATAATGAGGAAATGAATGTAAAAAAATCTATTAAAAAATTTAATGAGGAAAAGAACATCAAGAAGTAGTAAAATCTAATGTAACATCTTAAAATCAGTTTCACCCCTAAATTTCAACACTCGTGAGAAAGTTTCTCCCAACAGAGCCAAGCAAGAGCATGGCAAGCTCACAAGAAGTCCGAGTCTCCAGGGTGCTGTGCAAACGCAAAATTGCCACTTGAACTCTAAAAAGCCGACGAAGACGTTAGAATTAAGCCGACTACTCAAAGCCAGCATATACGTCGTCATAGCCTCTATCTGTACCTGCTTTTTGTGCAGTTTCTTCAACTCTTCCTCCTCAGTACATTTTTTTCTTATTTGCCGCTTACCTCATTCACACCAAGCAATTCAGCAAGGGAATAGTCTTCTTCAAAACATTTAAAATTGGATGAATATTCTTCCCTTTGATCTCTTGTTTATTTCAATGTCTGACACCACACTTGACTGGTGAGCATTCCTGGTCTCCAAGAGAAACAACCACCCTCCCCTGGGAGTTTCTTGAAAATGATGTTACTTTTCTCTGATGGTAAACATCACGCAGAGATAAAACTGAAAACAGAAAATTTAATAAAGTAAAGACACATTTGACCGTCTTTCTCTGGAGCTTCAGAAAGTGTTCAGTGTTTTATAAGCAGTACATGGCGTAATGTAGGCATACCCAGAAAGATGGATGGTCGTTCCATTATTTCGAGATTTCCCTT
This sequence comes from Neotragus moschatus, assembly GCA_006410615.1. Classification (NCBI taxonomy): domain Eukaryota; kingdom Metazoa; phylum Chordata; class Mammalia; order Artiodactyla; family Bovidae; genus Neotragus; species Neotragus moschatus. The sequence continues at coordinate 3,482,525 of SJYA01003091.1, read as the reverse complement.
GGTGATCGTAGCTGCAAGGCTTTCACTGCTTCCTGGATCGTTATTACATGATTCCTGCCTTTTCAGCCTATTTTTCTCTCACGTTCTTCTAGCTTGAATGAGGAGTTTATGTTTTTGGCAAATAGAGGTAAGTTAAATGAGGTTGAAGGTTTGGGGAGTCAACTGAAATCAACTGCTGTTAAATATGGATGAAGGTTACAGGATCAAAGCCTCACTTGCCAAAAAGAAAAAAAAATCTCTTATTTTGCACATTTGCTGCCCACGGCATTTCAAAAAGGACTCTTTAGCATCTCCAAGCTTTGTCTCAGCCACATTCTATTCCATTTCAAGTCACATGCTATTTTTTTTTTACCTTAATTATCATCCCACTCTTAAAGAGATGATCAGATTATGCCAAAAAACTTGAGGTACCCTTTTTGATGGGGCTTCCCAGGAGTTGCTAATGGTAGAGAACACACCTTCCAATGCAGGAGATAAAAGAGACACGGGTTCCATCCCTGGGTCGGGAAGATCCCCAGGAGAAGGGCATGGAAACCCACTTCACTATTCTTGCCTGGAGAATCCCCATAGACAGAGGAGCATGATGGGCTACAGCCTATAGGGTTGCAAAGAGTCAGACATGACTTAGCAAACACACACACACACACCCTTTTTGACAAAGCAGATATTCATTGAATAGTGTGTAATGTCTGGGTTCTCATCTGCTTCTTAATTCTGCATTTTGGTCCATTTCTCTCTAAGACGAGGAGAGGATGAGGTTGACCCAGGAAGCCCGAATTTAATTCCATACTAAAGTCTTGTTCCATCAGTACCAGATGGAGGCCAAGTCCAAAGAGGCACAGAAAGACCCCCCAGCTGAACACTTCAATTTCTTCTAAGAAATGAGATATTAATGATCTGTTTAGTTCAGTTCAGTTGCTTAGTCTTGTCTGACTCTTTGAGACCCTATGAACTGCAGCACACCAGGCCTCCCTGTCCATCATCAACTCCTGAAGTGCACTCAAACTCATGTTGGTGATGCCATCCAACCATCTCATCCTCTGTCGTCCCCTTCTCCTCCTGCCTTCAATCTTTCTCAGCATCAGGATCTTTACAATGAGCCAGTTCTTCTGTTAGGATCTAACATACGCCACGACAGGCTTTAAGGCTTGAGTTCCATTTATCTAGAAGTTGAGTCACTGCCTAGGAGGAACTGAGATCATCTTCCGTGAGTGCCAGGACTTGACCAATTAGCATGTTCTCCGCTGGTTTGAGCCTATCAGGACGTAATGGACATCCCCCAAGAAAGCCCACGCGCGTGAAAATTTAGCCAGTTAGTAGCAACCAATCCGCCTTTGCCAACTCCCTGTCTTGTTCTAAAACCTATAAATACTGTTGTAATTCAGGGCTCGGGGCTCTTGCTCGACTCCACTGCACTGGATGTGGTTTGAGCCCTAGCTCAAGCTAGCAATAAACCCCTTTTTGCTTTTGCATTGCTGTGGATGTCTTATTCTCTCAGTTCTGGGGACTCGGACTTCAGGCATAACACTTCGCATCAGGTGGCCAAAGTATTGGAGCGTCAGCTCCAGCATCATTCCTTCCAATGAGCATCCAGGACTGATTTCCTTTAGGATGGACTGGTTGGATCTCCTTGGAGTCCAGGGGCTCTCAAGAGTCTTCTCCAACAGCACAGTTCAAAAGCATCAATTCTTCAGTGCTCAGCTTTCTTTATGATCCAGCTCTCACATCCATACATGACTACTGGAAAAACCATAGCTTTGACTAGACAGACCTTTGTTAGCAAAGTAATGTCTCTGCTTTTTAACGTGCTGTCTAGAAGCTGTTAAATACAAGGCCTTCTCAACTAGACACAGAAGACTGGGTTTCCTTTCTATTTGCACCCCTTTCTTTGAAAGGGGGCTTCCCGAGTAGCTCAGTAATAAAGAATCCTTCTGCCAATGCAGGAGAGGCAAGAAACATGGGTCAATCCCTGGTCCAGGAAGATCTCCTGGAGAAGGAGATGGCAATCAACTCCAGTATTCTTGCCTGGAAAATTCCATGGACAGAGGAGCCTGGCAGGCTAACAGTCCATGGGACCAGAAAGACACGACTATGCAGCTGAGCACACNATCTACCTGGATCCCCTAACTGGCTGGAGGAGTTATTAGTTTTAGGAAGTGGATTATTCCCCATTTAGTACTGCTTTGTCGCTTTCTCAAGGCTGGAAGCCCTGGCAGCCAGGTGGTGGTGAACAGCGGGGCTGAAAGGCTTCTTGTAGGTCACACCGTACTGAAAGGAGTTTCGTTTCATCTGATTCAGTCCTGCACTTGAAACCAAATAGCCATCAGTATGAATTATCAGAAGGTCACATGAAGAAAAATGTTAATGCTGTCAATATCTTTCCTCCAAAATGTTTCTTCCTGTCTTCCAATATTCTTTCCATTTTTCTTTGAGTATGTAAGATGATGAAAGATAACTATTTGTCATTTCCTAAAAGCTGCATATTCAGCTAATAGTTCTAAATGGCAGCACGGTTCTCATTTTTAAGGCTCCCTCCAGGAAAAGAAAAAAAAAGGACTTTGGTTGAGAAAGCTGAGCGCTTTTTTTTTTTTTTTTTTTTTTGGCCAAACCTCCTCTGAGCCTATTCCACTTTGAAAATGACATCACATCCGTAAGGAGCTTAGAATGGTTTACGGTTGCTCCCTCTCCATGTCTCGAGTCAGAATAAATGAAACATTTCAGGCTTCCTTGACTGAAGGCTGACATTCTGTCTTTCATGAATGTCTACTGGCCATAGAAGGAAATGAAGAAATAATTTCAGAGTTCCTATTGATCTGGCATTGCATTAACTGTCTGCTGAGCCAAGCTGCTTATTGACTAAATGCTCGCTGGCCACTTCTTATTCGCTCAGCGATCCTGAGCGATTTTAGGATGGGTTGAAAAGACGCCGGAACAGGAGCCTCTGAAGCTGTCACAGAGCTACCCATACGACCTCTAAATGTCGTTATTTCCCAACCATATTTTAATGACAAAAAAAAAGGGCTTCCCAGGTGGCACGAGTGGTAAAGAACCTGCTTGCCAAGGCAGGAGACATAAGACGCGCAGGTTTGATCCCTGGGTCAGGAAGATTCCCTGGAGGGAGGGCATGGCAACTCACTCCAGTATTCTTGCCCGGAGAATCCCATGGACAGGAGTGTGGCGGGCTACAGACCGTGGGTTGGCACAGAGTCACACGACTGAAGCGACTTAGCACACAAGCATGCATTCACAAACAACGCCATGTATGGGGAGGCATGAAGCTATCCCTTGAGAAAAATTGCTGATCCACACAGAGTGCAAGTTTTTCTTTCATGGAGTCAGATGGCCGAGTCCATAAGCTAAGACCAGGTCTTTCTGTGCGGGAATTCCGTCTCCCTCTCAGTCACTGGTTACTTGCAGTGACACCCTTTTGGAAGCCAATCTTACCCACTTAGAATCTGTCTTTGAAGCTTTTGGAATCTCAAAGAAAATCAGGGAACAACTAGGCTTCTAAGTAAACTCTGTATTGGAATGTAAGTTACATATGGAAATGTGCCCATGTCATTAGTTAGAATTAATGATATGAACATTTCCATATAAATATATGTATATTTTTTATAAAGTGAAAACACCTGTATAACCAGAAAACACAGCAAGAAACAGAGAATTACCTGCACTCCAGGAAGCTTCTTCAGTCACTTCCGTCCCTGTCTCCAAAAGGGAACCACTATGTGGACTTCTAAGACCATAGTAAGTTTGGCCTGGTTTTGAACTTTATATAAATGGAATTGTTGTTCAGTCACTTAGTTGTGTCCAACTCTTTGCGACCCCATGGACTGCAGCACACCAGGAATCCCTGTCTTTCCCTATCTCCTGGAGTTTGCTCAAACTCATGTCCATTGAGTCAATGATGCTGTCCAACCATCTCATCCTCTGTTGCCCCCTTCTCCTCCTGCAGTCAATCTTGCCCAGCATCAGGGTCTTTTCCAGTGAGCTGACTCTTCTCCTCAGGTGACCAAGGCACTGGAGCTTCAGCATCAGACATCAGTCCTTCCAATGAATATTCAGGGTTGATTTCCTTTAGGTTGGACTGGTTTGATCTCCTTGCTGTCCAAGGGACTCACAAGAGTCTTCTGCAGCTCCACAGCTCAAAAGCATCAATTCTTCGATGCTCAGCTTTCTTTATGGTCCAACTCTCATATCCATACATAACTACTAGAAAAACCATACTTTTGACTATATGGACCTTTGTTGGCAAAGGGATGGACTATGTAGTATGAAAACATTTATCCCCAGCTTCCTTCAATCAATATTCATCTTGTAATATTCAACCAAGGACAATAGAATTTTTAGGCTAAGATACATGTGAGGTAATATCTGGTCTGTACTTTTTTTTTTGCCTAATTTTGACAATTATGTATGAAAATCAAAAACCAAACTCTCAGCCTTTATCAGTAGGAGTTTGGGAAACCAGTGCAGATAGTCAAGAGAACACTTTGAGTAAGTAGAAATCACCACGTCTAATTACTTCAGAAACATTTCAAAAGGCCAGTGTGAGTCCAGGTCTAAAAGAATAATAGAAAGTGTGCACATGATTTCAAGTCTAACACCAATGTATGCCTAGTCATAGTATTACAGTGACTCCCTGCTTTCAAAACTTTGCAAAATTCTTCTAAGCCTCTTAAATTCCCTGCAGCTTAGAGAGCCAACAATATAAATATTCACAGGAATTTCCAAAGCAAAAATTGCTGCTTGGCTCCAGACAGCAAACCAACAAGAGACTCTACTGGAACAAGATACAAAGCACAGTCATACTGAATTTGAACATCAGTTTTAAAAGCGATCCTTTATAATTTCTGGAGCTCGTAATCAGAGAGGCAGCATACTGAGACTATGCCAGATAGCTTAGCTCTTCCACTTGGGATTTGCTTCTGCTTTTATTTAAAAATAAAAATAACCTGTGATACATAAAAATGTTTTCCTTCATATTATTTAGTCAAAGTCACGTTTTCTGACAATTAAATCATGCTTCCCTATTTTAGTAGAGGGAATGTTTGATTTTTTTCTCTTGCCTGAAAAAGAGACACTGGAAAGACAGCTATAGGAAAGCACCCACATCCTGAGCTGGCTGTGGAGAGACCAAGATGAGTACAAGATGAAAAGGGATGGAAGATACAAAATTAGCATAGGTGCATGCCCATCTGAGTCTTAGGAACCAGCATGGAGTGCTGAATATATCCAGAAAGGGCCCATTCATTCATTCATTCCGTTAGGAACTCTGATTGTGTCCTTACCAGATATCAAAAACAAGCTGGTAATGATTTACCAAATGAATAAAGTTTCTTGCTCAAGGGGGAAAAATGCATTCTAGTGCTAGTAAATATGCTCTTCAAGGGAAAAAAAATTCCTGTTTTTCACTCTTTTGTTGGAGGGTTATAAGTATTCTCTCCACCTGTGATTTCAAGATACCCATTGAATTATGTGGTCATAGTACAAAAGATGAGTATTCATCTACACCAAGTAANTTACCAAATGAATAAAGTTTCTTGCTCAAGGGGGAAAAATGCATTCTAGTGCTAGTAAATATGCTCTTCAAGGGAAAAAAAATTCCTGTTTTTCACTCTTTTGTTGGAGGGTTATAAGTATTCTCTCCACCTGTGATTTCAAGATACCCATTGAATTATGTGGTCATAGTACAAAAGATGAGTATTCATCTACACCAAGTAATTATTTAACTATGTCTGGTAAATGGGCGGTTATGCTTCTATGGATGCTTATGATAGGAGGGATGATGAAAGACAGGTAAATTTTCCTCTACTGTAGTGAGAAGTGAATAGATGCAGGTAAAAACAGAAAGGATGATGAGAAGTACCATGCTTTTCATAACAGGCTGTTGAAAACAGTTGTGTCTGGAATCCAAGAAATAGGCAGAAGAAACTGGGGACAGATATTTTTCCAATAACCTTGGAGAGCTTTATGAGTCTTTAAACTAGATCTTGAGAAATTTAAAACAGGGTTAATAAAAATTAAATTTAAAAAAGGTACGCGTTGAAGTCGCTGAACCAGAGTTGGAGAGAGATACACAGTTGGGCTTTCGTGATTAAACAGGAGTCAACTCTGATACAGCACCGCCTAGAACAAGTATTGCTGATGATGTGGAAAGGTATCCTCGAGACAGGATAAAGGCCGCATACACAGCACTGCACCTTCTCACCAATTAATCAAGGAAAACTGAGTATCTATTCTCTGTCTCTGGAGGCTCAAGTGCATGTGTCTCCGTCAAGTCCAGCCTTGCTGAAAAGCGAGCCATGGTGTTCCAAAGGGAAGCAAAAAAAGCAGAATAATTATGCAGGGCAGGGATTTAGAAGAGCTCCAGTAGGTCAGCGAGCCCAGAGAGCTCCCTGTGCAATTCCGCTTTGAAGCCTGAAATCCCCACGGTCAGCATCAGGAGGCCTCGTGAAGTGCCAGTGTGGTCCCACAGGGGTAACAAGTCACGCCCCTGGTAAACAGGCGGTGTGGCGCAGCAGAAGGAGATCTGGCTGATCAGTAAAGGTATTCCATTCCTGGTCAGATAACAACTGATTGGGAGACGAGTGGCAAGTCCCTCAGTTTTGAATCTCAGGCTCTGTGACCCCAATGGCATCCTTTGTCATGCTCATCTGATACGTTGCAGATCACCTCTGCATCAGGCAGGCCTCTGGACCAAGACGGCAGATTTGCTGGTGGCTCTGTGCTACAAGGCCTGATGCTTTGACAGTGCGCTTTGTTTGGAATTGGGGTATGGAGAGAGATGTCCACCTACTTTTTAAAATGTGTGGTATTTAGTTGCTAAGCCCTGACTCTTTTGCGACCCCATGGACTCTAGGCTCCTCTGTCCATGGAACGTCCCTGGCAAGAGTACTAGAGTGGGTTGCCATTTCCTTCTCCAGGGGATCTTCCTGACCCAGGGATCAAACCCACGTCTCCTGCGTCTTGTGTGTTGGCAGGTGGATTCTTCACCACTGGGCCACCAGAAACATTGTGTTCTATAAATAATTCACGCTTTCAGTTCAGTTGCTCAGTCGTATATGACTCTTTGCCACCCCACGGATTGCAGAATGCCAGGCTTTCCTGTCCATTGCCAATTCCCAGAGCTTACTCAAATTCATGTCCTTTGATTCAATGATGTCATCCAACCATCTCATCCTCTGTCATCCCCTTCTCCCACCCTCAGTCTTTCCCAGCATCAGGGTCTTTTCAAATGAGTTGGTTCTTCATAGCAGGTAGCCAAAGTACTGGAGTTTCAGCTTCAGCATCTGTCCTTCCAATGAATATTCAGGACTGATTTCCTTTAGGATNTATAAACCATGTCAGGAAAATATCTCATTTTCCATAAGTAGTAATAGTCAGGTTTATAAGTTACGGGATAATATTTTATATGAGAAAAGGTTGAACTCTTGTCATTTCCTTCCCAAGCCTGAAATAAGTAACACGAATAAAATGGGTTTTCAATTTTCCAGTGACTTTGAAAACCATCTAAATGGGAACCACTTCCCTTTTCCCTCCAAAGCAGAGACCTACATTCCGTAGACTTTCAGAAATATTTTTGAAAGTTTTCACCTTGCTTTTGCTTCAGGATTGCTGATAAGCTGGAGCTTAAATTGAATTTATTTGAAATAGAATTAACAAATTGAATTTTTTCTGGATTCTGTTCTATCTTGCCAAAATTTTAATGAGCTTTTCACATAGAAACTTGAAAATAAATGCATTAATAATAATTCCAGCCACAGTCATATTAGTGGAAGAGTAACCAATGCAGAGAGGTATGAGAAATGTTCCATTACATATAAAGATTAGATAAATAGATAAAGAGAGATAAGTTAAATTGAAATAAAACTAAAGACCTGATAGTGACCAGGATATTTTTGTAATTTCTCTCTTGTGTGTCTTTTTTTAATAGTAAAATATTTATAAAATCAACTTCTCGAAATGTTCAAACACAGCCATGGTCAGACAAATAATATACTTGACCTGTACTTTATACTTCTTACCTTTAACAGAAAAGAAAATATAACTATGAGAAAGCAGAGCTGCTGTAAGAGAAACATCTGTTTCTCTATTCATAAAGCAACTGAAAAAAGCCATAAAAAGATTCAGTGGACATTATTCAATAGAAAAAAAAAAGCCTTTCTTCAAGAAAATATTTTAGTGCACCAACTTTGTTTCATTACTAACGGGGTCATTTCAATTGTGTAATACTAAAACTCTTTTTCCATTATCACTGTTAATCCTACAGAATACGGAGTCCCACCTGCTGACGATTTTGACAAATTTACGTTGCTGATAAAATGAAAACCATCTTTGTTTGCAAACAAATCACAGGTTATCGCTGCCTTCATAACTTGTGAATTGAAATTCACTGCTCTTCCAAACTCAGGACTTCAAGAGCTGTATTTTCTCCCTTATCCGGGATCACTGTCAGCAGGGGGGCATTTCATATCACTTTGGACCACATCGGTATTGCTGAACACACTGGATAACAAGAAGCAAGGTTAATTGGATTGATAACAGCAATATCCAAAATGGCTGAATATTTTAGCATCCCATTTACTATAAATCTGAAAGCACTTGTCATTTCCTCCGTTATTTCTGGTGAGAGGCTAGCCCTCAAGTTTTACTGTGTAACCTTATGACTCTGACCCCTTCCCTCAAGCATTTAACCGGTCACCTTGGCACTGACCAGTGACTAATTCAGATGGAACAGCAAAGCTGGTCTTGTTTTATGAGGAGAGAGACAGAGTGTGTGTTTTCCATAGCGCAGCCCTGCTTGATTTGTTTCTCCATCACTTTTCAGAAGCTCTATTCTTTTACTGCCCAGAAAGGGGGAAGGTTTACATCTGCGTCCGACAAAACTGCTCATGTGCGAGGGAAACATGGGCTCCAGGTGCCCCCCGGCACCACTGCCATCTGAAATCAGGCAGCCTGCTACCCATAGGCATCTGCTTATCCAGTCGATGGTTTTGAGGCCTGCAGAGAGCACCCACCAGGGATGGCTGACAATGAGAGTCTGCTTCAGAAGCTGACAGCTAAACCCAGGTCCCCACCCCACGGGAGCCCTGTTGGCCCACCTTGGTGGAAACTCACCAGCTCCGGGTTCACACCACACCTGAAACACAGTGCCTAGACAAGTGGATGCACTAACTATCCATTCATCTAGCCAACATTTATGATGGGGGTAGGGGTTTGAGGGCCCAAGTCTGAAGATGCAAAAATAAAGGAGACCCAAGGGACTTCTCTTGCCGTCCAGTGGTTAAGAATCTGCCTTCCAGGGCATGAGGTGAGAGTTCAACTCCTAGTCCGGGAACAAAGATCCGTATGCCTTGTGGCCAAAAGACCAAAACATTAAACAGAAGCAATGTTATAACAAATTCAATAAAGACTTTAAAATAAAATAAAGGAGACCTGACTGCCTCCTTCCAGCTCACAGGTGGAATCGCTCATACCGGAAGTGGAGACGACACCGCTCTGCAGCCACTGTGGGATGCCGTCGTGATGTCATGGGATCCTGAAAAGAGAGGTCTGGTGGGAACAGATAAAGGAAAATGTCCAGAAAAGCATCACTAGCACACTGAGCAATCAGCAGCACCTGAGCACGCAGGGCTGGACCTGAGGGATGATGGGGGCCAATCAGCGGCTGGTGAACCAGGGGCTTCAAGGATTCCATAAGTAGACAGCTACCATCAGGCTCTTGTCTCATCAAACACACCATGAGTCACAGAGTCACTGACGCTTATGGAACACCGACTCTGCCCCCATGTTACGTCATCTCCTTGAATCCTGAGAACAATCTCTCAAGTTGACACCGTCATCCCATTTTACAAGATGACAAGCTGAGACTCTATAACTTTCCTGAAGTCTCACAGCCAGCAGATGTGGGAATTAGAATTTGACCTCTACAGCAGCGGTCCCCAACACTTTAGGCCCTACAGGCTGGTTTCGTGGAAGACAATGTTTCCATGGACGGGAGCTGGGGCTGGTTTGGGGATGATTCAAGCACATTAGATTTATTGCGCAGTTTAGTTCTATTATTATGATGATTACATCAGCTCCACTTCAGATCATCAGGCATTATTAGATCCCCGAGGTTGGGAACCCCTGCTCTAAAGTGAAAGCTGTTTCTTTTTTTTGGTCTCTGAGCCAGGTTTCCACCCCCAGAGGACACAGAGGTTCCCAACAAGAACTGGGCGTTTCTGCTCTAGGTTTGGAGCAAAGGGCCAGCCCCCTTTACCCTCCTCTCCCACTTTGGGTCCCTTGATTCACTGGATCAACCTACCTAGGATTTTCCCCAAGCCAGTCATGGCTGGGCCAGTTTTGTTATCTTGTGAAAGTGAAAGTTGCTCAGTTGTGTCCAACTCTTTGCAACCCCATGGACTATACAGTCCATGGAATTCTCCAGGTCAGAATACTGGGGTGGATAGCCGTTTCCTGGTCCAGGGGATCTTCCCAACCCAGGGATCAAACCCAGGTCTCCAACACTGCAGGCAGATTCTTTACCAGCTGAGCCAGCAGGGAAGCCCAGTTGGCTCTTTTCTCTCCCACGTGAGTGGGTGGGCCTGGGTGGCTGGGCCATCTGTTCCTCCAACCTTTGCCAAACCTGGATTTCTTTCCATCATCTGCTATCCACACTGATAGTTCCTACTTCTCCACCCTGTTTCTCTTCCAGTCCAATGGTCTTTTTTTTCCCCATACTCTTCCTGACGGATGCTGGTTTCATCCAAATAATCTACTAACCTGCCTTCTAAAAATGATTCTGATCAGTCTAAACACTTCAAGGCTTTAAAGAGATGTTACGTTTTGGAGTCAACACATCTGCAAATTAAAACTCTGCTCCTTACCAGCTGAATGATCTTGAGCAAGTGGCTTTACCTCTCTGAGCCTCAGTTTTCTCATCTGCAGAAAGGATATAGTGATGACGCTCTCACAGGGTGATTGCAAGGACTCAGTGAGCTTGTTTTTACAAAAAGCATAGAGCAGTGCTTAATAACAAGACCACCACGCTGCACAACATCAAGCTAGAATGGGAATAGTGCCCCCTGGCTATGTCCAGTTGCACAGTGTACAGACTATGCTGTAAACAGTTAATAATCAAGAAAATGTCATTATTCTTTCCTTTCCTCCTTGCTAGTAGCTGCTCTGTAATAGGTCTTTAAATTGGCCCATGTGGGATGATTGCTGTTGCTGCTAAGTCGCTTCAGTCGTGTCCGACTCTGTGCGACCCCATAGACGGCAGCCCACCAGGCTCCTCTGTCCTGGGATTCTCCAAGCAAGAGTACTGGAATGGGTTGCCATTTCCTTCTCCAATGCATGAAAATGAAAAGTGAAAGTGAAGGCATTCAGTTGTGCCCAACTCAGCGACCCCATGGAATGCAGCCTACCAGGCTCCTCCATCCATGGAATTTTCCAGGCAAGAGAACTGGAGTGGGTTGCCACTGCCTTCTCCAGTAGGATGGAGGGCATAGTTAAAGATCTGAAGAACAAAGCTGCACTGTGACCCTCATCTATACAAATTGTTAAGGAAGACTTCAATGTAGAAGAGCAGATGTCTTTTCTAGAGTAGCTGTCTCTCTTGACAAAGGCTTAGACACAGCAGCCCCTGGGTGCTCTTCTCACAGCCTGCTGGGCAGACTAGCTGCTTAACCCAACCTACTCATCTCTCCATACTGTACTCCTGCCAGGCAAGTCTTGTATATTGAATAGGTATTTGCACAATAAATGTATATTTTCCAGTAAGTGCCTCTGGCTTCACTGTACTGCCAGAGAACTTTCTATGCAAGTGGCAAGGTCTCTGTTAAAAAGGAGGTCATCTGAGTTGTTTTCCAGCCAGAGACCTTTAAATCCCCTACTTAACATTATTAGTTCCCGAGCCCATTGTTGGTAATAAATATCCTTGTGATTGCTTGGCCTGAACGTGATTGTTTGAATTTCAGTCCTATTTTTACTTTCCTTTTATAGCCAAGTTCTGTGTGATCTGTATCTACCCTCTCTATTGTATCTGCTTCCTACACTCCAGACTCTATAATCTGTCTTTGATCGGTTTCTCTTAAACTCTCTCCTGCCTTGCTAAGACTTTTCCTTCTCTTCTTCTTGGCATCCCTCCAGTTTCCCCAATTCTTTTTCTTTTGAAGTCACCAATGACTTCTTCCTAGTCGAATGCTGGCCTTACCAGGCTGCAGAGAAATCCCTTGGGGCAAGGAAAGTCTTTCCACAAAAGTGGTGTCAGAAGAACTGGAAGTCAACATGGGGAAAAAATAAACCTTAACCCTTACTTCATAATTTCATACCCCCAAATTACAGTTAGATGTAAAAGCTGAATCTACAATTCTTCGGAAGAAAACATTGAAGAGAATCATTGTGACCTTGAAGCAAGTAGGTATTTCTTAGACAGGACCCAAAAAACATTAACTACCAAAAATAAAGTGATAAATTGGGACTTCATCAAAACTAAAAACTTCTACCCAACAAGAAAGAATCATGAAGACGACAAATAGGCAAACCGTAAACTATCAGAACACATTAGATAAATCTGACAAGGGACCTGTATACAGAATACATAAAGAACTCTCACAACTTAATACTAAAAAGTGAAAACACCAGTGATAAAAGTGGCCCCCAAATCCTTGACCAAAGAAGCAGTCCGCAAGCACTTGAAGAAGTGTTCAATGTGATCAGTCATCAAGGTCCTGAAACTTTAAAAGTCTGACAGTACAGAAGTTGTTGAGAGAGCAAATAATATTCTTAAATGTTGTGTAAAATCATACAGCCACTTTGAGAAACTCTTTGGCAGTTTCTTACGGCACTAAACATGTAACTATATTATACCCAGCAACTTTGCTCCCAGAGTTGGCGCAAGACAAATAAAATCAGATATCCTTTAAAAAAAAAAAAAAAAAAGACTTCTACAAAAATGCCGCAGATGCTTTACTGAGAGTAGCCAAAACTGGGAGGAAAATGACCATCAAAAGGAAAATGCATTTTAAAAGTGCAGGAGAGCAATCCGATGGAACACTACTCAGACTACAAAGGAGCAATAGCTATAATACCATGGATGGCACTCAGAAGCAGCCTGGTGATAGCAGACAGACATCAAAGAGTGTGTACGCAGTGGCTGCATTTATGTGAAATTTATGAGCAGGCAAAGCTCAGCTATGGAGACAGAAATCAAAACAGTGGCGTCCTCTGAAGTGGGGTAAGGGGGTTGGTGAGTGGGGATTGACTGGCTGGGGACACAAGGGAACTTTCTGGGGAGTGGGAGTGTTCTATATCATGATAGGAATGTGCACTAAGTGTGTGGGCATTTGTCAAAACTCATTGAACATGCGCACTTAAGATCTGAGAATTTAATTGAAAGCTGTAATTCAATAAAAGCAAATTTTTAAACAAATGAAGCTTCCCCTTCTCAAGCTTTTTTGCTGTTTTTTAACATCTCTTCAAACTGTACCCTGGCTCTAAGGGTTTCCCAGACCCTAACTGCCCCACCTCACCCCACCCCTGTTCTGTGTGCTGCCTGCCAGGGGGTGGACTCTCTTGCCTTCATCCTCTTTCCTGTGTATTACCTCATTTGCTCACTCATCCTGAGCACAGCCACTATCAAGATACAATAAACTAAATTCACAGGTTCAAGACTTTTTTCCTAACAAAGTTAAAAAACATTCCTTCTGCAGCCTAAGAAATGCACCCAGGGTGATTCGTGTCCCTTCCCCCCACTGTTTCCCATGGAAACCAAGCAAAACCAAATCGCTTACCTGGAAATAGCAGACGACCCATAAATGTCCACAGATACCCATTTTGGCACCCCACAGCCTCCCAAGATCAGGTGATGATGTCATCCTTGCTTTTTTGGAAACTGGCCCCCTTTTTGGTTTCGATCCTGTCGCATTCAGAGGCTAAATTCACTGGAGAGTCATCACGGCTAATGCTGGTCTCCCAGTGACATCTAAGTGCATTGCTGATGTTCAACGAATATTAATAAATAATAGCAACTGTAGGCTTGAGTAAGTGAACCAAGCCCCAGGCACTATGCGACCGGGAAATCTAAATAAGAAATTTTGAAGCTTTCTACCGTCATTAATTAAGATTAGAAGGCTAGTGAACTATGTAAGAAAAATCAAGCAATCTTTTATGTTCAGGCCCAGAAATACCGAGGATGATTGCATTTTACTGGTGTGTCTTTGTTTTGCTTTATTGTGTGTGTGTGTGTGTGTGTGTGTGTGTGTGTGTGTGTATGTGTGCGCATGTGGCAAAGAATCCTAACTCAGACAACCATAAAGAAAAGCCATTAGAAAGAGCAACTGAAGAACATACAGCTGTTATTTCCTTACTAAGCTTTATTACTCAGCTGAATACTCAGAAATGTGCAAAAAGAAAAAGGTCTGGCTATAACATTTTTTAAAAAGAACTATCCAAATGAACTTACTTATAAAACAGAAACAGACTCACAGACTTAGAGAATGAGCCTATGGTTGCCAGAGAGAAGAAATATTTAGGGAGTTTGTCGACATGTACACTCTGCTAAATTTAAAATGGATGCCCAACAAGGACCTACTATGCAACACAGGGCAGTCTGCTCAATGTTACATGGCAGCCTGGATGGGAGGGGAGTTTGGGAGGAAATGGATACATATATATGTGTGCCTGAGTCCCTTCACTGCTCACCTGAAACTACCACAACTATGTGTGCATCTGTGTGTGTGTGAGAAAGTCATTTAGTTGTGCTGACTCTTTATGATCCCATGGACTGTAGCCTGCTGGGTTCCGCTGTCCATGGAACTCTCCACGCCAGAATACTGGAGTGGGTAACCATTCCCTTCTCCAGGAGATCTTCCCAACCCAGGGAGTGAAGCCAGGTCTCCCACAATGCAGGCAGATTCTTTACCAGCTGAGCCACCAGGGAAGCCTAAGAATACTGGAGTGGGCAGCCTATCCCTTCTCCAGCAGATCTTCCTGACCCAGGAATCAGACCGGGGTCTCCTGCCTTTGCAGATGGATTCTTTACTAGCTAAGTTACCCCAATACAAAATAAGAAGTTTTTTTAAAAAAAGAGAGCTACCCAGATTAAGCAGTTTTCTTTTTCCAGCCCTTTGTACCAAAGACATTGAATGGCTTTTTCCATTGTCTATTAATAGAAATATTTTTGCCTGATTTTCTGAAGCTGGTCCTGTCTGGTTTGAGAGGATAGTTTTGGATAGAAATCATCACAGCTTTTACTGCTATCCCTAAAGACATATCGAAGGCTTGGACATCTTTTGATAACACACATTCTGTTTTACAAGATTGAAATCATTGAGACCTGGGGCTCATTTCCTGGGGAAAATACGTGAGCAGAGCTGGGCTTGAGAAAGAAGAAAGCAGGGTGATGTGCAGGATGGCTCTGAGATGGGAGAGAGAAGNTACTGCTATCCCTAAAGACATATCGAAGGCTTGGACATCTTTTGATAACACACATTCTGTTTTACAAGATTGAAATCATTGAGACCTGGGGCTCATTTCCTGGGGAAAATACGTGAGCAGAGCTGGGCTTGAGAAAGAAGAAAGCAGGGTGATGTGCAGGATGGCTCTGAGATGGGAGAGAGAAGAGGATGTGAGACCAGGGGTGACCACAGCAGCCACAGTGGCGACCGGGACGCCCCGAGGGCTCAGTGAGCACCAGGCCCACCGTGACCCCCGCTCTCCCCACCTCTCACCTGTGCTTGCACAAAGTTTTCGGGCATACATGTCCAAAGGGCTGTACTAATTTTTTATTTTAGTGTGGATAATTTATTTTATTACAGTAGAGTTGATTAACAATCTTGTGCCAACCTCTGCTGGACAGAAAATGACTCAGCTACACACATATATACCTTCCTGTTTGAAAATAATCTTGTCCATTATGGTTTATCCCCAGAGATTGGGTATAGTTCCCTGTGCTAACTCACGCTGCTACGCATGGGGCCGAGAGCCCTGGCTTCCCACATGGTAACCAGCGTTCCTTTTTATCCACATCCAGAAAACGGTCGTGTGCCGTCCACTCTTCACCTGTCACATCCTTGGTAACTGCCCCAGGAGGAGCTTGTGAGTGAGCTTTGTGTGATGCTCTGGAGTCACTGCTTGGGGCCAAGGTCTCTGCAAGGTCACCTCTGCAGGGCTAGCGGGCCCAGACCAGCAGCATCTCAGCTGGGTCGCCGGAGGATTGGGGCCCTGTGTTGTCTGCTGTCCAAGTCCCAGTGGGTAGTCTGGTGCACAGTAGGCGCTCAAAGAATATTTATGGCTTTATTGAATTCGCCGTGAGAGATTCAGCAACTCCCTGTTTCAGGACCTCCTAAATTATGTGGCCAGAAAGACAGGATGAAATAGTTCTACTTGTCCCTACGAGAATTCTCTTCAGAAGGAGTATAATGAACCAGGCGTTTTAATGATTCCAAGGACACTGCCCGGTCAGTGTCTCACTGAACCACACACATGCCAGAAGTCTGGAGGCTCTGGATTCTGTTTGATTTTGGTGCCTGGGGTCCACCCAATCCCCATTTCCTTGTTTCTGCTTTTGTTCCTCAGGAGACTTGAACCAAAACACCTCCTGCACTTAACCAACTAGAAATGAGTAAACTAAGCACCTCAGATTGTAATGAAGCAAAGGGCCATCTCAGAAACCGCACAGCTAACCCCTGAGGAGCAAAATCTCAGACTGGACTCCCCGGAGGATGTGCTGGCAGCGGGGTGAATGGGCAGCTTCCTCTGTGCCCTCCTCCGCGACAAGGAAAGCATTTCTGATGACTTTCTGCAGAGAAATGTGAGCACACCTTTCCCAGCATAAAAGAGTTAGTGCAAATAAGTAAATAATTCTGAGAGGATAATTGGTACTGCATCTGGCTTCTCCCATCCAGGTGGCACCAGTGGTAAAGAATCTGCCTGCCAATGCAGGAGACGTAAGAGACTCAGTTTTAATCCCTGGGTCGGGAAGATCCCCTGGAAGAGGGCACGGCAACCCACTCCAGTATTCTGGCCTGGAGAATTCCACAGACAGAGGATCCCAGTGGGCTACCGTCCATGGGGTCGCAAAGAGTCGGGCACAACCGAGCAACTGAGAGCACACATCTGCCCCTCCACGCTCATCAGTAGGACCATTGTCTCCGGGGCCCGGATCTGCTCAGTTCACAGCCTGTCTCAGCCTTTTCTTGTCTATTTGTTGTGCCACCAGAATGAGGCTTTTGATTTAAACAAGAAGAAAAACAAAACCTGCAAGTNCTGCCCCTCCACGCTCATCAGTAGGACCATTGTCTCCGGGGCCCGGATCTGCTCAGTTCACAGCCTGTCTCAGCCTTTTCTTGTCTATTTGTTGTGCCACCAGAATGAGGCTTTTGATTTAAACAAGAAGAAAAACAAAACCTGCAAGTCTCGGAACACAGCAGAACCTTGATTAAGAGAAATGTTTGGGCAGTGGGATAGTTGGATTAATTCCATGTTCTATGAAACCAAGAGTTACGTATAAGATATCCTTTCAGATTCAATCCTTGTGATTGAAACCATTTCTCAAATGAGCTACTCCATCCCTCTATCTTTGTAAACATAGTAGAATCTTCCTCTGAGGACAGACAGTTGGGTAGTCATTCTTGGCCAACCTTCCTGAACACTGATGATAAGGTGATTCATGGAGATTTGGAAAGTATAGAAACCAGATGTGGGCAAATTCTTATTCATTCTAGGAGCTCAGACTTAGAAATAAGTCTTTTCAGGGACTTCTCTAGAGGTCCGGTGGTTAAGACTTCACTTTCCCCTGCAGAGAGTAGCAGGTTCCATCCCTGATCAGGGAGCTAAGACCCCACATGCCCTGAGGCCAAAAAACCAAGACATAAAACACCGAGCGATATTGTAACAAATTCAATGAAGACTTTAAAAATGGTGCATGTCAAAAAAAAAATCTTTAAAAAAATGTCTTTCCATTTTCATTTTGTAATTTGCTGTTGAGGGATAAAGGAGGTCTCATTCATTGGTCTTGAGTTGTAGGCCAGATCATTGGAGATTTTGTTTTTCATTTACAATCTTAGTCAACAGCTATTTGATTTATTTTCTAATTAAACTAATACTGTATTCCAGGTTTTTGAGTCTATGGACTCATGCTCTTCTGTAGATGAAAATACCTCATAAAATAATGAATATGGTCCAGAGAGTACTGAGTGTAAGTTTTTACAACATCGATTCATATTGTCCATTAGAGGAAATTTAGGTTTTTAAAAGACTTGTTATTTTTAAAACCAAATAACAATCTATCCGAATGTGTTATAGAAATGTCTCTTTTGGAGAGGTGGCATAGTATAATAGACTGAGTTCTGGTTTTGAAGTGAAGCACGTCTGAGTGAAACAGCTGCTCTGCCCTTGCTGTGTGACCCTGGGAAATCCACTTAACCTCGGAGCTGAGGCTTGACTTCGTCCTCTGAAAAAGAATGAAGACAAAACCCCTCCCATTCATTGCCAGAGTAAAGATTAAATGAGAGGCTATGTGTAAGAACCTGGTGCCTAGCAGCTGATGAAGAAAAGTCAGATCCTCTCATGCCCTGTCCCAGCTTAGAAAGGAATGGTATCATATGTTTCACTGATCAAACACAGATAATCTTCCTATTTGCTCTAGAACGGTAATGTTGCCTGCTCGGGTCATAGCTGCTGCAGATTCTATTTTGATGGTTAATTTTTGTGTCAGAGTCACTGGGCCAGGCAATGTCCAGGTGACTGTCTCTATTTCTATTTCTGGGTGTGTCTGTGGGGGTGTCTCTGGAGGACGTTAGCAGTTGAATCAGTGGATTCTGGAGAACAGATGGGCTTCCCTGATGTGGGGGGTTATATCCTATCCCTGAAATAAACAAAAGATGGAGGAAGCGAGAATTGGTGCCTTCTCGGCAGGCCTACACGACCTGGGACATCGGTCTTCTCCTACCCTTGGACAGGGATTCACTCCATCGCCCCCTGGTCATCAGGCCTCCAGATGCAGCCTTGAGCTCCAGCGTGGGTTTTCCCAGCCTCCAATCACTGATGGCAGACTACCCGCCTGCATCATCTTGTGAGCCAGTTCCTTATAGTAATCTCCATGTATCTTCTGTGTTGGTTCTGTTTGTCTGGAGAACCCTGAGTAACATACCATTTTCAGGAAGTGATCCCTACTACCCAACCTGGATTAGAGCTCTTGATTTAGGAAAACTCTAGCCTTCCTCACCCACCAGCCCATAGTCCTCAGCTTGGCTCTTCTCAGCGGTCAGGGAAAACCACAGCTGCAGAATCACCAGGCTGGGAATTCTCCAGGGAGTTTTACATAAAGTCATCTCACTTTTTTTGTTAGTTATCTCCCGCAGTGGCAAAACTCATTTCAACGTGATCTTAGAAACTGAAATCTGTGTTCACACAGGTTAAAAAGAATAAGCGATGTAAATGATGTAAGAATTGTATCAGAGTCAGGTTACCTCTTTGAATTTGACTCCAGAGTGAAATGAGACCAAACCACTTTAGAAACAGGTTTTAAATGAGTCCTCATGCCATAGCCCCAGCCCCAGAACAGAAAGTTTAGGAGGAAGGTACAGGGTGCTTTGGGGGTTCCCTGGTGGCTCAGATGGTAAAAAAATATGCCTATGAATGCAAAAGCCATGGGTTCAATCCTTGGATCAGGAAGATCCCTTGGAGAAGAGAATGGCAATCTGCTCCAGTATTCTTGCCTGGGAAATCCCATGGAGAGAGGAGCCTGGTGGGCTACAGTCCATGAGGTCGCAAAAGAGTTACACATGACTGAGCAACTAAATAACAACTGTTGCTTTGAGGGTCCCGCTGCCTCTCCCCTCGTCTTCCCCACTAGAGATGGGAGTACAGACTGGACCCTAGTGTGGTGTCCTGGCAGCCTTAGTGAGCCATTGTTTAACTTGCTTCCTCTGCAAATGGAAAATAAGATACCTACTTGATAGGGTTGTTGTGACACTTAAAATGAAAATATCTGTTAGTTATATCCGAGGTTCTCCATGTGGCAAGCATTTTCTGCAGGCACAGGGAATAACATAGGAAATGGGTTGTTGACTGACCTTTGAAAAAGCTGGACTCTATTTGCCAAGGAGGTGGAGTGGCCAGAATCATCCATGCATCACTGGTGGAGTGTAAAGTGGTGCAACCATTGAGGAAAACAAACAAAAAAATTCATCCCAAACTTGCCAGATGATCCAGCAAGACCACTTGCAGATATAGACTCAAGAGAAATGAGTATGAATGACCCTTCCAGAAAAGACTTACATGAGAATATTCACATCAGATGCATCAGATCTATTCATAAGAGCCAAAAATTAAAAACAGGCTAATGTCTGTCAAGTGGTGAATGAATAAACAAATTGTGGTTGATCCCTACAATTGAANAGTAACACAGGAAATGGGTTGTTGACTGACCTTTGAAAAAGCTGGACTCTATTTGCCAAGGAGGTGGAGTAGCCAGAATCATCCATGCGTCACTGGTGGAGTGTAAAGTGGTGCAACCATTGAGGAAAACAAACAAAAAAATTCATCCAAAACTTGCCAGATGATCCAGCAAGACCACTTGCAGATTTAGACTCAAGAGAAATGAGTATGAATGACCCTTCCAGAAAAGACTTACATGAGAATATTCACATCAGATGCATCAGATCTATTCATAAGAGCCAAAAATTAAAAACAGGCTAATGTCTGTCAAGTGGTGAATGAATAAACAAATTGTGGTTGATCCCTACAATTGAATACTATGCAGCTGCAAAAAAGAGGGAACTATTATTTCATACAACAGCATGAGTTAATCTGAGGAATATTATTTTAAATGAAGGAAACCATATATATGAGAAAATATATACTATATAACCCCAGAGATCAGGAATTTCAGAGGTCAGTGGTGAAATAATGACTCCTGTAAGGGTGGGATCATGATACTGGCAGGAAAGGACCCTAAGAGAACTTTCTGAGGTGATGGACATATCCTAAATATTGATTTGGAGGAAGACTGACCAGACAGGTACAAAACTCATCAAGCTATATTGTTCAGGTGTGTGCACTTGATATTTGCAAATTATACCTTAAAAGTAAATTTGAGATTCTCTTTGGCAGTGAACAAATTCCCTTAAACAAATTCTTAGGCCATTTGTGCAGTCATTTCCAGGAGTCAGAGAAGCCTAAACCCCTCCCCCACCCGCCCCGTCCATCACCTCTCCCTACACCTGTGGGTGGGCTCTGCGTGGCTCTCTGAGAGCAGAAGTCTCCAGCCACTCGGCAGATGGCAATCGTATTTCTGCTATATGACAAGATACAGGAAGATACAGGAAGAACACAGTAATACCTCCTCATTCTGGATGTTGTAATGCAGTTACAGGAAGTCTCTAATCTGGTGTTGGGAAAGGGGTTGGAACGTAGATATTGGTAGCTGCATATTTGGGTACAGCTGGGTGTTTCTCCTAGGAGCAGGAGGAACTGATGCTGTGTCACTCAGGGGATGGGAGCCTGACACCCCAGCCCCTCAAGAGGAGCCTTGGCTTCACAGGGCAGTCAATGACACAGCCAGCCTGCTGGGATGGGGGCGGGGTGCTGGCTGCTCATCTCCCCACCCTGAATCCCCCACGCTGTGACTTGGCAGGGTTTTCCTAGCACATCACTCCATTCTTTCATCTGCCTTCAAAGAGTATGAAAACATGTTTGTGAATTACTTACTTTTGTGGAACCTATTAAATCAGAAGCTTCTTTTCTTAATATAACAAGTAGATTAAAATGTGAGCAATTTCATGGTCTGCAAAGACAGTCAAATGTTGATTTAATTCCAGAAGGCGTGCTCTAATGCGCATTCATAAAGCCAAAGTGTGTTTCTTATGAGCAAGGAATTACTATCTGCAGGCAGGGCAGTGGTGGTGGCGAAGGTGCTGGGGTCCTGGCCCGTGCATCAGAAGGCCACCTGACACTGTCCATGTGCTCTGGGCCGTGGGTAGAAGCAAGCCGTGGCTTGTGGGGGCCTCGGTAACCTCCAAGAGTGTGCGTGCTCAGTTGCTAAGTTGTGTCTGACTCTTTGCAACCCTATGGACTGTGGCCCTCCAGGTACTTCTGTCCATGGGATTCTCCAGGCAAGAATACTGGCGTGGGTTGCCATTTTCCTCCTCCAGAGGATCTTCCCAAACCAGGGATGGAACTCAAGTCTCCTGCCTCTCCTGCACTGCAGGTGGATTCTTGATTGCTGAGGCACCAGGAAAGCCCACCTCCAAGAACACTGGCACCTTTTAGGATCTGAATCATCCAGCTATGGGCAAACAGTCTACAACCGCTTCTGCAGAGTTAACGGTTATTAATAACACCTGCTGTTTCTCAAGTGCCTCCTGTGAGCTTGGAACTGTTGGTCCCTTCCTAGGCATGGGGTTATTTAACCCTTACGACTCTGAGAAACTGGCTCAATATTAGGGGCTGCTGCTGCTGCTGCTGCTGCTAAGTCACTTCAGTCGTGTCCAACTCTGTGCGACTCCAGAGACAGCAGCCCACCAGGCTCCCCCCATCCCTGGGATTCTCCAGGCAAGAACACTCGAGTGGGTTGCCATTTCCTTCTCCAATGCATGAACGTGAAAAGTGAAAGTGAAGTTGCTCAGTCGTGTCCGACTCCTAGTGACCCCATGGACTGCAGCCTACCAGGCTCCTCTGTCCATGGGATTTTCCAGGCAAGAGTACTGGAGTGGGTTGCCATTGCCTTCTCCTATTAGGGGCTAGGATTTAGCAAACACAATTCCATAGACTGTATAGTCCAGGGAGTTGCAAAGAGTTGGACATGACTGAGTAACTTTCACTTTCAGTAGCAAGTCCAAGGCATTTAACCCTTGCAGCGGCAACTCCACAAAGAAGGAATTAATCTCCCCGCTTGACGATGAAAAATTTGAAGTTTAAGAAGCCAAGGGACTTGTCTGGAGGTTACGCAGTTCCAAGTGGCACAAACTTAAGATTTAGTTCAACCTAACACCTGCGTCTGAGCTCCCTATCCCCGCCCCACCTCAGAGCAGATTTGCATCAAGGAGGGTGACAGGGAAAAGGGGAAAGCTGAGGCATTCAAAGAGCTTCCCAGGCAGCTCAGATGATAAAGAACCCACCTGCTGATGCAGGAGACATAAGAGATGTGGGTTCGATCCCTGGGTCAGAAACATCCTCTGGAAAAGGGAATGGCTACCCACTCCAGTATTCTTGCCTGGAATGCCTGGAGAATCCCACAGACAGAGGAACCTGGCGGGCTATAGTTGGACACGACTGAGTGACTAGCACTTTCATTTTTTTTTTTCAGGGCATTTAAAGGCCAGTTCCCTGGGTGTGGGGAGGGCAGGACTGGGAGAATCTGATTAGCCACAGAGATGGATGCTGGAGAAGAAGGAGCCCAGTAACCGTGAGTGCACGTGTGTCTGTGTGTAGCTGAATTGGTGGTGGTGATGACAGTGAAGGTGAGATATGCGTGGTCGGCGAGGTGTGCTGGGAGGGCTCCATGGTTTCTGTCCTAATTTTGGAAGCAGGTTCCCTGTTTCCATGGTGGCCAGTCTCTACCTGAAGAGACTAGAGCCAAAGGCAGGTGGCTTTCTTTCCCAGAGAATTCAAGGGCTTGAGCACACACACACACACACACACACACACACACACACACACTCCTTTGTCCCGAAATAGGGCAGTTTTTAACATGGCAATTTATTTTAAAATGTTAGAGTTCTCTGCTGGAGTTATTTTAAAAATTCCTGCCTGGATTGTTTATTTCCCCAAGTAGAATATCAGCTCCTCGAAGGCTTCCATGGCAATCCTGTGAGCACCCTGCCAGGTCATCTGGGTCCAGGCAGTCCTAACTCACACTTGAGGCACTGGTCGGTGGCCTCCAGGTGGCCATCCCCTGAGCCAGAGCCTGGGTGGGCCACAAGTACAGGACAGAGAAAGCCCTGGACCAGTTTCCAGCAGAAGTAACGCCAGGCCATCCCCATTGCAAGAACCCAAAGACATCATAAGCACTGTCTCCCAAGACTCCTCAGAGGGATTTTACTGCAGTTGGCTGTAAATGCTCCCCAGGGCAGTCTCCCTCCTCTTCCTCCCTTTCACTTCTACCCTTTATTCCCTCCCGTCCCTGTTCCCCTCCCAGGGCTTCCTGGTATTATCTCCCAAACACACTCCTGGCCCTGGAAACTTTGCCTCTGTTTTCAGCTCTCGAGAAAGTAACCCAAATAAGACAAATCTTCGCTGTCCTCAGGACTCAGCATTCAGATCAGTGATTCTCAAAATGTGGGCGCTAGGTCAGCAGCATCAGGGCCACAAGGAATTTGTTGCAAATGCAAATTCCCAGGCTCCACCCAGACCTGCTGCATCAGAATCCCTTGGGGGGTGGGGACCAGAACTCTGTGAGTTAACAAATCCTTCAGACGATGGTTTTGTCTTTATTTCTTAAAGTTTTATTCTATACACAAAATTCCAGATTTGTCTTCTTTTCTAGTAGGCCTTGGAACTGTTGATCTGAAACAGAAGAGTGGTTCAACATCGCCTAATTTTCCAGCTGTCCTCCCCACTGATAGGTTGCATTTCACTTCACTAGCTAATTCTCGTAACTAATAAATGTCAGACTGCATCCAGTTTAAGAACTGTAGGTAGGCACTTATTTGAATATTTTTCAGGAATGTAGATTTTTTTTCTCTACAAGACTGCTTTTTTAAAACTAAAGATATAGCACCTCTATCTTTTGGTCCAGATGATGGTTTTGTTTGTTTGTTTTTATTTTGTTTCCAGCTTGATTGCGATGTAATTGACTTATAACACCATGTAAGTTTAAGGCTTGCTGCTGATGCTGCTACGTCGCTGCAGTCGTGTCCGACTCTGTGCGACCCCAAAGACAGCAGCCCACCAGGTTCCCCCGTCCCTGGGATTCTCCAAGCAAGAACATTGGAGTGTGTTGCCATTTCCTTCTCCAGTGCATGAAAGTGAAAAGTGAAATTGAAGTCTCTCAGTCGTGTCTGACTCAGCGACCCATGGACTGCAGCCCACCAGGCTCCTCCATCCATGGGATTTTCCAGGCAAGAGTGCTGGAGTGGGGTGCCACTGCCTTCTCCAAAGTTTAAGGCTTATAAGGTAATGATCTGATGTCTATACGTATTGCAGAATGATTGCCACAGTAAGTTTAGTTAACGTGCATCACCTCTGGAGCTTCCCCCAGGGCTCAGTGGTCAAGAACCTGCCTGCAGTGCAGGAGACACAGATGACGTGGGTTCGATCCCTGGGTTGGGAAGATCCCTGGAGGAGGGCATGGCAACCCACTTCAGTATTCTTGCCTGGAGAATCCCATGGACAGAGGAATCTGGCGGGGCACAGTCCATAGGGTCGCAAGGAGTTGTCGACTGAAGAGACTTTGCACATACCCACAACCTAGACTTAGTACATGATGTGGTTGTTGCACAAATAACAGAACAAAGGAGGGAGAGGAGCTTGCACCTTTAGTCACAGCCAATCAGACGGACAAATACATGCTCAGAACCTTCCGGGAGAAGTCTGACGAACCTTTCAGGCTGGGCAAGGCAAAGAGGAAGACTGCCTCGGGGGAGAGCGCGCCAGCAGCCGGGTGACCCTGGGCGAGCAGGGACTGCGGTGTGAGACACCTGCACTGAAGCAGGTCTCTCTCCAAACACTTGATTTAACGAGGCTTTGCTGAGGATCGTTGCCTAGGGTTCAGTAACTGACAGCCACAGCCTGTGCTCTTTGTCAGTGATCTTTCTGGGAATTCAGTTTCCCTTCTTTCAGCTCATGATGACCCTGCTAGTTGTTAGTGGCAGACGCCCCCCAGACAGGTAGCAAGGAGACCAAGGGCAGAGGACTGCACTGAGTCCAAGCCCCACGTGGACACTAGGAGGTCCCGCTGCCCACTTTCCACTTCCTCCCACCCAAATCACTCCATCACACTAGCAAGAAGAGGTCCAAAAAGATGGCCCAGGTTGAGGGGGCGATGGGGGAAGGCAGGGAGTTTCATAGAGGATGGGAGGGCTGAGAGAAGGGCCCAGAAGTGACCCAGATGTTTGGGGGAAGGATGGAGTTGATGAGCCCATAGGACATCTGTAGGCAGCAAAACCATAAGCACTGAGAGATGAACCCACAGGCTTCACTCTCACCAGTGGTGACCCCTCTTCAGAGTCTTATAGATGGGGAGGGGGGAACTCAGTGGAGTCCACGACAGGGGCCTCTCTCTGCTCCAGCAGATCAGCTGAGCTCCCCGCCCCCCGGAGCCACAAGCGTGAACACTTGCCGAGTGGAGTTTTAAGGCTTTGCTGCCTGTGACAGTGCGATGTCCACACGAGACCCTTCCCTCTGGACCCTAGGGTTGGGATCAGCAGTTCTGACCCTGTTCTTTCAGGTCTGAGTCTTTACTGGCACTGATTCTCTACCGCACAGCCTGCTCCATGAGGGAACAGGGCAGGACTCGCCGTGTAGATGTGCAGGCCAGCACCCCGGGCAAGTAAGCTTTTCCGTGACCCTGCTGTAGTCTCCACCGCCCTCCACCCAGGCTCTGAGCGCACCCTGCTGGGGCGAATGCCTGGTCGGGGCCTCAGGTGTCCTACAGCCCTCAGGGTGTCTTAGTGACACCATCTGCCCAGAGTATCATTCCCTCTGGGACCAAGAGATCAGTGATGAGCAGACCCCTGCCCTGTGCTAATGGGCTGATGGGAGAGAGCCTCTTGCCTTTGGCCTTCTGGCTCCAGGGTCCCTCATCTGTGAGCCAGCTCATCACTCATGCTGATGGAGGCCACGTCTTGGGTAAGGAAGGGCTGTGAAGCAAGTGTGGCGCTGGCAGCCTCACACCTGGCCTTATCAAGGGGGACTGAGCNCCTTTGGCCTTCTGGCTCCAGGGTCCCTCATCTGTGAGCCAGCTCATCACTCATGCTGATGGAGGCCACGTCTTGGGTAAGGAAGGGCTGTGAAGCAAGTGTGGCGCTGGCAGCCTCACACCTGGCCTTATCAAGGGGGACTGAGCACTGCTAGATGCTGCGTCTGGGGCTTCCAGGTTGGTACCCTGGCTCCTGCAGGACAGCTGTCCGTGGCTGCTTTCTAAATTATTTCTTTATTCATTTGTGGCTGTCCAGAGTCTTTGTTGCCGCACAGGCTTTGTTCCCGCTGCATCACTGGGGTCTGCTCTCTAGTTTGGTGTGCAGGTTTCTCATTGTGGCGGCTTCTCTTTTTGTGCAGCACAGGCTCCAGGAGTGAGGGCTTCAGTAGCTGCAGTTCCCAGGCTTAAGAGCACAGGCTCAGTAGTTGTGGTGTGCGGGCTTAGCTGCTCTGTGGCAGGTGGGATCTTCCCAGATCAAGGATCGAACCTGTGTCTCCTGCATCGGCAGGCGGATTCCTTACCACTGAGCCACCAGGGAAGTCCTGAGGCTGTTTTATTTTTATTTTTTATTTTTGAATCNGTAAGGAAGGGCTGTGAAGCAAGTGTGGCGCTGGCAGCCTCACACCTGGCCTTATCAAGGGGGACTGAGCGCTGCTAGATGCTGCGTCTGGGGCTTCCAGGCTGGTACCCTGGCTCCTGCAGGACAGCTGTCCGAGGCTGCTTTCTAAATTATTTCTTTATTCATTTGTGGCTGTCCAGAGTCTTTGTTGCCGCACAGGCTTCGTTCCCGCTGCATCACTGGGGTCTGCTCTCTAGTTTGGTGTGCAGGCTTCTCATTGTGGCGGCTTCTCTTTTTGTGCAGTACAGGCTCCAGGAGTGAGGGCTTCAGTAGCTGCAGTTCCCAGGCGTAAGGGCACAGGCTCAGTAGTTGTGGTGTGTGGGCTTAGCTGCTCCGTGGCAGGTGGGATCTTCCCAGATCAAGGATCGAACCTGTGTCTCCTGCATCGGCAGGTGGATTCCTTACCACTGAGCCACCAGGGAAGTCCTGAGGCTGTTTTATTTTTATTTTTTATTTTTGAATCTGACTTCTTTTACTTATCAAATTGCTTTTTTTTTTTTTTTACTTTACAATACTGTATTGATTTTGCCATACATTGACATGAATCCACCACGGGTGTACGTGAGTTCTCAATCCTGAACCCCACCTCCCACCTCCCTCCCCATATCATCTCTCTGGATCATCCCCATGTACCAGCCCCAAGCATCCTGTATCCTGTATCAAACATAGACTGGTGGCGATTCATTTCTTACATGATAGTATACACGTTTCATTGCCATTCTCCCAAATCATCCCATCCTCTCCCTCTCCCTCAGAGTCCAAAAGTCCGTTCTATACATCTATGTCTCTTTTGCTGTCTCGCATACAGGGTTATCATTACCATCTTTATAAATTCCATATATATGTGTTAGTATACTGTATTGGTATTTTTCTTTCTGGCTTACTTCACTTTGTATAATCGGCTCCAGTTTCATCCACCTCATTAGAACTGATTCAAATGTATTCTTTTTAATGGCTGAGGCTGTTTTAAATAAACACAATCGTTCACTTGGTTTTTGTCAAGGTGCTGCCAGGACGTGAGTCATTCCAAACTCTGTGACCTTCAGGAGGCAGTGGCTTTGAACTGAGCTGTGTTGACCTGAGTGCAGGTCAAGGGTGGGCTGGGACACTTGAGCCATCAGTGACCCTTTTCCATCTGAGTGGGTCCAGGGCCACCCTGGGAACCTGCATTTCTACTGCAAATTACAACCCTCAACACACTGTCACCAACTCTTACTGCTTTTTCTTGAACCTGCTCTAAATTCTGAAGTACTTTGCTCAGATGCTTTGTTTTCCCCAGTGGCTATAACTATAGTTTGTCTGTTTCAGGCAAGACGTTTAGAACTGGATTGACATACAACTGCTGCGGCTGTAAGAAATGCACACACTGCAGAGCTTCAACCCCTGGGTTGGGNACCACAGCTTTCTTATCCATTCATCTGCTGATGGACATCTAGGTTGCTTCCATGTCCTGGCTGTTTTAAATAGTGCTGCGATGAACATTGAGGTACACATCTCTTTCAATTCTGGTCTTAAAACAATTTTAAAATAATTTTTTGAAGATGAATATAACTTAAAAAGTTTAAGTGCCCCAAACTGTCATTAACTGGAGACAATCAGTTAGCATTCTCTTTTATTTCATGCATTTCCTTTTCTATATACTATTCTGCTGAATGCTTTCCACAATGTTTTCCTTTTAGTTTATTTTTTTTAACATGTTTATAAATTCAAGAGGATTTTTAATATGTTTCCTATGTAAATTCTAATAATAAAAATTCTATGGAAGCTAAGCTAATATCACCTAGTTATAAAACATTTTGCTAATTGAAACTGAGATTAGTATATAGATATGTGTATGTGGAAATGCTGAACACACTTTGATTAGATTATCTTTCTTAAACACAGCTTCTACCAGCCAGGTTTATATGGGAATAAAAAGACTGCAAGTCATGGTAGACCTTTGACAAAAGCCTGTGATTGTAGGGCTCTGTTTTCCTGACCTGGGGAGGATTCATATTCTTTGGATATCATTTAGTAGATAAACTGTGTTTTCAAAATTGAGATTGTTGGAAGCAAAATTATCCTACCTAGACTCTGACATAGGAGTAAGGATTACAAAAAAGCAGACCCAAATATTTGCTCAAGGTAAAATTCTAAAGCTTCTCCAGTGTCTAGATAAGCAACTAAGCCTTGAAGGTCCATTCCTTAGAGAACAGTGTCTCTAGTACCTGGCAGCAGAACTTAGTGAGAGGTTTCAATAATAGATAAAGAAGAATACTGGCAGCAGAACTTAGTGAGAGGTTTCAATAATAGATAAAGAAGAATATCAGAGAATAACAGAATAAGAAGTAAATAAGAGTGAAGAAAAATATCCATACTACTTTTTAAAAAGCTTTTTGCTTTGTATTGGGGCATAACCAATTATTGTTTTGATCATTTCAGGTGAAAAGCAAAAGGACTCATACACATGACCCACTCCAGTGTTCTTGCCTGGAGAATCCCAGGGACAGAGGAGCCTGGCAGGCTGCTGTCTATGGGGTCGCACAGAGTTGGACACAACTGAAGCGACTTAGCAGCAGCGGCAGCATTCTTCCCCAAATTCCCTTCCCTTCTAGGTTGCCACATAACTTTATGAGCACAGTTCCCTGTGCTATACAATAGGTCCTGTAGGTTATCCATTTTAAATGTAGCAGTGTGTACATGGCCATCCTAAACTTTTTTTACAAATCAATTTGAAACAGAAGAACAAAGGAAACAGAGTGGCAGCTTGAAGAGGATATAGTCCCAAGGAAGCAGTTGTTTGTTTCAGATTTGTACTAGGCTAAACTATGCAGTACTATAATAATGCAACTCCAAGTTCTCAGAGGCTTAAAACTGCAAGAATGTTTTCTTGTTCACACTAAATGTCCATACTGTTGACTACTCAAGGACTCTCAGGCTAATGTAGCAGCTGTCTTTTCAAACATTTCTAGATACTGTGTCAAACAAACAAACATAAAACCTTCCCCACACAGACTCAGCACACAATTGTAAAATGAGAACACATCTACTTTTGACAAAATAAAATTGGAAGATAGGTTATAGTTATTAACCCATAGTAGTTGTGAAATTTTACTGTGAGGCCATCAAGAATCCTCCTATCCTGAGATAAGGGATGTCCTTTAATAATATTTTGATTCTATTCACTGGAAGGAGCATCCATCATTCCCAATAGCTCCTGGTCCTGCCCTAGAGTAGATTCCCACTTGTCTATTATTTTCCTAAGTCACATATGACATGTATGTGGATTTGGTGGGTATTTTCACCTTCAGTTCAGTTCGGTTCAGTCTCTCAGTTGTGTCCGACTCTTTGCGACCCCATGAATTGCAGCATACCAGTCCTCCCTGTCCATTACCAACTCTTGGAGTTCACTCAAACTCAAGTCCATCAAGTTGGTGATGCCATCCAGCCATCTCACCCTCTGTCNAAGCCAGTGGAGCCAAGTTTTCAAACTGAAGTTTGTCTTCATCAAAAAAGTGAACAAGGCTCTTTTTTATCAGAAGCGTTAAGTTTCCCAAGAGGGTCAGAGCTACAGACTGAGAGAGATGCTAAAAACACAGCTGTGGCTGAACACGCAGTGTCTACATCAGAGCACATGGTGGAAAGGTCTGGAAGAATTCTTTCTCACTCCCGAGTGTCACCTTTAAATTCAAAGGACACGTTAGAGCCTGTTCTTGATAATCCATCCTGGGATCCTGTCCCAGGTGAGTCACCCACTGTCACCTACCCTATGCTATTCAGTAGATGATAGTTGGACCTGCCTTGGAGGGAGACTGACAGAGGCGTGTGTTAGTGCCTGAGTGTATCCGCCTGTCTGCATCCCAAATGCAGAGGAACACAGCAGAATATTTCTCTCCTTCCAGCAATCAGCGTCTTTTTCCTTCANCTATGCTATTCAGTAGATGATAGTTGGACCTGCCTTGGAGGGAGACTGACAGAGGCGTGTGTTAGTGCCTGAGTGTATCCGCCTGTCTGCATCCCAAATGCAGAGGAACACAGCAGAATATTTCTCTCCTTCCAGCAATCAGCGTCTTTTTCCTTCAATAAGAATAACATTCAAGAGTTACATTCAGGGCTTCCCTGGTGGCTCAGTGCCAAAGAATCCACCTGCCAAGGCAGGAGACACAGGTTTGATCTCTGGTCTGGGAAGGTCCCACATGCTGAGCAGCTAAGCCCATGCACGACAGCTAGTGAGTCTGTGCACCCTGGAGTCCAGGCTCCACGACAAGAGAAACCACCACGATAAGCAGCTCTCACAATGCAACAAAGAGTAGCTCTCACCCTCTGCAACTAGAGAAAAGCCTGCACAACAGTAAAGACCCAGCACGGCCAAAAATGAAAACAAATAAATTTTTTTTAAAAAATTACATTCGTATATAAATGTAATACTTCTTAGTATTAGCTTGCAACCCTCCTGCCTCTCCACTGGAACCGAGGAGAACGGCTTTGTCTACTCAGTTCTCTGTTGGGGTTCCGGATAAAGCTCACTTTCTGTGAATAATGTGATTATCAGACATGATATTCCTGTCAAGATCCAGGCTCCATGTTTTATCTCCTCACATCAGACAGCAAAGCCAATTAACTCACAGCATTCAGAGGTCTGGGAACTTCGTGAGTCAAGGGTCACAGAGAACCCGAGAAAGCGTTGATGATGATGAAGTGTTAACAACTAATTACACATCTGAACAGGGGAGATCAATACGACCCTGCAGAGCCTTCCTCCCTAATTGCCTCATGGAGCAGCAAAATGCTTCATAAATGAAAAAAGAGGCATGCAAAGAGGATAACGGGAACATTGCTTTTGAAAGTAACCAAGAGGCAGAAGACAACAAGGGCTTTTGAGAGATGTCAGGTTTTACTCCATCCTCTGGTATGGGCGAGTCCCTTAACTGCTTGGCATCTATGCTGGTCAATGGACAACAATTTAGGCAGCAAGGAAGTAGTGAGACAACCTGTACTCTGAATATGCTCGTGAAAGTGATGCTGATGAAAGGTTATTTGCTCAAGTAGACTCAGAAACTCATATGCCTTGAAGCTCTAGATGTTCCCTCTGTTCTTTGTACAATTTCTGACTTTGCTAGAGGTGGCTCCAGGGTTTTTGAATATCTAAGCTTCCAGGTATTTAAAGGTGAAAGGGCTGGGGGAGCGGGCTCAGAGTCTCCAGGGAAACTGTAGAGAGGTGGAAAGCAACAGAGCATTTTTATGAAAAAGTGCTGAAATGAAATATCTTGACACTTCCTCTTTCCCAGCCACATGTAGATGCTATAAAACTTCATAGTGAGATTGTTACAGTCCTTTACAGCGAGATGGCCGAGCTCCTGACAAGTCCATTTGCTTCCAGCCAAATAAGACCCAGACGATGTAATGAATATTTGATACTGTTGGACCTCTACCTTAAATTCCTTGCATCATTGTGACCTGAACTTTAGAAAATTACCATTGAGGGGGGAAAATGTATATTATTTTTTTAAATACATCTAATCACTGAAAAAGATTTCAAATACAGTTTCTAATCACTATGGCTATTTGCTTACATGAATCCTTCATTTTTTAATAGAAACATTGGCACCAAATTCTATTTTGTTCCAAAATAATTATAAAATAAAACATTGATATCCTTGGGGTGTTTTCCCAAATCTACTCTGAAATTGTCCATATTCAGAACCACTAAGATAATTTCTATCAGAAATATTACACTTTCTAACATGCTAGCTTTTTAGGCAAATGCCTTCAATATCAGGGGTGATGACTCCTATTTCCTCATCCTGTTCTAATAACTGATTCATTTGTGGTGATGAAAAACAGCAATTATTTTTGCCTCTATGCCCTTATTTCTATGCAAATTTCCCTCTTATTTATTTTCAGGCAGTGACAATTGCCTGGACAACCCGGATGAGATAATATCATTGCCACTTCCCAGTATTAAATAATGTTAAAATAATGTCTTGTAAAATCAACAGAATAATAAAAATAAAATCCTCACAAACCCTATTTGAGGAATAGCAATTCAACACAAAGGTGCTTTGTAAAAAAGTCTCCCCCAGTGGCTCAGTGGTAAAGAACCACCTGCAATGCAGGAGATGTGTGTTTGATCCCTGGATTGGGAAGGTCCCCTTGAGATGGAAATGGCAACCCACTCTAGTATTCTTGCCTAGAGAATCCTATGGACAGAGGAACCTAACAGGCTACAGTCCATGGGGTCGCAAAGGTACAGTTGGACACAACTGAAGTGACTGCATGCAACCCCAGTAGAAGTCAACAGAAACTCAGGAAGCAGAAAATCTCATCTTTATAAGCTCTGAGAATGGTTCCTCCATGTTCTATGGCTGTCACCCAAACAGGCAGAGATTGTGTTATGTATATTCCAAAGATTCAGGAAGAAAGATGGATGGAGGGAGGGAAGGGGCTTAGGAGGAAGGGAGGAAGGAAGAGAGAAAGAGGTCAGACAGACATGTGTAAGTTTATGTATGTGTATGTGTGAATACATATTTCTAATTTCAGCAAGTTTGAGAAGAGCTACAGGGAGGGGAAAGACAAGTACAGTTGACCCTTAACAACATGAGGTTGGGGGCACTGACTCTCCCCGCAGTCAGAAATCCTCCAGTGACTTAGAGTCCACCCTTCATATATGTGGTTAGGTTCGGACTTTGATATTTACTACTGAAAAGAGTCTGTGTGTAGGTGGACCTGTATAGTTCAAATTCTTTTTGTTTAATAGTCAACTCAAGACAGTTGACTTGATGAGTCTTTTGTGATTACATTTTAATGTCTGTTTCTTCTAGTGTACGTGTGTGTGTATGCCTGACTCTGCAACCCCATGGACTGTGGCCTGCCAGGCTCCTCTGTCCATGGGATGCTCCAAGAAAGAACTCTGGAGTAGGTTACCATTTCCTCCTCCAGGGGATCTTCCTGATCAAGTCATCAAACCCATGTCTCCTGTGGCTTCTGCACTGGCAGTCAGATTCTTTAACACTGCATCACGTGGGAAGCCATTTCTTCTGGTGCTTTACATTTAATTCAGTCCTTCCCACCCTATTTCAGAAAGCTATCTAATGATAACAATATATAAAACCTCTCTATATTTAACATTAAGACTCTTTACTCTGCTACTTCTGGGGCTCACTCTCTTCACTAAGAAACTGGGACCTGATAATCTCAACAGATGAGTCTAAGACAGTATTTGGGTTTGAAGCTGCAGATGGAGAGGAGCAAAAACTTAATTCATAACTTCAAAATCCTCTGCTTCCCTTGGTAGGAATTACTTGGCTTCTTGGTGATCTGGGTGGGGGAGTTGGAGGGAGGTAGAGAGAGAAGATGCCCCTGGCCCTCTCCCATGAGCTTCCAGGCTGGGTTAGGTCAGGGTGCAGAGCGGTCTTGCCCTTGCCTCCTGATATGGAACGTTCTGAAATATTTATTGCATTTTTATGGTACTGTGCTAGGTAGTGAGGGAATAACCCAAGGAGTGCATGGTCCAAGGAGAGACACACATAAAATATTTACCTTAAAAAAAACCTGTAACATCTTAACCATAAGGAAAAACAATTTTTAAGAAATTTTTCTCTGATGCGGGTTGTGCATTTGTGCTCAGTTGTTCAGTCATATCCAATTCTTTGAGACCCTGTGGACTGTAGCCCACCAGGCTCCTTGGTCCATGGAATTCCCCAGGCAAGAATACCAGAGTGGGTTGCCATTCTCTTCTCCAGGGGATCTTCCTGACCCACAATCAAACCCACATCTCCTGCTTGGCAGGTGGACTCTCTACCACTGAGCCACCTGGGAAGAACCCCAGATCCCACATATGGAATATGAAAACAGAAGGAGACGCAGGTTGTGGCTCCTTTACAAGAGACAACAGGACATTTGCTATCTGAAAGATACATATCAGAATAGGGTCCTGTCTGCCCATCCATCCCCACCCAGCAAGCTCAGAGCGATGGTGAGTTTTCTCCAGCACAGGCATTGTTAGTATTATTCTCTTCATTGTTCAGATTATTCTCTTCACACAGAAGTCACATAGATAAATAAAGAGTTGTTCCATACAATGAAGGTTTGAAATCCCCATACAGATTTGAACGAGATTAGAAGAAGAAGGCAATGGCAACCCACTCCAGTACTCTTGCCTGGAAAATCCCATGGATGGAGGAGTCTGGTAGNGTGACGGCAGCTTATTTGAGAGAATAAGCGAAAGAAAACTCTCCGCCTTTGTAAATAAGATCATCTGTGCCATTTCTTTCCCAATTCCACACACACGCATTAATATACGATACTTGTTCTCCACTTTCTGAACAGACTCAGACACATAGAACACACATGGACATCAAGGGGGGAGGGGAGGGGGAGGTGAACTGGAAGATTGGGACTGATACAGACACACTGCTATGTAGACTACAGATAACTAGTGAGAGCCTGCTGGAGAGCGCGAGGAGCTCTACTCAGTGCTCCGTGGTGGCCTGAATGGGAACGAAATTCCAAAAAGAGGGGATATATGTCTACGGGGGGCTTTCCAGGTGGCGCTAGCAGCAAAGAATTCGCCTGCCAATGCAGAAGCCACAGGAGACATGTGTTGGATCCCTGGGTTGGGAAGATCCCCTGGAGAAGGACATGGCAACCCACTCCAGTACTCATCTGGAGAATCCCATGGACAGAGGGGCCTGGTGGGCTACAGTCCATGGAGTCGCAAAGAGTGGGACACAACTGAGCGACGAAACAGCAAACAATGTGTATATGTATGGGTGATTCACTTTGTTGTACAGCAGAAACTAACACATATACTATATGTGTTATATAAGCAACTATACTCCAATAAAAAGCTTTTTTAAAAAAAGACAACTCTTGAAGAACCTAAGCCACCCCATTTTGTTAAAAAAAGACTCCATTTTAGAGTTCTGAGGAAAGAGTCTTTGGAAATCCCCTGACCTCACCCCACCACCTGTGAGCCATTACCTTCAGGACTTATGACCTGCCCGGGAAATTCAAATAAGCCCCGGGAAATGGGAACCAATCAGAACTTGTGGCCAGCCCCAGAAATGAAAACCAATTAGAACCCAACACCTAACCCTTCCACAGAATGTAACCAGTTAGACGTCTCTCAACCCGGAAACTCCCGTTTTTCGAATTTTTCACACAAGAATATCCTATATAAGCAATGAAACCTAGAGTTCGAGGTTCCTCCCTATAGCTGCTGCGTCAGTAAAGGTGGGAGCCCCAGCTCGAGCTTGGTAATAAAGACTCTCTTGCTTTTGCATCGGATAATGGCTCCATGGTGGTCACTGGGAGATTTCGCGACTTGGGCATAACACTCTGAGCCCTGTGATGGTTTTCAAGAAGTGAACAGGTTGACCCTGGGAGCCTGAGGGCTCCTGGTGTGGGAGGGCTGTAACCTCCTAGCCTCTCCCACTCACCTGCTGGGGGCGGGATCCCAAGCTAGGCTGGATGTTCACCCAGGGGAGCCCCCTCTGCCCTGGGCTTTATGCTCACCCCCAGCCCCATGATCTGGCCACGCAGAGACCTGGGGCTTCCTGTTTGTGTCTAAAAGCTCCAGTTCCAGCCCTCAAGATGGTTAATTTGACATTTAAAATGCTGCATAGAACATACTATTAAGCCGGCTTCCCTGCAAAGCTCATAAAGATGTGCCAAGGCCGGTTCTGGCTCTCTCCACAGTGTAGCCCTGCAGGGGCCATCTTTTATGTTCTGTCTGAACCCCACAGAGCAGGTGGCCCGTCGCTGAACGGACTCCCATCCTTGTCCATTAGGCTGGATTTTAAAACAATTGGCAAAATTTGTGGGAAAGTAACTTGAAATCTCGTTTTCAATTCCCAAGAATATGTGAGCCCAAGACCTGACCTCCATGAAGCTCTGACTATAGTGAAGTGAAGATAAAATCTGGAGGGTGACTGAGATGCACGCAGAAAATAGCACTTGCTGGCATGGTAGGTTAGCATCATTACCAGTTCCTACGTCACCAATGCCTGAATCCTCATGACCAAAATCAGACTCCTTTGTCTGATTTCCCCACCCTTGGCTTTATTTTATTTTATTTTACTTTTTAGTTAAAATTTTTTTAATTTATTTATTTTTAATTGAAGGATAATTGCTTTACAATATTGTGTTGGTTTTTAATTTTTTAAAGATTTTTTTTGATGTGGGCCATTTTTAAAGTCTTTATTGAATTTGTTACTATATTGCTTGTTTTCTGGTTTTGGTTTTTTGGCCCCAAGGCATATGGTATGTTAGCTCCCCAACCGTGGATCAAACCTACACCCCCTGCATTGGAAGGTGAAGTCTTAACCACTGGACCACCAGGGAAGTCCCTACCCTTGGCTTTAGACAAGCTAATTCCCTAGTTCTCTCCCCATTGGCTTGTCTGGGGATTTTCTTTTCTGCTCACCTCCTTCAGTGATCATGAATGGCCTTTGGGAACCCTTGAGGCAAAGGAGACCATGTCCTTTGTCCAACTCCAAATCTGAGCCTCAGATTGCACAGCCTGGTGGTGAGGAATGTGTGTTGAACAGAGGTACAGTGGAGCTTACATGGTAAGGATGCTCTAGAAAGAATCCACAGGGCATGCTCATGGCCACTTGATTCTGAGAGTGAAGCTAAGGAAGGGCTTGGGGAGAAGGCAAAGGAGAATCAGGGAGGCATACATGCATGAAGGGCTCTTCCTGTGTTTATCCCAAAACTAGATTTAAGAGAGAAAAATGTAAGAAATAATCAGGATTGATCTCCCAATTGTGGCAAACGTTTTCCAAGCCCTGTGATGGGCAGGATGTTACCATAGTTTTCAAACTATCCGAAAGCCATGAGGGAGCGATGGGACCAATGAGAGATTTGTAAGTCTATGCTGTCTGGGTTTTGGAGACTGGGGTTATCAGAGGTGCCAGAGAGCTGGGAAGTCTGTGTCTGAAAGAACACCCCACATTTGGGGGACATATTTGGAATACCTGGAGCATAGTATTCAGGGAGGAGGGTAGGAGTGGAAAAGATGCTGCAAAGGTAAGAAAGGGCTCTATGGTCATGCTGAGGAATTTGAACCTATGGTGGATAACTGGGTCTAATGACCCAGTGCACAAGTTAGAAATGTGATTTTTGTTTTTAGATTTTAAAAAATTGAAGTATAGTTGATTTGCAACGGTGTGTTAGTTTCAGGAGCATAGCAAAGTGATTCAGTTATACATATATTCTTTTTCAGATTATTTTCCCCAGTGACAACCCACTCTAGTA
This sequence comes from Neotragus moschatus, assembly GCA_006410615.1. Lineage (NCBI taxonomy): Eukaryota > Metazoa > Chordata > Mammalia > Artiodactyla > Bovidae > Neotragus > Neotragus moschatus. The sequence goes on along the minus strand of SJYA01003091.1, from coordinate 3,443,820 downwards.
TTCTTGCCTGGAAAATCCCATGGGCACAGAAGCCTTGTTAGGCTGCAGTCCTTGAGGACACAAAGAACAGGACATGATGGAGCGTGCAGGCCATGCCATAGGTTATTACAAATACTGAGTATAGCTCCCTCTGCTGTATAGTAGGTCCTGTTGTCTATTTTATATATAGTGTGTGTATATTTTAATTCCAATCTCTTAATTTATCCTTCTCTCCCTTTCTCCTTTGGTGACCATAAGTTTGTTTAGAAATGCAATTTTGATAACTGGATAGTGTACACAAGAGTGGAAACACCTCATGGGAAAGAGGCTGATGAGTTGGTCACTGGGAAAGGTCATGGACCAGATGATAAGAGCTGGTCCAGGCAAGGGCAGGATGAGAGATGGGCCGCAGGAGGGAGGGAGAGGATGGACTGTATCCGAGCGACTCTTGGGAAGAGAGTAAGAGATGTAGAGACAGCGTGTGTGAGAGGTTAAGAGTGAAGGGGGGGTCAAGGATGAGGCAAGGGGTGTAATGTGATCAGCCCATTGTAGTTTCTCTTCCAAGGACTGAGGGAGCCCCTCCCCATCCTCAGATCTTGAAAGGGGTTGTTGTGAATCCCCTCCCCTTCTTCACTCTTCCAGAAAGAAAGACACAAAACCTTTCCAGAACTTATCATCATACTCATTCATTAGTCTACTTCCAAGCATGAAATGAGTTGAGGCCTGGGGATTAGTTTTGGTTAATAACAGGTAAGAACAGCTCCCTGGTGAGGAGAACATCACTGGCCTAGTCTTCTTCAGCCTTTTATTTCATTTATGAGAGGAGGGAAGAACCAAAATCTTTTTCTGCTTGAAATAGATGCTAACTCATCTCTTGGATACAGCCAATCAATAAACATTTAAAAATCAAGACTTTGTTCCCATCAAAGTTGCACCATCCATAAAGTTGGCATTCTGAAAGGACAGGGCCCTTCCTTTTCTTTCAGGTTGGGGACCTACTGTTCTCCAGTAATGCAGTCCGTGCGGTTGAGTGTGTGCCCCTTTTCAGTTTAATCGTATTTTTTGGCTCAAGAAATTTCACATTGTCTCATAAAGTCCTGGCTTATCACCAGTGACTAATGGATGTCCTGTGGCTGTGAGCCCAGGGTTGACTGACAGGATTGGTCGAGTTGTTAGAAGTTGACTTGCAAACAGGTAGAGGGGAACAACGCTGGCATTTAATAACAGGCCAAGTCGAATATTCCAAGCTATTTCTGAACAATGAATTGCATGTGAGGCACCTACCTGTTCAGGTGGCTTTGAAAATCTTTAAATCATTGGTTTGTAAAAATGCTATTAGTCCCTTGATTCTTCCACTTAGCACAAACTTTAACATCTAATAAAACCATCTTCTCCATTTAAAACGTCTTTGCTCTTCTTTCTAGTTTATTTTGTAACTCTGGGCTAAGAGAAGAAAATCATGTGCCTTCAGCTGCTGTGTTTAGAGTTACTCCACAAGCACAGGTTTCAGTAAAAAGAAAAGAACATAGAATCTAGAACAATTCTTCTACCTGATTTTCATTGTACTTGCTCTGGATGGTTTTTTTTATTTTTATTTTTTTAGCTGTGGCAGGCATATTTATTTTTATCCATTGCACTGTGATTTTCAATTATCTTTTTTTAAAAGGTTTTATTTAAAAATTCATACAGAAGTCTTGGTCTGCTACCAAGTTTTATGTCTTAATCAGTAAAGTGTGATTTAAATGAGCATACATGTTTGCAAGAGCATCTTAGATAATAAACCCTTGACTCTGGAAGAATTCTGACATTTTTGAAACTGAACAAATGGACCATGCTGTTTCACACAGCCTTAGGCTGGTCAGAGTTAGCAAATAAAAATACAAGATGTCAGGTTGAATTTCAGAAAAATAATTTGGTTTTCTAGGACAGGTATTTGTATGCACTATTTGGAACACATGTGTACGAAAAAAATATTCATTATTTACCTGATATTCACCTGGGGTGTCCTCTGTTTTATCTGGTAAACCAAAACCTTCTATAAATTGAAGGTTAACATACAAACTTAATAAGTCTGGCTTCCTTGACATTCTTTGTTTTTACATAAGACAATTTCAACTATTGGAATATTTTCTTTTGAAGGGTAGCCCCGCTCTGTATGTACATGAAGAGTGCTTTTTTTTTTTTTTTAAGTGACTTTGGTTTTATTTTGTTTTTTGCTCTTTTGCCATATGGCATGGTGGGATCTTAGATCTCCAGTGAGGGATTGAACCCAGGCCCCAGTATTGGAAGCACAGAGTCCTAAGCTCTGAGACACCAGGGAATTCCTTCAAAGAATGTTTTCGTCAGGACAAGGCCATGCTTGATTCTTAGGGATTGAGCCTATGGACCATCCTTCAAACAGACAATAAAGGGACCTGTTAGGACAAATCAAAGATGCTGTGGACACGTGAAAAGGTGGCTCGCTCTCCATTTCACTCACAACTTGTGAAACAGAATGGGCATCCAGGATTCTGGGATTAACCCAATTTGCAGGCCATGACGATCTTAGCTGGGTCTTTAACTAAGATGGTAATGTGCTCTAAATTTGGGCTCTCTGTAGCCATTTCACTAAATTGCATTCGACAGAGACAAAGGATTCCACTTATATTCCAATGAAAATTGCTTTACTATTAGACAGACCCTCTTTAAGCCCATGTCACTTTACAAGGGGAAGCTAAGGAGAACACTTAGCATTCTTTTTATAGGTTTCCACATAGGGAAAAAGCTCCTATTATTTCCCTTCTAAATTCCTTTGAAAAGTGGCTGACCTTTATTTCCCCTTTTCTCCTAGGATGAGACGATTAAGGGAAAAAAAAAATCAACCCACATGGGCATGAGGTCATTTAAAGATAGGCCAATTAATGAAGACATTAAACAGCATCCATGTTAATCCACTCCTTAATTTGCTCCCACCCTAGGCTGCCTTCTGAGGGCTGGTTGGGATCGTGTGTGGACCTTAGTGATGGAGCATTCTCCTAGGAAAGTGCCCTCTACTTTCCTAGCCAAGGACATTGATGCCCCAAAAGGGACTTCCCTGGACCAAAGTCACGCATCCAATAGGAGATACTGTTGTGTCTCACATTCAGCTTTCCTGAATCATTTCTCAAACGATGATTTCTGTCTTCCCCAAGTACTCTACAGGTATAAGTGAAACCTCATGATTATTCATAGTCACCAGTTCACTCATGTTCACAGCAGAATTATCCACAATCACCAAGAGTTGGAAGCAACCCAAGTGTCCACAGACAGATGGAGGGATAAACAAAACAGTCTCTACAAACACTGGAATACTATCCAGCCTTCAAAAAGAATGGGTGCCTGAGACATACCACAACATGGATGAACCATGAAGACACAGTATGCTCAGTGTAATAAACCAGTCACTAGAGGACACAGTGGAGAAGGGAAGGGCAACCCACTCCAGGATTCTTGCCTGGAGAATCCCATGGACAAAGGAGCATGGTGGGCTATAGGCCATGGGGTCAAAAAGAGCTGGACATGACTGAGCAACTAGTAGAGGACCCAGACTATATAATTGCACTTCCATGAGGGACCTAGAGTCATCAGATTCATAGAGATGGAAAGTAGATGGTGGTCGCTAGGGCTGGGGGCTGGGGAGGAGGGACTGGGGAGTAATTTAATGGGTGCAGTTTCCGTTTCCAGCAAGATGAACTGTTGAAGACTGGTTGTCAACAATGCGAATGTACTTATGCTACTGAACTGTACATTTTTAAATGGTTAGAATGGAAAATTTTATGTGATCTGTTTTCTACCACAATGAAAAAGACAGCCTCATCAGAGAAATAAAATCAGATTTTGTGAGCGTCTAAGGCACTCACTTCTAATGCTCTGCCCATAAGAACTGGGTTTAAAACTGAGAGCAAACCTGAAGTATTCAATATGTAAAGGATGTGTAAGGGGTTAAGAAATTTGTGTCGAGGGTGATGCTGGTGACTCTGGGAGGGAGGAAACGGTGCTTTTCAGGTGACACCCAAGTAGAATGGGACCGAGGGCTTCAGGGAAGGGCTCTGAGAAGGCCTCCTTGCCCCAGGGCACCCCCAGGACTGCCTTATGTTCAAGAGATTCAACTCAGTCAAGTGACTACATTTCAAAAATGCAATCTCCCTGGAAGAGTTTATTGACAGATTCCAAAACCGTGAAAGCAACGCACCGGCCTTCTCTTTGGGTTTCCCAGCTGGTGTCCACTCTCCAATTCTGCACCGGACACCCCATGCTTTGAACTCCCATCCCTCCAGCTCTTCCTTCAGAACACTTAAAGGGATGTGATTTACAAACTATAGTGTTAACTGTTTTCATTTATTTACTTTTGGCTGCACTGGGTCTTTGTTGCTACTCTCAGACTTTCTCTAATTGAGACAAGCAGGGGTTATTCTTCAGATGCAAAACACTGGCTTCTCACTGTGGTGGCTTCTCTTGTTGGGAGCGTGGGCTCTAGGGCGTGGGCTCAGTGGCTGCAGTACTTGGGCTTAGTTGCTTTGCTGCCTGTGGGATCTTAATTCCCCAGCCAGGGATCACACCCATGTCCCCTACACTGGCAGGCAGATTTTTACCACTGGACCACCAGCAAAATCCTACCAGCTGCAGTTCTTTGCTTGTATCTGTCCGCCCCTGGCTCCCTGGAGGCAGGCATGGTTCCTCCTCCGATCTTCTTGTGACTCAGCATCGAGAGCAGGTTCACAGGAACCAATTCTCAAATGTCTGGGGCAGTCAGCAAGCAGTTGAGAAGGCCACTGGGTCTGGAAAGCTCAGTGGGGTGGTGGTTAAGCCAAGATGTTGAAGTATCACTAAAGTTCTCCTTTGCATCTCCTCGGTAGCTATACAAATGGACTATTCTCCCCAATTCTGATGCCAACATGATGTGAAGGGCTCTTACAGGAAGCCCTGAAGCTGCAAAATCAATCTAAGGATTACACTCCCAACTTTTAAGACGAGGTACATTTTTAAAAGCATACCTTTGAATCTTGCATATTTCAATCCTAACTGCTTAATAGCTACAAATAAAACACTGTAAACCTTTCCTTTTGGATGCTTAATGAGAATCAGCTCTAAAGATACAAATAGAAACAACTGTATCTTTCCGTATTTTAGCAGAATGTAGTCAGTGTGTAGATGAATATATATTTTCAAAACACTTCTTTGCCAGGAGACTTAATACCGGACAATTAAATATTCTATTTGCTCCCATGCAAGTTAAAGTGACAAATAATAATCCTTCGTGAAATCTCTTTGTGACTGCCCATGTCCTGTAGATTTTCTCTGTAGAAAAGAATTAAAAAAAAAATAGATTAAAGAAACATAAAAAAATAAAAATAAATAGATGTATGATAACTGAATTGCTTTTCTGTACACCTGAAACACAACATTGTAAATCAATTGTACTCTAATATAAAACACAAATTAAAAAATACTTTTAAAGAAAGACATTTAATTTTAAAAAGAAAAGACATTACAAGGGCAGATGTTGAAATGAAGATGTTCTGGAGCTGAGATTTCATATTCTGCATCAGTGTTGTAAGTTACAATATGACAGATATAGTTAACCTCTTAAGACTGCAACTAAGTCCACAACTGGGACTAAAATTTATTCACTGCCAGCTTCCACCATAGAAAAATAAGACAAACTAATGATTTATTGTATTACCAGTGATTTTAACAGAAAGATTTTCCTTTTTTTCTCCGATGAAAAATCAATTTGAACAGTCTTTGTCTAAGATTGAAAGGTTACAAAGCCATCTGAAAAGTCATTACCTCATTTTGGAAGTTGGAAATTGAGATGTTTAAAATAATGTATTCAGTAGAAACTGGGAAACACTGACTTCTCCACTTTCCTTTTTTGTACTACATAAAATATCCAAGGCTTTAACAAAAATTATATGAACCTAAAATTCTCCTCTAATGAGGAAGAAGCCAACCAATCTCTCTTTATTTCATGTACAGTATAAGAACTTCCCAGATGGCTCAACGGTAAAGAATCTGTCTGCCATTGTAGGGGACCTGGGTTCAATCCCTGGGTCAGGAAGATCCCCTGGGGAGGGAAATGGCAAACCACTCCAGTATTCTTGCCTGGAAAATCCCATGGACAAAGGAGCCTGGTAGACTACAGTCCATGGGGTCACAAAGAGTCAGACATAACTTAATGATGAAACAACAACATGTCATTTCGACATAGTGACATTTCAGATAAATTTCTGATTGAATGAAATAAAATAGGTGGATTTTTTGCTTATCAATTGGCTTCATCCTTAATAGACATGTCTCCTTTTCCCCAAAAATTCAAAAGTAAGGACTTTCTGCTCCTTCTTATCATTACATGGTTCCATTAAAGTTTGTGTAACGATGAGACCCCAGGTGGTAAAGCTTCCACTTTGAAAGAAGATCAAGAACAAAGTTGGCAGTGCTCTGCCTGGAATATCATAATTTGATAGCATAGTATAAGACTTTCCAGCCTGGTATTTAAAAAATGAAAGCCAACATCTGCTCTCCTTGGGGTCTACGCTAATTATTCTTAACTCAGCAAAACTACCTTTTCATTTCTCTTCCTAGATAGCTAGTTTTTATAACTGACAAGGAACACTCAGAGCAAGATTTGTAAGGCAACGATTTCTTGATTGACGCTAATGATTTCCAGATGTCTAGTGTCTCTGCTCTTTTTGATGTAGCATTTTAATATTTGCTTCAGCCTTTTTAGGTTTTTAACACCAAAGTTCTTCAGTCATGAAGCAATCAGAAAAATTAATAGTATTGACCTCAAGTACTGGCATCTAAGTTGAAAGCAGGATGGTAGGAATGTAGCTCATAGTTAGGTGGAACATGGAATAAAATAACACAAAAATCATCTTTATGAAAAAAGTCCTCCCGTGACAGTATGGTGGTTCCTCAAAAAAAAATTTTAATAGAATTCCCATATAATCCAGCCATTCCATTTCTGCATATACCAACATCCCTGAGAGATACTGCAGTTTTGTTACAGATCTCCACAACAAAGTGAGTGTCGTGACAAAATGAGTCACACAAACTTTTGGTTTTCTGGTTCATATAAAAGTTTTGCTTACAGGGCGTCCCTGGTGGCTCAGTGGTAAAGAATCCACCTGCCCATGAAGGAGCCACAGGTTCAATCCCTGGTCTGGGAAGATCATAATTTGATAGCATAATATACTATCAGATATACCAGATCAATCTACTGGTCTGGCCAGTAGAAGCATGGTTGCCAGGGGCTAAGGAGAGGGAAGGGGACGACAGAGGATGAGATGGCTGGATGGCATCACTGACTCGATGGACATGAATCTGAGTGAACTCCGGGAGTTGGTGATGGACAGGGCGGCCTGGCGTGCTGCTGATCATGGGGTGGCAAGGAGTCGGACACAACTGAGCAACTGAACTGAAGGAGAGAGAACAGTGGGAAGTTATTGTTTAGTGGATATAGGGTGTCCATTTTGCAAAATGAAAAGTTTGGAGAAAGATAGTGGTGACAGTTACACAGCAATGTGAATGTACTTAATACCACTAAGCTGAACCTTTAAGAATGGCTAAGATGGTATGTCGCCTTGTCATGAGGGATGGAGTTGTACCATTCCAAGGGAGCATCACTGCAAGGCATGCTGGGATGGAAGCAGAAGGCTGCTGGAGGAGGAAGCAGGGCTGATTTCATGTGGGTCAGGGGGGTATAATGTATCTGCATTTGTCCCTGCCCAAGGTGGTTGCACAGTGCAAATCACAAAGCTCAAACACAGGTATAGAAAACTTAACTTTGACTCAAGGTGTCAACATACAAGGAGAATAGTAAAAAGAGAGTGGGACAGGGTAGCCCAAGTCTCACTGTGATAGATAGCCCCAAAGTTGGCAAGAGGCAGACAGGGTCTCCAGCTGGTGGTTTGAGCAGAGTAAAACCTTTAAGAAGGAGTCAGTAGTTATCAGAGCCCCTCCAGGACAGCTGGGGTTAATAGACAGCTTTGTACTCTGATGCTGGGAGGGATTAGGGGCAGGAGGAGAAGGGGATGACAGAAGATAAGATGACTGGATGGCATCACTGACTCGATGGACGTGAGTCTGAGTGAACTTCAGGAGTTGGTGATGGACAGGGAGGCCTGGCGTGCTGCGATTCATGGGGTCGAAAAGAGTCAGACATGACTGAGTGACTGAACTGAACTGTAGGAGCCAAATGGAAACCAGGAACCAAAACAGAAGCTCTAGCAGTTAATATTGTGAGTGTCCGTCTGCTTGACATTCCTTATTTCACTTCTCCTCACACCATTAGTAACAGCATCTCTTTTTTTTTTTTTTTTTTTTTTTAGATAGTGGGCTCCAGCGGGCACCGCAGAACGCGAAGACGGTGGAACGGCGGCCAGCACCTGTCTGGCTTTACTACCGTAACAGCATCTCTTATGTTACACTTTGTGCCAAACAGAGGTAACAAGTTTTCCATAGACTAACTCGTGTAATACACAACCTGTGAGGTTTAAGTCCTATTAACACTGTTTTACAGATGGGAAAACTGAGGCACAAACAGCCCATAACCTCATAAGTCAGAGGATAGAAACTGAGCTACATCACAGATAGAGAAACTGAGCCCCGAGGCGGAGGGGAGAGAAGTGACCCAGGAATGAGCAGGGCTGAGCTTCAAAGCTGGGAGTCTGATTGCAAAGGCTGGATGGTAATGGTTGGGATTTACGCTCCCAGGCGAACTCCAAGGAGGTTTAGGAAACAGCACCAGCTCAGTGTGAGCAGGAGACCCTCGCAGGGTTCCCCTAGGATCAAGCTGATGGACCAAAAACAAATCCCAGACTCACCCCCTCTTCCCTCAAGGCTCACTTCTTTCTCCATCTCCTCCCCTTCCTCACTCCCCAACTCCGGGTTTAGAGATGACCTGATGAGATCAAGATTGGCCCCAGGTTTGGGCAGGCTTGGCAGGCCATGTGGAGCCAGAGAGAGGAAGCTCACCTTCGGTCACTGTTAGCACACACACACATGGAAATGTCATGGCCCACGTTCTTATATATGATAACATTTATGAGCTGTGCTGAGCACCGAAGAATTGATGCTTCTGAACTGTGGTGTTGGAGAAGACTCTTGAGAGTCCCTTGGACTGCAAGGAGATCCAGCCAGTCCATTCTAAAGGAGATCAGTCCTGGGTGTTCTTTGGAAAGAATGATGCTAAAGCTGAAACTCCAATCAACACAAATTGGCAATTACACTTTGAGTCCCTTTCCCCCTTAACGTTGTATTCCCTCTGGTCCAGAAACAGTTCTCCTTCCAGAAAAGGACCACCTTGAGGCTGACAGTGTCATCAATTTTATTCTATTCACAAATGGTCCAGCTTTAAGCATATATTCATCCAGCTCACTTCAGAGCATGGGTCAGAATCGAATATGCTAGGTCTTGCTCCAAAATAATTTCAAACACTCCATTATGTCCCTTTCAATCTAATGAAAAGAGACAATAGTTCTCTGAAACCCAGATTTTTGGCCCATTCTGTGATGAGACCTCATCACTGCCGTAGAATTTAAGTTCAAGGGAAGAGTTATGGAGAGGAAATAATGCGTGATGAGCGTGAAAAGAACAGTGAAGCGTCCTGGTTTCCTTCATCCCTCTATGGGCTATGGGGATCAAATCCCCAAGAAAATGTGATCTAAACCCTCTAATACTGTGCTTGGGATTCCATTTAAACATAAAATGAGCTCAACATAGAGTTGTAACCACGCAGAGAGAAATATCTGCTTTAAATATTTGTTGTTGTTTTAGTCACCAAGTCATGTCGAACGTTTTTGTGACCCCATAGACCGTAGCCTGCCAGGCTCCTCTGTCCATGGGATTTCCCAGACAAGAACACTGGAGTGGGCTGCCATTTCCTACTGCAGGGGATCCTCCCGACCCAGGGATCAAACCCGCATCTCCCGCACGGCAGGCAGATTAATGATATACAGCAGTTTAAAAATTATATTGTTCTCCTCCCCTCTGCTGCTGCTGCTAAGTCGCTTCAGTCGTGTCCGACTCTGTGCGACCCCATAGACGGCAGCCCCCCAGGCTCCCCCGTCCCCGGATTCTCCAGGCAAGAACACAGGAGTGGGTTGCTACTTCCTTCTCCAATGCATGAAAGTGAAAAGTGAAAGTGAAGTCACTCAGTCGTGTCCGACTCCTAGCAACCCCATGGACTGCAGCCCACCAGGCTCCTCCGTCCATGGGGATTTCCAGGCCAGAGTACTCGAGTAGGGTGCCATTGCCTTTTCCTCTCCTCCCCTCTAGCTCATACATATTGTTTTAAAAATTAAAACTGCCTGCATAAGTATCATAATTGCATTGTTTGTGTGACTGATTTCAGAAAAACAAGATATACTTTGTCACAGACGTTGTCTACAGATAACTATTAACCATGAAGCCACTGAAATCAGGCTCGTGGGTTGAAAGCTATTAATTAATCTATTAATTAATTCAACTTTAAAAGATTGAAAGGAGATTTTAATGGAAGTTTATATAACATCTCTCAGCACCAGTATTCCATTTCTCCTGATAACAAATTTATCAGACATTCTTAATATTGGGAAATCAAAAGATTGTTGGGGAAAATTCTGCAGGCGGAGAAAAACTGATAGGGTAAAATTTTCTGATATTATAAAATATTTAAAAGCTATATCATTTCATACTCATGAAATTTCAGAATTATCTATATCCCCAATCTTTTCAATCATGTTAGCCTTAGAATACTTTTTAACTACTCTACACTCAAAACCTAATTCGCCCATTTCTCAAGCATAGAATGAATGTAAAAGATCTCAATTTTTATGCCACTGGGGAAGAGTGTTTTCAGGCCTAAGCATTTGCATTGATGACTCTGTTCTGGTGCTCTGTAATGAGAGCAATACAAATTAAATGTTTTGAACGTCAGGGCGTCGTTATGGTTCCAAGATTACCCTCCTTCTCTGTTTCCTGGTTTGCACTTGACTGTTCAAATGGAATAAGGAACTAAATTTACCAACTCATGGAGCTGGAACTTAAGTTCAGAAAGCTTCCATGGAGAATGGCATTCTACAAATGTTTAAAGTGAGAATAAGATGCTGACTCCAGAGGAAAAGATACCCGGGATCTAGGTCACGAGTGGATGTTCACCCTCATTTTTCCCAAGGGCCTTTTCCACCTCTCCTGCTTCTGTCTGACGGAGATCCAGCTCTTGAGAAGTCTATTTTAGCACCTCCCACTGTGGCAAGAGCTCTCTCAGTAAGCGGAACAGAGGTAGCTACGATGGTAACATGATTTCAACCAGAAACTAGATTTGCCTCCAGGGAGTGAAGGCAGCTCTGTGCATATTAAATTCTGTGTGCGGCTGAAATCTGCTTCTCATTTACTGGGTCTGAAAACGAATAAAATGCATGTTTGGATTTTTAGATCCTCTCTCTGTCATCAGAGGAATATTTTCCTGTGCCTTATGTAATTCTTTCAAAGATGACACCAAGAATAACCTGCAAAACTTATGCTCTTAAACTTATGAAACTGGAAACGCGTTCAGTTTCAGCCAGATATAGCAGAGAGCATTACGGCATCTGTCTTTCATGTCCTGAAATATTCCAAGTTTGACTTCAGTAAAAGAGTAAACATTCTTCTTTCTATTATTTCCTTACTTGTGAGCAACTATTTATTATGGTTCTTATTAGTGACACTTTCCTCTGGGGTGGGGCAGGGGCAAGAAGATGTTCATAGAATCCTCTTTGGGGCCTTTTAAAAATACAGGTGCCAACCACATATATATAGTCAACTGATCTTTGATAAAGGAGCAAAGGCAATACAATGCAACAAAGATGGTCTTTCCAACAAATGGCACTAGACACTCATGAGTGTCNCATAGAATCCTCTTTGGGGCCTTTTAAAAATACAGGTGCCAACCACATATATATAGTCAACTGATCTTTGATAAAGGAGCAAAGGCAATACAATGCAACAAAGATGGTCTTTCCAACAAATGGCACTAGACACTCATGAGTGTCGTGAGTCCAGACACAGACCTCATACCCACCACAAAAATTAACTCAAAATGGGTCACAGACCTAAATGTAAAAGACAAAACTATAAACTCCTTTTGGTTGTTTTTGTTCAGTCACTAAATCATGTCCAACTCTGTGACCCCACGGACTGCAGCACGCCGGGCTTCCCTGTCTTTCACTGTCGCCTGGAGTTTGCTCAAACTCATGTCCATTGAGTCAGTGCCCTAAAAGATAACAAATAAGAAAACCCAAATGACCTTGGGCNTCCTTTTGGTTGTTTTTGTTCAGTCACTAAATCATGTCCAACTCTGTGACCCCACGGACTGCAGCACGCCGGGCTTCCCTGTCTTTCACTGTCGCCTGGAGTTTGCTCAAACTCATGTCCATTGAGTCAGTGCCCTAAAAGATAACAAATAAGAAAACCCAAATGACCTTGGGCATGACAATGACTCTTCAGATACAATAACAAGGGCAAAATTCACCAAAGAAATAATAGATAAGCTGGGACTTCCCTGGTGGTCCAGGGGCTAAGCCTCCACCTCCCGATGCAGGGGGCCTGGATTCGATCCCTGGGCAGAGACCTAGATCCCACGTGCTGCAACTAAGCATTTGCATCCTGAGACTAAAGATTCCACATGCCACAAGAAAGACGGAAGATCCCACGTGCTACAACTAAGACCCGGCGCAACCAAATAAATGATAAATAAATAGTTTAAAAAGTTTAAAAACTGCTCTGTAAAAGACAATAGCCAAAGAATGAGAAAAAAAGCCACAGGCTGGGAGAAAATATTTGCAAAAGGCACACCTGATAAAGGACTGTTATCCAAATATACACAGAATGCTTAACACTCAACAATAAGAAAACAACTCAGTAGTGAGCCAAAGGTCTTAACAAACACCTGGCCAAAGAACATGTACGATGGCAAATGGGCATTAAAAACAAAAAGATGGTTCACAGAATATGTTGTCAGGGAAATGCAAATTAAACAAGGTACAACTACATACCTACTGCTGCTGCTGCTAAGTTGCTTCAGTCGTGTCTNAAGACCCAAGTGAGGAGCGTCTCGATGCTTAAATGGGAAAATTGGGTTTTATCCTAGAAGCAAGTTACAGCCACTAAAAGTTTATGAGCAGTGGAATCATACGATCTAAATGATGTTTGAGGAATATTCCTCCTATGGTGGATGATGGGGAAATTCATGAAACTGTACCTTGGTACTATGATCTTCTAAAAAGGAACAGCAAAATAATCAAGGGAGCAATGTGGAATTACCACATTTCAAGTCGCCTCAGGCACCACTAAGAGATTGCAGCCTCTGAATGGTAATACTGATGTTAGCAATACATAGTTAAAACTTCCTGAGCTCCAAACAAACCCTCACAAATACAGTCAAATGATTTTCCACAGCGATGCTAAGACCATTCAGTGGGAAAAAGGACAGTCTTGTCAACAAATGATACCGAGAACATCGGAAATCCACATGCAGAAGAATCAAGTTAGACCCTTACCTAACACCACATACAAAAACTAACTTAAAATGGATCAAGAACCTAAACCTAAGGTGCTAAAGCTATAAAACTATTAAATAGGAAATGCAGGGGAAAGTTTTGTTACATTGGATGTAGCAGTGATTTCTTGGATATGATACAGAAAGCACACTTACATATGACACGAAATACACTTAAAATGATGTAGATGATACATTTTATATTATGCATAATTTTATCACCTTTTTAATTTTTAAAGAAAAATCTTTGAAGATTATATCTTTTAGCATCAGCTTGGACTTGTAAGGGCTTCCCAGGCAGCTCCGTGGTAAAGAGTCTGCCTGCCAATGCAGAAGATGAGGGTGCAATCCCTGAGTCGGGAAGGCCCCCTGGAGAAAGAAATGGCAAGCCACTCAAGTATTTTTGCCTGGGAAATCCCATGGACAGAGGAGCCTTCAGTCCACGGAATCACAGAGAATTGGACAGGACTTAGTGACTAAACAGCAACAACATCTAACATACACAGATTGACTTGTAAACAAAATCTCTGTATCAGAACACATTCTGTGTTTGACCCGAGGGTATGAGTTAGAAACAATGCTGAGGAATCCACTGTAAATAACAAAACTACACAGAAATGTCCAGTCACCCACACAGAAGGGTCTAGGAAGAGAGGGCTGGGCGCTGCTGGACTTTCTTCCCACAGAACCAAAGAGAAACTCTAGGATTACTTCCGGATGGAAAACCAAAACTTTGCTGTAACTCTTTCATATGAGAAAGAAAAGTTGATGTGCATTTCTCTCTTTTTTTTTTTTTTACTTTTCCACATGTAAGAATCAGCAGCAAAGCTCAGATCCAGGGAAAAAACAATACACCAACATTTCCCCTTCGCCATGAAATACCATCACCGTTGCATTTTCTTCAACTGATGGAATGAGAGTTAACTGCAAAGCTAAGAACGCAAGCCTATACACCTCAGAAGGAAATCTGGGACCCTTTTCTAGAGCAGCGGTTCTCAAGGACTGCCAAGCCCTTGCAATGCTGGTGTTACCTGAGATCTTATCAGTAAGCCCCAGGCACCTAGGTTTTAATAAGCCCTGATGAAGTTCAAGAACCTGTCAAGTATGAATGTCATTACCACTCACGCAACAGGAACCCCGGGAAGACAAAAGGGGTGGGGTGGGGTGGGGGTGGGGCAGGATTTCAAAGCATGAATGAAAATGAACTGCTGACTTCTGAAGGCATGGAATGGTTGACAGAAATAANGTTTTTCCACTACATTTGTTCCAATGTTTCCAATACTTCCTGCATTGCGTTTGTACTACGTTTGTCTAAACCCATAGAATAGCAGCGCTAAGAGTGAACTCTAGTGGCAACTGTGGACTTCAGTTAATAATGACCTGTCAATGTAGGGTTATCAACCATGGCCAAGGTACCGCTGTGGTGGGAATGCTGATAGTGGGGCAGGCTGTGCACGTGATCGGGCAGGGATACAGGAACTTCTGTGCCCTTCCCCTCCATATCGCCGTGAACCTAAAGTAGTCCAAAAAATAACATTTAATATAAATTAGTAATAAATAAAAAAATCTACCAACAATTGATATTCAAATTCTGACCTGAGTTTTAATGCACCCATGTTTCTGACAGTAGGCGGGGGGTGGGGTGGGGGTCACACCTGTGAATTTGAAAAAAAAACTCCTCATAATAGTGATGAGCCTCTTAGTTGAAATCATTAGCATTGTAAAGTACTAAGCAGATTGCATTTAATAATGAGACTTTTTAAACCTTTCCGAGCATGTACAGTCACTTCAGTCACGTTCAACTCTTGGCAACCCCATGGACTGTAGCCCACCAGGCTCCTCTGTCCATGGGATTCTCCCAGCAAGAAAACTGGGAGTGGGTTGCCATTTCCTCCTCCAGGAAATCTTCCCAAGCTTTAGCATGGGTATTAAGTGATGGGGGATGGCAGAGGCAATCAGATTATATTTTACTCCTGCGTAAATTGTGTCTCTTCTGCTGGTTTGTGAAAACAAGCAACAATGTGAGGATTCTATTACCATCACAGATCTGCTACCTTAAATTTTTCGCATGAAGTATGATGCCATTTTTTAAAGCCCAATACAGCTTTTCAGTATATCGACTGAATAAAGTCTTTTCACTTGTCTCCCCAAAGCCTAATTCCAATTTCTGATTCTGTTTGCAGTTTAGACACACAATATAATCTTAAAATCTCTTTACAAACTGTTTCCAGGTTCTCTGAACAGGACCCTGGAGAAATGGTACGAAACATGCCTGCATCACAAGTTCTATACGGTAGAGATTTTCTTTTTAATTCTGTATAACATCATTGGGTTTTGAAGCAGTTGCCTTAAAAGAAATATGTTTTCCTTCTCCTATCTTAAATGTATAGTGTTTAGAAGCTGTCTAAGATTGCTTACAGATCTGGGGAAACAGGAATCATAGGTGACTTAAGCTTCTCAACGGTGTAGACATTTTTGAAAGCGGAATAGGTAATTTAACTTTCAGAGATGCTGAAGTGTGGCAGACTGCCCCAGTCGCCCCTCCTCCTGAAACCTATACACAAACACAGAAAGTAGAATACTTTAGAGTGTCACAGTGAAGATGAAACCTATAAAATGAGCTTCCTGCATGGACATAATAATAGGAGATCACAAAGTACATATTGTCTACTTGGGTCCTATTAGAGGATTAGAATGCTAAGAAAGTATTTGCCAGAACTCTCAAACCTTACAGCATTAGGGTGAATTGAAATGTGCAATCCTCTGCAAAGAACATTCTTTATTATATTTGATATTTTACAGAGGAGCTAGTGGTAAACAACCCACCTGCCAAGGCAAGAGACAGAAATGGGTTCGATCCCTGGGTCAGGAAGATCTCCTGAAAGAGAACATGGCAACCCAACTCCAGTATTCTTGCCTGGAGAATCCCACGGACAGAGGAAGAAGATTGTCTCTGAATTTGCTCTGCCTCTTTCCATGGTCCCTGGGGAAGAAAAGGCTTACTAAATACCTCATACATACAACCATACACACAACCATACACACACACACACACACACCCCTTGACCAGACTTCCTCCTCCCCCGCACCCCTCACCGCGAAATCCAGGGCATACACATGGAGACACAGGATGAATGAGGATATAAGACCCAAGTGAGGAGCGTCTCGATGCTTAAATGGGAAAATTGGGTTTTATCCTAGAAGCAAGTTACAGCCACTAAAAGTTTATGAGCAGTGGAATCATACGATCTAAATGATGTTTGAGGAATATTCCTCCTATGGTGGATGATGGGGAAATTCATGAAACTGTACCTTGGTACTATGATCTTCTAAAAAGGAACAGCAAAATAATCAAGGGAGCAATGTGGAATTACCACATTTCAAGTCGCCTCAGGCACCACTAAGAGATTGCAGCCTCTGAATGGTAATACTGATGTTAGCAATACATAGTTAAAACTTCCTGAGCTCCAAACAAACCCTCACAAATACAGTCAAATGATTTTCCACAGCGATGCTAAGACCATTCAGTGGGAAAAAGGACAGTCTTGTCAACAAATGATACCGAGAACATCGGAAATCCACATGCAGAAGAATCAAGTTAGACCCTTACCTAACACCACATACAAAAACTAACTTAAAATGGATCAAGAACCTAAACCTAAGGTGCTAAAGCTATAAAACTATTAAATAGGAAATGCAGGGGAAAGTTTTGTTACATTGGATGTAGCAGTGATTTCTTGGATATGATACAGAAAGCACACTTACATATGACACAAAATACACTTAAAATGATGTAGATGATACATTTTATATTATGCATAATTTTATCACCTTTTTAATTTTTAAAGAAAAATCTTTGAAGATTATATCTTTTAGCATCAGCTTGGACTTGTAAGGGCTTCCCAGGCAGCTCCGTGGTAAAGAGTCTGCCTGCCAATGCAGAAGATGAGGGTGCAATCCCTGAGTCGGGAAGGCCCCCTGGAGAAAGAAATGGCAAGCCACTCAAGTATTTTTGCCTGGGAAATCCCATGGACAGAGGAGCCTTCAGTCCACGGAATCACAGAGAATTGGACAGGACTTAGTGACTAAACAGCAACAACATCTAACATACACAGATTGACTTGTAAACAAAATCTCTGTATCAGAACACATTCTGTGTTTGACCCGAGGGTATGAGTTAGAAACAATGCTGAGGAATCCACTGTAAATAACAAAACTACACAGAAATGTCCAGTCACCCACACAGAAGGGTCTAGGAAGAGAGGGCTGGGCGCTGCTGGACTTTCTTCCTACAGAACCAAAAAGAAACTCTATGATTACTTCCGGATGGAAAACCAAAACTTTGCTGTAACTCTTTCATATGAGAAAGAAAAGTTGATGGGCATTTCTCTTTTTTTTTTTTTACTTTTCCACATGTAAGAATCAGCAGCAAAGCTCAGATCCAGGGAAAAAACAATACACCAACATTTCCCCTTCGCCATGAAATACCATCACCGTTGCATTTTCTTCAACTGATGGAATGAGAGTTAACTGCAAAGCTAAGAACGCAAGCCTATACACCTCAGAAGGAAATCTGGGACCCTTTTCTAGAGCAGCGGTTCTCAAGGACTGCCAAGCCCTTGCAATGCTGGTGTTACCTGAGATCTTATCAGTAAGCCCCAGGCACCTAGGTTTTAATAAGCCCTGATGAAGTTCAAGAACCTGTCAAGTATGAATGTCATTACCACTCACGCAACAGGAACCCCGGGAAGACAAAAGGGGTGGGGTGGGGTGGGGGTGGGGCAGGATTTCAAAGCATGAATGAAAATGAACTGCTGACTTCTGAAGGCATGGAATGGTTGACAGAAATAATGAAATAGAAAATTAAACCAATGGAAAATTAATATCCATTTTTCTTCAAAGAGCATCTAATCCAATTAATATTTATTGTTTGTTGTTTTAATTGAAATCAATTTTTATTAAAAGTTCTAAAAGAAATGTAGCGAGCACTCAGTATGTTCAAAGGACTTTTGGGTACACTTTCCCACTGAGTCCTCACATTATCCCACACGGTGGGCTATTATTATTCCCATTTTACAGATGAGAAAACAGCCTGAAGAGGTTTAAAAAAAAACTTGCCTATAGTCACACAGCTGGAATAAGCAGCAAAGCCTGAATTTTACACTGGGTCTCTCAGACTCAGTCTGGGCTTGCTCAGCATTTATTGTCATCTGTTGGGTGTATCTTCCTGGACATTGAACTTGAAGACAGTCTTAGACCCTAACCTGGAATCACACGTGATTCATCTCGCTCCTTTACCCCTTGAACTCCATCTGCTTCCACTTTCTTTTTTATTTCTACTGAAAATTCCTCCCTTTCCACCCAGACTTCATCCTGCTGGGCGGTGACTTTTCCTTAATCATGACTTTCAACCTGTCAGAGACTAGTTCGAAAACTCCTAAATACCAAATCACTCTTTTCTTTGTGTTCTCCTGTGAATTCTCACCTGCAGAGTGGTTCAGATGCCCTCTCTGGCTACAAACCTCGGTCTGTTATCCCCTTTGCTCTCAAATGCATCCCCTCCTGCCTTGATTGGTCAGTCTCTTCCCAGTCTCAGGAGCGTTCGATGGTCACCCAGCTCCATTCTTCAGCTCCCATTGTCTTCTGGACTGGAATACCCTCTCCTCTTTCTTCTGCACATTCAATCCCCTCCCCTGCTCACCTCTTGGCTTGAGCCCACCTTGACCTCTTCCTCCCCTGCCCTCCTTCAGCCATCACTGTCTGCAGGGGTCTCTCAAGTTCACTAAACCAGATTCCCCTGAGTAGACTATTTGTACATGCACATTTATAAACTACATTAATGAACAAACCATATGGATGCTGTCAATGTGCATTTCAAAGCATTCGAAAATAGAAATTAAAAACTGATACTTCTGATCTTTCTTCCTTCATCTTAAAAGATAATCCCCGGGCTCTGACCACACGTGTGACCCTTTGATGATTCTGCCGGCTTTCCTTGTCCAGTTTGTCATGGGTCCCTATTTTATATTCCTTAAAAATATATTGTATGTTCTTAAGGGGAATAACTCTCTTTTCACTGGCAAAAATGGGATATTACATAGGAGGTGCCCTTTTTTTTTTAATTTTTATTTGGGTTTAGTTGCTTTACAGTGTTGTGTTGGTTTCAGGTGCACAACAAAGTGAATCGGCCCATCCTTTAACACAAGTTCACTGAAATCCACGGCACTCAGCTGACATGTTAAGTTTCAAGGCTGCTGGTTATTGTCAGATCAAGTTGTTGCATAAAATGAGATGGCAGTGGTTTCAGTTTGTCTGACTTCAAAGGGAAGCCAGGCAGCGTCTGAGTCCCGTGTCACTCGGCCAGTTCCTGTGAAATTGAGCATTTCCAAAAGAACCGTGTGACTCGCAGCCAGAAAGAGAATCACATATTTCGCCAAGTCTTGGCGAACTGATAAGGGGGTGACTTTTTTGTTTCTTTCCCATATCCTTGCCGCTCTCTCTCTATTTTCCCTCACAGCTTTACTGAGATAGAATTGACATATAACGTTGTGTAAGTTGAAGGTGCACTAGATGTTGATTTGATACATTGATATCTTGTGAAATAATTACCACCTTACATTAGCTGGCATTCCCATCCTATCACATAATTATCATTTCTTTCTTTGCAGCAGGAACATTTAAGACCTACTCTGTTATCAATATTCAAGAATATACTTCTATTAGCTATAATCTCTGCACTGTACAATAGATGCCCAGAACCTATTAATCCTATAACTGAAAGCTTGTACACTTTGACCAATATCTACCCCTATCTTTCATCCCCCAGCCCCTGACTCTATTCTGTTTCTCTGACTTTGGCTTTCTAATATTTCACATATAAGGAAGACCATACAGTGTGTCTTTCTCCATCTGACTTTTTTCACTTAACATAGCGCCCTCACATTTCATCCAAGTTGTCACAATGGGCAGGATTTCTTTCTTTCTCATGGCTGAATAATATTCCATTGTATAAACCCCACCTCTTCTTTATCCATTCATCCGCTGATGGACGCCTGTGTTGTTTCCAAGTCTTGGTTACCGTGAGCAATGTTGCAAAGAACAAGAAGGTGCAGATTTCTCTTCCAGATAGTGATTTCATTTCCTTTGGATAAATAACCAGAAGTGGAATTGCTGGACCATATGGTGCTTCTATTTTTAATTTTTTGAGGAAACTCCGCACTGTTTTCCACAGCGGCTGCCTCCATGTACTTGCCCACCAACAGTGTGCTAGGGTTCCCTTTTCTCCACACCCTCACCAACACGTATCTGTTCCCTGCCTCTCTTTGAACCCTGTATGGGTGTCCCCAGATGACCTGAAGGTCAGGTGTCATTTCCTGTATCACCTAGCAAGATGAAAGTGTACCCTGACCAATATCTAATCAACAATCTAACATTTTACAATCACGCCTTCTCCCTGATAAAAGTTTCAGTTAATCATTGCTTAGCAAGATAACCTTGGTTGGGAAGAGTCTTATTACTGAGGTGTGTCTTTTTTCTTTATCTTAAAAGTTGTTTCACATCTTTAAATGTAGTCTTATGTTATTAAAAACTCTCTAAACACGTCTCATTTCTTTCTGTTCTCCCCTCCATGTTTTACACCTTTGTTAATTATCTAAGGGATGCAGAAAGTAACATCTCTACTTTAAAAGTGATGTTTTCCAATGCTGACAAATTAGATAGTTGCCAAGTGTTCAAAGAGAGGGAGGGAAAATGGGTAGGAATTAAAAAGTCACACCATTCTTTATAAATAATGAGAAACTGTCTAGCCATTGAGATGAGTGACTCATCTGAAGAATTGACACCCTAATTTAGACACACAATAATCCTGCCAGGGAAGACAAAACTCCACAGCAAGACCTGGCTTCCATATTCCTTGGGGTAAAATGCCAGGGGGTTGCCTGTTTTATTTTCAGGGGAGGCAATGGATGCTTTTATTGGCATCTTGGTGAAAGAATCTTACCAACCAATACTGTGATTTTGTACACGATTTTGGAAAGCGGAGTCTGGTCAGGAAGGAGTCACTCTCCTGGTCCCTGGTCTCCCTGTTACCAGCATGATTGTAAAATGTAAAATTGTTGATTAGATGTTGGTCAGGGTGCACCTGTTTACCCTCCAGCCCAACATGACACAGAGAAGCACAAGGTTCAGCCATGCGTGCAGAATTCTGGGGGTGGTCTCAGGTGGTCAAGATCAAATTGGGGACCAAGGTGACAGTGAAGTTGCTGGTGTTCCCTCGTGCCTAGACTTCTGGTGATCTGGGGAGTAGAGAGCAGACAACCATCCTTATCATTAATATACATGCGATCCTGCTGGATTTCCTGGCTATCTTCCCTTCTATCACCTGCTGAAAAAAGTAGTGAAAGTGTTAGTTGCTCAGTCGTGTCTGACTCCTTGTGACTCCATGAACCGTAGCCTGCCAGGCTCCTCTGTCCGCAGGATTTTCCAGGCAAGAACACTGGAGTAGGTTGCCATTCCCTTCTCCAAGGGATCATTCCAACCCTAGGATCAAACCCGGGGCCTCCTGCACTGCAGACAGGTTCTTGACCATCTAAGCCACCAGGGAAGCCTGCTCTCACCTATTAAGCAACTATTATTTCACCTTTACAAAAATCACCTGGCAAAGCAGATATCAGGATACCATTCTCCAGGGGAGAAACTGAGTTCAGCAGGATGAAATCATTTTTCCAGATTCACATGGTTACTAAGTAGTAAGTAGACAGTCAAACGGCTTCCCCCGTGGCTCAGTGGTAAAGAATCCGCCTGCAATGCAGGAGACACAGGAGATGCTGGTTTGATCCCTGGGTCAGGAGATCCACTGGAGGAGGGCACAGCAACCCACTCCAGTATTCTTGCCTGGAGAATCCCATGGACTGAGGAGCCTGGCGGGCTCCAGTCCATAGGGATACATACAAACATACAGTCCATACAAACAGCTGGACACGACTGAAGCGACCAAGCACGCATGCATAGTCAGAAGCTGACCTCTAAACCCAGACCTTTCCATCTCACCGGACTGCTTCTCACCTGCGTTACTGAGCGGCCACTCACTGTGTACAAACAGATCTGTGCACACATATCCCCACCCCCATTCGGCCTGACATTAGCCTGATCCATCTAACTCCTAAATCCACCACATTTCCTTGGAGTTGGTTGTTGCTGTGATAGCTCAGTCCCTTCTGGTTCCCCATGGCTTCTCCTTGAAGTCTCCAGCAGCAAGCTGAAGAAGGTGTTTGTTTTTTCTGAAATGTCATCAGTAGCCCCTCCCCCCATTCCCTGCAGAATGAGTGTCCAAGGGAGGAATTGTTGCCCTTATTTTGATGGCATTTCAGACACAGGGCTCAAATAGCCACAGAGCCTATTAACTGAACTGTAACACAGTGGCAAAAAATAAGAAATTTTGTTTTCTCTGCATTTTTATCTGCTGTTTCTATACTAGCATTCCTTAACTATTATTGAAGATTCTGGTCTTGACAGAGGACTAACTCTGTGAGATGTGGGAGGTGGGAAAAAATAGACTTCATCTAACTATGAGAAAAGGATTTTGAGGGTTTTTTAAAAACCTTCCTTTTCCAAGCACCTTTCCCACCTACATTCCAAGTTAAGAAGAATGTTACCAAATATCTCTGCTTAAAATATGTACTTTGGAGTCTGTGAAATGGCACTGTTATAAAGAGTATAACAAGATTTTTTAAAAGGAAAGGGGGAAAAAAGGAGATTTTTACCAGGAGAATGTTTCTCAAAGTATAGCCTTGAAAACCCTGAGTAGTAACTGAGACCCTTCTAGTGGAAACCTTAGAGTTAAAATAACTTTCACAACAAAATTCACACATTATTGCTTTTTTTTACCCTTATTCTTTCATGAGTACAATCAAGTATCCTGGGGGCTATTTGGCATGTAGTGACTATCATCTGACAGCTTGTATTCTGATGTCTTTTAAAACTCCAATTTGGTACATCCACTATGAAAAACAGTATTCATGATCATCAAAAACTTAAAAATAGAACTACCATACAATCCACCTCTGTAATTCCACTTCTGAAAATATATCCAAAGGAAATGAAAACATCAACTAAAAAATATCTTCATTGCCACATTATTTACAACAGCCAAGAAATGGAAACCACCTAAATGCCCATCGAATGGATGAATGGATAAAGAAGTTGTGCGCTGTATTTCTAATGGACTATTATTCAGCCGTTAAAGATGAGGCAACCCTACCATCTGAGACAGCATGGATGGACCTTGAAGGCATTATGCTAAGTGAAATAAGTCAGACAAGCACAAACGCTATATAATCTCACTTATACGTATAGTTGAAAACAAACGAAGAACCCAAGGTCATAGACTTGTGGTTACCAGAGTCCCAGGATAGGAAGGGCGAACTGGGGGAAGGAATCAAAAGGGACAAACTTCCAGTTACGAGTGTCCAGGGTGTAAATTACAACATGATGGCTGCNAGGGCTCCAAGAATGTGGCACACACACACAATGGAATATTTGCCATAAAAAATGAAATCCTGCCATTTTTAACACTATCGATGAACCTTGGGGACACCATGCTGAGTGAAATAAATCAGAGAAAGATAAATACTATTTGATCTCACTTATATGTGGAATTCAAAACATTCCACTGATCCAAACAGAAATAGAATGGTGGTTGCCAGAGGCTAAGGGCTGCATAAACTGGGAAGAGGCTGGTCAAAGAGTAGAAACTGGCACTTATAAGATGAGTAGGTTTCCAGGAAGGCTTCCCAAATGGCACTAGTGGTAAAGAACCCACCTGCCAATGCAGGAGAAGTAAGATACATAGGGTTTGATCTCTGAGTCAGGAAGATCCCCTAGAGAAGGAATCGGCAACCCACTTTAGTATCCTCGCCTGGAGATTTCCATGGACAGAGGAGCCTGGCAGGCTATGGTCCATAGGGTCAGAAAGAGTCCAACATGACTGAAGAGGAGAGGTACTTATTTTGGCACGCACCCACGTAAGTTCCAGGGACTCTAACAAACAGCATGGTGACTCGAGTTAACAATATTGTGTTGTGTATGTGAAAGTTGCTATGAGAGTAGAGTTTTAATATTCTGGCTAAAACAACAACAAAATGATAGTTTTGTGAGATGAAGGATGTACTAACTGACTTTATCGTGGCAAACACTTCACAATAAATATGTGTATCAAATTATCACATGACACACCTTAAATGTACACAGTGTTATAGGTTAACCATCTCTCAAATAAATAAGAGGAAGAAAAACAGCCACCAAATTTGGGGTTCCATGTGAGCCATTTTAGACAAAGTTTGTAAAGAAAAGGCAAAGAAAGTGTCAAAAAATATCCATGACCACATAGGAATTTATGTATATGGCAGGTCTGGCACTTTCAATGTTGTTTGTACTATCTTTTTTAATGATGTGAACGTCGTCTGAATCATGTAAACCAGGGAATTCTATTTCCTCTAAACTCTGATGGCTTAGTGGGTAAAGGGGCAGGCAGACAGGCTAAGTCGATTCCGTCATGTCTGACTCTGTGAGACCCTAAGGACCACAGTCCACCAGGCTCCTTTGTCCATGGGATTCTCCAGGCGAGAATACTGGAGTGGGTTGCCATGCCCTGCTCCAGGGGATCTTCCTCACTGGGTAAAGAATCCACCTGCAACGCAGGAGGTACAGCTGACATGGGTTCAATCGCTGGGTCAGAAAGATCCCTTGAAGATCTTGGGGTTGCAAGTCCATGGGGTTGCAAAGAGTCAGACAATACAGAAGCGACTTAACAACAAGAGCAGAGGTGCATCCATTTGGAGAAAGTGCATTTCAATCAGGTCTCCTGGGACAAAGAGGTTTTGGAAGAAGAGATGCAAAAGAGGGAACTGGGCCAGTCCTGAGAAGAAGGGCAGGAAAAGCCTGGAGGTGGGCAAGAACTCACAGCCACCTTGGATGCCAAGTGAAGACAGAGCGCGGTGGGAGGGGGCACGATTCCTGGGAGGGCTGGTAGGCATCCCAGACTGAGTTCCTTTCAGCATTTTCAGTTTTATCTGGAGTGAACCAAAGGTCTTTGAAAAGGACTAAGCAAAGGAAGAATCCCTGGGCTAGTATGAGAAAAATGAGCCCGAGGCAGAAAGGGTAGGGGAGTGGGGAAGCACCGCAGTTAGGAGCCTAAGACAGACCAGACAAGGGAAGATCAGTTTGGAAACCACAGCAATAGAAGAGGGGGACACCTTAACACAGTGATCTGGAGCTGATCTGGCCAAACCTGACGGGTCTCTGGTGACTCAGCCGCAGCCCCCCCACCGCCCCCTCCCCACCAGGAAAAAGCTGAAACGCTGGAGGAGAAATATCCTTTTCTCATAGATTTTCTTAAAAATCTGGATTTTTATTTTTAAAATCAGCATTGTTCTTTTTATGGATCAGCCATATGTGAAATAAGAGAACGCTAACAAGTTTGCTTAAAATCTGATGACGGAGCAAATTTCTGCAGCAAATCCTACCCTTTCAAGTGTCACTCAGATAGCATCTGCTTGGGAAAGTCTTCATAACCTAGTTGCTTACCGTTCTAAAGAAGACCTGCGTGTTTTAGAGACATCTAACACAGAACTCTGTCACCTTCCTCTTCTGGCTTCTTGGGTCTGGAAAGTTCTGCACAGGCCCCTCACCAGTGGATGGTCCCACCACCCAAATAATTGACAAAATGAAAACAGCCAGGGTGAGGCCAGAGATAGAGACCAACAAGGTCCAGGAAGAGCCTTACTAAATCTCACTTGGTGAAAATGAACATCACCAACTGGCCACAGGACATGGATCTTCTTGGCAAAGAATGTGGCTCTGATTTTAAAAGAGAAAGAGTAGAAACCAAAGTAGTACTCAGTCCAGTTGTCAGCACTGGCTTAAGGTGATACAGACATACACAACTACCAATTTTAAATCCACCGTATATCGTATTTAGAAAACTTCTTGCTTTGTAAAATGTGGCAAAGAATCACTTTTCAGATGATTAGCTCCAATGTATTGCTAAGTTCGCATGCTTTGCCACAGATCAGAAAATAGTCTAAAGAGTTCCTGCATCTAGAGTGTTCTTTTCACAGGCTGGCATGCATCAAGCCAAGGAACGGGAAACGGCAAGTCCTAAATCTTTAGAATGAGTTGATGAGTTGCAGTTATGTGGGAGGTTTATTGATCAGCCACTGCTGTTTGATATTTTGCAGCAAAGGGCAGAGCTTCCTATGGAACTTTATGCTCTCAGCAACTTGGTGAAATTCTTATTATAATGGAGAGGTACTTATTTTATTTTATTAGAGTATAACTGATGTACAATGCTGTGATAGTTTCAGATGTACAGCAAAGTGATTCAGCTATATGTATATACAGATTCTTCTTCAGACTCATATAGGTTATTACAGAATATTGAGCAGAGCTCCCTGCGCCCTATAGGAAGTCTTGGTTGATTATCTATCTTACATACAGTAGCGTGTGTATGTGAATCCCAAGCTCCTGATTTATGCCCCTCCCGCCACATCTCCCCTTTGGTAACCATAGGTTTGTTTTAGATATCTCTTTTAAGTCTGTTTTTGTTTTGCAAAGAAAGTCATTTGTACATTTTTTAAATTGAATTGCAAATATGAGTGATATCATATGATATTTGTCTTTCTCCGTCTGACTTATTTCATGTCATATGATAGTCTCTAGGCCCAACCACGGTGCTGCAGATGGCATTATTTCTTTCTTTTTTGTGGCTGAGTAATATTTCATCACACGGGCTTTCCTGGTGGCTCAGATGGTTAATAATTTGCCCACTATGCAGGAGACTCTGGTTTGGTCCCTAGGCAAGGAATATCCCCTGGAGAAGGGAATGGCTACCCACATTAGTATTCTTGCCTGGAGAATGCCATGGACAGAGGAGACTGGTGGGCTCTGGTCCATGGGGTCACAGAGTCAGGCACGACTGAGAGACTAAGCGTGAATGCACACAAGCATATCCCCTTGTATATACGCACCAGGTCTTCTTTATCCATTTACTTGTCAGTGGACAATGAGGCTGCATCCGTGTCATGGATATTATAAACAGTGCTGCAATGAATATTGGGGTGCATGTACCTTTTTGAACTATGCTTTTCTCCAGATATAGGCCCAGGAGGGAGATTGCTGGGTCCTATGGTAGCTCTTTCTTTCTTTATTTTTGACTGCACTGGGTCTTCACTGCCGCTCAGGCCTTTCTCTAGTTGTGGCGAGCAGGGGCTACACTCTAGTTGCGGTACCTGGGCTTCTCATTGCCTTGTCTTCTCTTGCCGTGGAGCACACACTCCAGTGCACACTGACTTCCTTATTTGTGGCGTACGGACTCAATAGTTGCAGCTCCTGGGCTCTAGCGCACAGGCTCAACAGTTGTGGCACATGGGCTTAGTTGCTCCATAGCAGGTGGGATCATCCTGGACCAGAGACTGAAACCACGTCTCCAGCACTGGCAGCTGGATTTTTTACCACTGAGCCACCAGGGAAGCCCCTGTTGTTAGTTTTTTAAGGAACCTCTATACAGTTCTCCATAGTGATTATACCAAGTTATATTCCCACCACTCTATTTTTACAAAAAAAAAAAAAAAGAAAATCATTCTAAGGTTTGACATGCATGCCATGTCAAACCTAAGGAGCTCTGGAGAATCAGTGAAGATTCACTGGTTTTAAGTATCATAGTAGAATTTCACTTGGAGGAAAAGCTGGTTAGGAGGATGGGCATGTCTGATTGTAAGAAAAACGTACAGGTATTCCATCCACAGCATCTTTAAACTTCTGATGTTATTCAGTTTCAGTCCTGGCTTGAGGAGGAGAAGGCTGGTGATCATGGTGACAGCACACTGTCATTCTTGGGGCTCTTTCTCGTTTTCAAAGCCCTTTCATCAAATTATTTCATTTAATCCTACCTATTCAATGAGGTCCTCTATGCCGTTCCCAATTTATCTAAGGAGATTGAGATTCAGAGAGGTTAAGCCTGAGATCACACTGCTGGGAAGGAAACAGCACTGGGGGAGAAGATGGAAGGCATTCCTGGAAATCACAACTTTATTTGACTTTTTGCTTCACGTTTTGAAGTTTGCAGGGGCAGGACAGCAGCAACGAGAGGAAATGATTTTTGCTGCAAAGGCCAGTCTCCAGTTTATGCATCAGGAGGCCACGGATGCTAGCCTTTACTTTTGCCAGCCCTTGTGTTCGCAAAGATGGCTCCTTAGAGAAAACACAGGGAAGTCTGCCTTTCAAAAGGCTGCATAAACCAGCTAGGCCACTTCTGCAAAATCCAACATTCACCTTGAAGGCTTTTGCTTATGAGACAAATTTAAGATAAATAACGCTCCTTTCAACTATCTCATTCCATTAAGGATGTGCTGAACAACTTGAATAGTTAGAATACCTAAAATTTCTATCAGAGCTGTATCTTTCATTTAATTCACTGTATTCTACCACAATATCTACCTGGATACTTTGGGGGGATTATAGAAAATAAAAGCCACTTTTTGCAATCCCAAATATAAATCACTGTATCTTATGTGTAGTCTCCAAGCATAGTCATTAAATAATATTAATAGTGGGACTTCTGTTGTTTTAGTCACTAAGTTGTGTCTGACTCTTTGCAACCCCACAGACTGCAGTCCAACAATCTCCTCTGTTCATGGGATTCTCCAGGCAAGAATACTGGAGTGGGTTGCTATTTTCTTCTCCAGAGGATCTTCCTAACCCAGGGATTAAACCCTCCTCTTCTGCATTAGCAGGAAGATTCTTAACCACTATGCCACCAGGGTGGAGAAGGCAATGGCACTCCACTCCAGCACTCTTGCCTGGAAATCCCCATGGACAGAGGAGCCTGGTGGGCTGCAGCCCATGGGGTCGTTAAGAGTTGGACATGACTGAGCGACTTCACTTTTCACTTTCATGCATTGGAGAAGGAAATGGCAACCCACTCCAGTATTCTTGCCTAGAGAATCCCAGGGACGGGGGAGCCTGGCGGGCTGCATCTATGGGGTCGCACAGAGTCAGACACGACTGAAGTGACTTAGCAGTAGCAGTAGTAGTATGCCACCAGGGAAGCCAATAGTGGGACTGGCCTCAGTCAAACTTGCTTTCTGAATTGTTCTCAAACATATACTCAGATTCTCCTAAAGGATGCAGAACAAGGTACATTAAAAATGGAATGATTAATCAATGATGAAAATTTATCCAATGTGTAGGAGTTTTCCATTTTATTTTGTAGAAATGTTTTCTAAGGACTTCCAACTTATAAAGCCCAAGTTTGACCCAGAGCTTTAACAGTATAAGAAAGGAATTCATTTCCCTTGTGAGCTGAGTTGCCACTTTGGAAAAAGACAGTGCTAAATATGAACGCCTTTAATGAGTTCCTTCTGCTCCAAGAGACTCTGTTTCACAAGAGGAAAGTGTCCAAAAACGTTTTAATAGACACCATGATTTGAAAGAATATGTTTCAAAACTTTTGTTGAACTTTTCATTTTGATGCCTGGTGATATGTAATTTCACCTTTTGGCCAACTAAATGGTCAGATGTCACTGACAACCTTTTGTTTGCAGATTACCTGCTTTACTTCCTATTCATCAAACACATAGTTATTTTAAGTCTTTTACATTCTTGATACCCTTTTACTTTATTCTGTTGTTTTTTTTTAAATAATCTTTTTTTAAAGATTTTTTTAATGTGCACTATNATGATTTTTGCTGCAAAGGCCAGTCTCCAGTTTATGCATCAGGAGGCCACGGATGCTAGCCTTTACTTTTGCCAGCCCTTGTGTTCGCAAAGATGGCTCCTTAGAGAAAACACAGGGAAGTCTGCCTTTCAAAAGGCTGCATAAACCAGCTAGGCCACTTCTGCAAAATCCAACATTCACCTTGAAGGCTTTTGCTTATGAGACAAATTTAAGATAAATAACGCTCCTTTCAACTATCTCATTCCATTAAGGATGTGCTGAACAACTTGAATAGTTAGAATACCTAAAATTTCTATCAGAGCTGTATCTTTCATTTAATTCACTGTATTCTACCACAATATCTACCTGGATACTTTGGGGGGATTATAGAAAATAAAAGCCACTTTTTGCAATCCCAAATATAAATCACTGTATCTTATGTGTAGTCTCCAAGCATAGTCATTAAATAATATTAATAGTGGGACTTCTGTTGTTTTAGTCACTAAGTTGTGTCTGACTCTTTGCAACCCCACAGACTGCAGTCCAACAATCTCCTCTGTTCATGGGATTCTCCAGGCAAGAATACTGGAGTGGGTTGCTATTTTCTTCTCCAGAGGATCTTCCTAACCCAGGGATTAAACCCTCCTCTTCTGCATTAGCAGGAAGATTCTTAACCACTATGCCACCAGGGTGGAGAAGGCAATGGCACTCCACTCCAGCACTCTTGCCTGGAAATCCCCATGGACAGAGGAGCCTGGTGGGCTGCAGCCCATGGGGTCGTTAAGAGTTGGACATGACTGAGCGACTTCACTTTTCACTTTCATGCATTGGAGAAGGAAATGGCAACCCACTCCAGTATTCTTGCCTAGAGAATCCCAGGGACGGGGGAGCCTGGCGGGCTGCATCTATGGGGTCGCACAGAGTCAGACACGACTGAAGTGACTTAGCAGTAGCAGTAGTAGTATGCCACCAGGGAAGCCAATAGTGGGACTGGCCTCAGTCAAACTTGCTTTCTGAATTGTTCTCAAACATATACTCAGATTCTCCTAAAGGATGCAGAACAAGGTACATTAAAAATGGAATGATTAATCAATGATGAAAATTTATCCAATGTGTAGGAGTTTTCCATTTTATTTTGTAGAAATGTTTTCTAAGGACTTCCAACTTATAAAGCCCAAGTTTGACCCAGAGCTTTAACAGTATAAGAAAGGAATTCATTTCCCTTGTGAGCTGAGTTGCCACTTTGGAAAAAGACAGTGCTAAATATGAACGCCTTTAATGAGTTCCTTCTGCTCCAAGAGACTCTGTTTCACAAGAGGAAAGTGTCCAAAAACGTTTTAATAGACACCATGATTTGAAAGAATATGTTTCAAAACTTTTGTTGAACTTTTCATTTTGATGCCTGGTGATATGTAATTTCACCTTTTGGCCAACTAAATGGTCAGATGTCACTGACAACCTTTTGTTTGCAGATTACCTGCTTTACTTCCTATTCATCAAACACATAGTTATTTTAAGTCTTTTACATTCTTGATACCCTTTTACTTTATTCTGTTGTTTTTTTTTAAATAATCTTTTTTTAAAGATTTTTTTAATGTGCACTATCAATACAGTATACTAACTCATATATATGGAATTTAGAAACATGGTAATGATAACCCTGTGTGCGAGACAGCAAAAGAGACACAGATGTATAGAATGGACTTTGGGACTTTGAGGGAGAGGGAGAGGGTGGGAAGATTTGGGAGAATGGCACTGAGACATGTATACTATCATATAAGAAATGAATATCATATAAGAAATGAATCGTCAGTCTATGTTTGATACAGGATACAGGATGCTTGGGACTGGTGCACGGAGATGATCCAGAGAGTTGATATGGGGTAGGAGGTGGTGGGGGGGAGTTCAAGATTGGGAACTCATGTACACCTGAGATGGAAATTTTAAATTAATAAAATAAAATTTTAAAAAAAAGAAAAATAAATAAAGTCTATTGAGTTTGTTACAATACTGCCTCTATTATTTACTTTCTGGTCTTTTGGCCAAAAGGCATGTGGGATCTTAGCTCCCCCAATAGAGATCGAACCCACGCCCCCTGATCTGGAAGGTGAAGTCCCAACCACTGAACCACAAGGGAAGTCCCTACTCTGCTTTAATTATATAGGCCTCTCTATGAAACCTTTCAACTATCTGGCTTCGATCTCTTTAGTCACACTGACAACCACTTAACATGTGAACATATCAACAGTTAGTTGTAAATGTGTTTATGTGTTCCTGGAATTTCACCCATTCATTTAACAAATATTTATTGAGACTCTATTGTATGCCAGGCTCTGATATGGACACTGAAGATATAGCAGTAAACCTAAGAGGCTACAATCTTCTTTTCTGTGGGGTTTACAGTCATGGCAAGGGATGGGTTGACTGTAAGTAATTAATAAAAACAATCTATACTATGTTGGATTGTAATGCAAGCGACAGAGGAAAATCCAGCAGTGAGACAGAGAAGGTGTGTTGGAAGTAGGGAGTGTAATTTCAAATACGGTGCCCACAGGAGCCTTCACTGAGGAAGACCTTTGAGCAAAGGCCTGGTTCTGGTGCAAAGTACAGGGACACCTGGGGAAGAGCATCTCAGATGCAGGGAAGAGGATGCACATCAGGAGCATCTTGGAAGCCAATGACCTTGAGTGGGGCCCAGGGTGGAGAGCAGTAAGACATGAGGGAGAAGAGGCATTGAGACCAAAGGGGTGGTTCTGTTTGGATTTGGAATTTCTATGCTGACAAAGTAGAAGCCATGGAGTAGGGAGCTGAAATGATACGACATATTTAAAAGTATGATGTAGGCTGAGGGGCTGACGATAGTCTTCAGTAGAGCCAGGTCCAACACAGGGGACCAGTGATGAGGCTATTATGATAGTCAACACAAGAGATGATGTTGACCTGAACCGAGACAGTAGTGATAGAGGTGGCGAGAAATTTGGATTCTAGACCGTGTTCAAGGTGGAACAAACAGGATCTGCTACAGATCAGGCATGGGGTGTGAGAGAGAGGGTGTTATCAAGCATGACTTTGGGATTTGACCTGCACAACTGCAAGGACAAAAAAGTCATTTTACTGATGGGGTATGGTCAGGAGCTGATAGCAGCTCTGGGGGCCCAGGAGCCTGAGACAGAAGAGGCTGCAGGAGCAGGGGGCAGCAGCTGGGGCAATAGCGAGGGGGTGGCTAATATGGTCAGAAGATGCTTACACAATGGGACTTCCCTGGTGGTCCAGTGGTTTAGACTACATGCTTCCGCTTCAAGGGGCACGGATTCGACCCCTGGTTGGGGGAACCAAGATCCCACGTGCTGCACCATGCAGCCAAAATTTTTTTAAAAAGATGGTTACGCAAGGTGAGTCAGGAAAGTAAGTCAATATTCTGAGGGTAATGAGAGTCAGGTGACTCTCTGTCAGAGAAAAGATTTATAAATAAAGAGGGAGGGCTAGAATGAACCCTGAATGTTTGGGGCAGAATTGGGAGTATTGGTGTGTTATTTACGTCTCTAGATAAATACAGAGATCAATTAACCCTGTATGTTTCCATAGATATACACATATAAACGGCTCGATAGAAAAATGGACGCATAGATGTACACACACGGAGCAGTAGACATAAACGTGTGTGTCTGCTTGTGTGTGAACATTTGTCACTTACTTCCTTGCTCGCCCACTGAGAGAGCCTAGACGTTAGAACATGCTAGTAGCAGTGAGCATTTGGGTGCCCAGATCTCGTCCCTAAATGCCATCCTCTATGAAAAGAAACCAGGGTTCCTCAAAGAGCTCACTGATTCCAAGACTGGGGCAGGGAAAGTACAAAATGAGCCATCTTGATGTGCCAGAAAGTGAGAACCACGGAGGCATGGTCAGAGGGACCGAAGAGCCAGCTTGAAGAGACACCCTCTGGCCAAATCTGGATGTGTGAGCATCAAAATAAATAACGAAAGTAATAATACAATCCGTGGGCTGGAATAGGAATTCATGAGTCTATACTGCCATAAATAGATAAATGGCGGGAAGGGAACTGTTGTTTTCACAGAATGCCAAGACACAATTGAAAAAAGGAATGATACAAATGGGGAATAGCCATTTGGCAACCGTCATAGCAGTGGCTGATTCAGGCCAGAGTTATCAATGCCTCTTAAGACTGGTTGAGTGAAGTTTCAATGAGAAACAGACAACTGATGTAGCCTAGGAGTATGTCCCTATACTTGTCAATTACAGGACAGAATGCTGACTTCACACTGGAGGATTCCCGTGTCTGACAACCCAGGAGATCAAGGTTATTATCACAATGATGGGATGCTTCTTAGTGAACTGTCTAGAGCAGAGTAGCATTTCTTTGATGCACCCGACAGAAATGCACGACCTGGGTCAAACATGAAGAAACAGCAGATGGATCCAGGTTGAGGTCTCTGAAATCTACAGAATAAAAGGCATGTCATTTTCAAAGCCATCAAGGGCATGAAAGATGGAAGAACTGTAGCAGATGAAAGGGAAAGAACCGGATGTGTCACTTTCAGGAAATGTGTGAGCCTAGATTGGATTCAGGACCAAAAATGAAAATGGAACATTTTGTGGCAAGTTGAGAAATCTGAAGGGATTCTATGGATTGGCCGTACTGTGCTTACGGGGAGAGAATTCTAGTTTGGGAAAAACATATCCTAGAGTGTTTAAGGATAATGGGACATCATGTCTACACTTGCTCTTAAATGATTCAGACAAAGAATATTGGTCATGAGTATCTACCCATCTAGAGAAAGAGAGGTCAATGTGAAATGGCCACAATTCAGAAAACTAGGACAGAAGGACTTACTGTGTTCTTTGTACTATTTTCCATACTGTTTTAAGTTTGAAATTGTTTCAAATCATTAAGAAGTGACTTCATTGGTTGCTGGGCCTAATCCCACCCTTTTACAGGAAGGAAACATTGAATGACACACTGTGCTATGCTAAGTTACTTCAGTCATGTCTGGCTCTTTGTGACCCCATGGACTGTAGCCCATCAGGGTCCTCTGTCCATGGAATTCCCCAGGCAAGAATACTGGAGCCAGTTGCCATGCCCCGCTCCAGTGGATCATCCAAATCCAGGGATGGAAACTGTGTGTCTTATGTCTCTTGTCTCTCGCGTGGGCAGGCTAGTTCTTTGCCACTAGCACCACCTGGGAAGCCCGAATGCCACTAGAAACCCCTAAGTTCTGAATGAGCAATAACACATGAAAAGGATTTTTCAGGTATCAAGTGCCATTTTCCCATTCAAAACGAATACAAAAGTGCCACCCACGCTAATTGCAGCACTTTGGGAAAGGTATTTTGCTGGTAGATGGGGTGGAGCACTGCTTTCTCTTATAAGGAGGTCAGAGGCAATTTGGAGGGTAAGAAATGGTGAAAGATTGTGAAACCAGGTCACATGAGGGAAGGCTGGAAGCCCAGGGCACTTTCGTCTGGACGAAAGAAGTCACACAGGGGATCTGTTATTTGTCTCAATCTGGAGGGCTCTCTTGTGACACAGGGCGCAGACATTTCTATGACCGCCAAGGGGAGGAACAGAACCAGAACCGATCAGTAAAAAAAAAAAAAAAGAAGAAAGTGTACTGTTTCACATTTCATCATTTCATCTTCAAGTAAGAAAGAGGGCATGAACAGGAGCTAGTCAGTTTCTCATCACAGGGAAAACACAAGCAGGATGAGCAGTTGTCAGAAATACTCTATCAAAAGCAAATATGAAAAGGTCTTAGGTAACCTTTAAGCCCTTTTTAAACTCTGTTTACAATAATAGCTACTATTCACTGCATGCGTCCATCTTTCCACAAGCAGACATTGTGCCCAGCATTATAGACTGCGCTACTTCAGTGAGTCCTTCCTACGGCTCCATCAGACAGGACCTCTGATCCCCTTTACACAGATGAACAGAATGAGACTATCAACCTGTCTCACTTCAAACCAAACACAGCACACGGAAAAAACGGAACCTGGAGTCAGCCCTGTGTCTGTCTACTCTATAAGCCACTCTAAGTCCCAAGAACTCTCTCATACCTCCTCCTTCCAAATCTTGAGCCATTGGTATGTTCAGTGGACCAAAGATTATCCATTGATCTCTCACACTATTCACAGATGCTCCAATTTTATCTCTCCTTGCTTTCTCAGCCACTTAAGTCTTTAGCTCCTTCCCTACTATTAAGGAAAAGCCATCTTGTCTAGTTGTTTGTGCCTGGCCGGGCTGTCAACACATCAGATGCCTGGGTGGACTAATATTAGACAAGAGGCATGTCCCCCATCCCCACCCCCACCTCCACCTCTACCTCTAATCAGGTACTCCTTCTGGTATTGAATCCAGCTGCACTCAAGTTTGAGCCAAGCCACACGTTTATTCAACCCTCAGTTTCAGCCAGTTCAGGTCAAAGTGCAATGCATTTAGCAAGCACTTAACCTGGAGCCTGAAAAGACCTTCTGAGAATGTTTTGCCTCTGAATTGCGCCACCCTAGTCTCCTTGGGTTTCAAGTTTTAAGAAGATGGATAAGGACAGACTTGCCTCTTCTTGAGAAGTAAATGTCAGCACTTGGCTGCCAGGAGGGGGAAAAAAAGTGGCTGTCATTTTCCAAATTGAACCCAAGGTGTGAGGATCTCATGAAACAAAATCTGCCTTAAGATGCAAGGACCTGGAGCTACAAAGCAGCATCCCAAGTCACTTAGCAATAAGTGGACAGCGAGAGTCTCCTTAACTGGTGACAACTGTCCCCGACTTTCTTTAGTGGAGCCTCTTTCTTCCTCCTCCCCCTATTGAGGAGTCTAGAAAGCACCAGCTAGACAGGATCGCGAGTGCATGCATGTCACGCTTACGAGTGGCACAACGGCCCTCACAAAACAGAGATATGTCCCTGATGAACTATAAAATGTGCGATTTGGGAAGTTCATTTTGAAATGTTATTAAACTAACAGGAAGTTGGCACTGTACCTCGCTCCCGCTCCCGTAGATATATCAGGGAGGGAGACGTTTCTGGTTGACTGGATCACTTCCTAGAGCTCAACTCTGGGATTTCTTTGGAAGGAACGATGCTAAAGCTGAAGCTCCAGTACTTTGGCCACCTAATGCGAAGCGCTGGCTCGTTGGAAAAGACTCTGATGCTGGGAGGGATTGCGGGCAGGAGGAGAAGGGGACGACAGAGGATGAGATGTCTGGATGGCATCACTGACTCGATGGACGTGAGTCTGAGTGAACTTCGGGAGTTGGTGATGGACAGGGAGGCCTGGCTGCTGTGATTCATGGGGTCGCAAAGAGTCGGACACGACTGAGCGACTGAATTGAACTGATATGTTTTTCTCCTCTGGTAGACTTTACCGAAGGAATAGTCCAGAAAGCGTGACTTCAGGAGGTACTAAAAGACAGAGGGATGGGTGAGCATGAATGCCTGGGCGATGGCCCACGAAACTCCCGTCCCAGTCTCTAGGGAGGCAGTGGGAGGGAAAAGAAAGATCAGGTGCCCTGTTTACTTAAAAGACCCAGTTGTGCAAAACGCAGGCCTTGTGCATGCACGGGCGTGAGCGTTCAATCAAGCACGTGGCTGACGCGCTGGGCCTTCCTTCAGGCCTGGGGGCTCGGTGGGCACCGGTAGGTGTGAGTGGCTAGGGGGATCTCTGGAGCCCGAGGTGCTCCACGTCGGAGGTGCAGGGTGAGAAAAGACCCGGATCCCAGGACTTATCTTCGTATTTTAGCGTTTCGTGTGAACCTGTGTGAAGCTTAAGCGGAAACAAGCCTCCGAACACTTAAGGACTCACATCCCCGCCGCTTCTCCGTGACTGGAACTCTTCAGAAACTGCACAGATTTAATACCAGCAAAAGGAGCCGAGAGTTACGAGGTCCCCTTCAGGCGCGCGAAGGGGTTGTGTCACACCGTCTCTCTCTTCTCCAATTCCCGGCCGACACAAATTGCTCGTATGTGTGCCGGACCCTTCCCTTCTTGCCAAAGCCCAAGCAGCTCGCAGCACTCGCGGGCTATAAAGCCCGGGGCTGCTGGGCAGGAACCCAGCACCGCGAACGCAGCTCGCGGACGGAGCGGGGCGGAGCCGAGCGCGGGGACTGCCCGGGCGCGGGGCGCAGCCAACCAGCGGCCGCGGAGGGCGGGTCGGCGCAGGCAGAGGGGAGCGGGCTGTCACAGGCGCCTGGCGCGCGCTGCAGGTGGCAACTTGGAGGTGCCGCCGCCGCCGCCGCCGCGAGAGGGCCCGGGTCTGGCGGCCCCTTCCGGCCTCCGGGAACCCTTTCCCGCCACCGAGCCGGAGATCAGACGCAGGAGAATCCGCAGGAAAAAGCCGCTGCGCAGGGACCCGTAAGCAGCCCTACCTCTCCTCTGCCCTTCCGCTACTTTTTTTCTTCGAGGAAGGTTGTGCTGGGGAGCGGTGAACAGGCTCCGAGAGAGGCCGGAGTGGAACACTCCCGGTGACCCAGGTGAGCGCCTTTCCTCCCCTATCCCACCCCTCTTCCCAGCCGAGCGCAGGCCGGGACTCTGGCTCGCCCAGTGCGTAGGGGCCGCGGCGCGGGCGCCTGCCCTTGGCTCGAGGTCGAGGAGGGAGAAGGCGAGGAAGGGGGCGAGGCTGGCCCGGCCGGGGGAGGCTTGCCCAGAACCACCTGGAATGCGCAGAGACTCTCGGTTGGGCACTTGCGGCGAGGGATGGACGGAGAGGGGCTCAGCGGTTATGGGAGGGCGGGCACCCTGCTTGCCACGGGCCAGGATCGCCCCCGTGCGCGCTGTTCGGGAGCCGCAGCGGGAGCCGGGCGGGGCGCCTCTGCGAACCCCGGGAGTGAGCGCGCGGGTCCGACGAGCGCACGAACCTTCAGTCTCTGCGAGACCCGGGTTCCGGAGGACGTCATCCCTCCCGGCCCCACAACTCCTCCGCCGTCTCGCCTCCACCCCTCCGCGCCCGCGGCGCAGCCTATTCGGAGATCCGTGCCTTGGCCGGCGCCTGGATGTTGCCGTCACTCCCCTCCCTGCCCTCGGCCGAGTTGGAGCGCCCCGGGGTCCCGCTCCTCTGCCCCGACCGCCCAGCAGCGCGCTGGAGGCGAGTGGGGCGGACTGGTTCTCCGCGCCGAGGGCGGAGGTGGCGCGATCTCGCTCTCCAGTGCTCCCTCTGTCCATAGCACCCGCCCCTCCTGCAGTTTGAACCGCTGGCCCAGGGAGTGGAAACTCTGTTAGCCAGATCCTCGCTCTCTCTGGGGAACTGGGGGGCTTCCGCGGATGTTGGAAACCTCGGAGAAGAGGCGAGAGCATCTGCCTCCATCTGGGCGTCTCAGACCCGCTGTGAATTGGACAGTGGCTCTGACCTCCGTGTCCGGGATCTGGCGTGGGGGTGCTGGCGGCCGTGAACGTGTATGTGTGTGCGTGTGTGTTCCGCCGTGAGGCAGAGGTGCAGGGGCCGGCTCCCCCTGCCCGGCGAAGACGCAGGGCCCCGCCACCCGTCTTTGCCAGCCGCGCGCAGCTGCACCCAGCAACTCAGCGCTGCTGACTCTTCTCCGCTCCAGCTGCCCGCCCCCACCCCCACTCCACCTAGACGCGTCCGGGGGTGGCTATCATCTGGCTGGAAGGTGCGGACGGAGATCCAGTCTCTCCCGGGGCGAATGGGGTAGGTTTCCAAAATCCAGAGGAATGCTCCTCGCCCGGCTGTAGGGACCTCGGGAAGAGACCGGCGGAGGCCAGTCCGCGCTTCGCGGAGGGTATCGTGTCCTTCGGGAAGCCGAAGTTGGGGTCGCTGAGCCGCCGAACTGCCTTTGGCGCGTTCGGGGCGGAGGCGGAGGAGCCGGCCGGCGGGGGGCGCTCTGCGCGGGCGGTGGGGGGAGGGTGGGGAGCAGCTGTGGAGGGCTCCTAGGGCCGCGGGTACAGGGGGTCTCGGCGCCGGTGTGTGTGTGTGCGGGGCGGGGGGCGCGTCCGGACTGCGGTGGGCTCCGGGGACGCCCACTAGCGCTGAAGTTGAGGTCGGGGTCGGTGCCGCGTGGGGATCGCCCTCGCGGCCGCTGCGGATCCCAAGCAGTAGCCACGCGGCGCGTTCGGCCCCCAACTCCGCCCGCCGGCCGCGGCTTTCGCTTTTCATTCTGCAGAAGTGAAGCTTCTACGCAGAGAAAGCCGGAGATGCTGGAGGCGAAATCCTCCGGGGAGCGAGGGCGGCGCCCAAAGACGGAATGGGAGAACGCGGGTAGCGCAGTGAAACGCCAAAGATCCCCGAGGCAAGGCAAGGCTGGCCCAGGCCAGAGGTCGGGCTCCTGGCCCTGGCCGCCGCTTTCCTAGGGGACGGAAGGCTCCAGGCTCCCGCGACCCTAGCCCCGGCTCGTGGTCAGCTCCTGTGTAATTCCCTGCGAAGTGCACTGGATTAAGACTGGGCGGGGAAGGGGCTAGAAAGCA
The DNA here is from genome assembly GCA_006410615.1 of Neotragus moschatus. NCBI lineage: Eukaryota > Metazoa > Chordata > Mammalia > Artiodactyla > Bovidae > Neotragus > Neotragus moschatus. The sequence continues at coordinate 3,403,168 of SJYA01003091.1, read as the reverse complement.
CGAAATGAATGAAAGTGGAAAGGGCTGTAAATCCCAATTTTAATTCCGGCTTAAATCTAAACTCCATTTGATTAGAAGCAGACTCTAATCTGGTCGCGCGGGATCTGGATTCATTTCTGCTAATGATAGTTACTGGAGGGCCGGGTGTGGTTCGTGCTTCCCAGACTGGAATTGTCCGCAGATGGAGGAGAGAAGCGGTCAGTTCACGTTGGTTTGGAAATGACCTTGCAGGCCTTCTCTTATCTGTCACAGGCATTCCCCCCTGATCAATTACATACGTTCAGAGACTTCATAACACCAAAGGGTTAAAACCCTTGCCTGTAACAGTACTTTCCAAGGAGGGCTTTTTAATGGGCTCCTTAGAACTGCAGTAACCTCAGGGAACATTCTCATTCCGAGGAGCAGGGGTGTAAAACCAAAATTTGACGACTCAGATATGATATCTAAGCCCCCATAAGGGAGGTTTCCTCCTGACTATGGTGTAAGTTATTGAGGGCGGGCTCTGATTCTTTTTTCTCCAGGGCCGGGAATATAGTACGTGTTCAACAAACACATATTGACTGGTACTTATAATTTAAAATGGTGGCCTGAAAAAAATTTTTTAATAATTTCTAGGATCAATCATTATTAAAAATCAGAATCTTAAACCAAGTGTTATAGTCATTTTGAGGCCTATTGTGCATAGTTTAGTTACATTTTTTAAAAACCCTTTGTGATTGATGAAATCACTTATGAGAATGAGTTTAGGATGTTGCTGTTCTTTAGCCACTCAGTTGTGTCCAACTCTTTTGCAATCCTATGGACTGTAGCCCGACAGGCTTGTCTGTCCATGGGATTTCCCAGGCAAGAATACTGGAATGTGTTGCCATTTCCTTCTGCAGGAGAATCTTCCCAAGCCAGGCAGGGACCAAACCCGGGTCTCCCACGTTTCTTGCATTGGCAGATGGATTCTTTACTGCTGAGACACTGGAGAAGCCCACTTAGGATGTTAGGAAATTTAGAAATAACAGAATGACTGTTGCATGTTTAAAGCCCCTCTGTAACAGTCTCAGATTCCTCCAGAAACAGAGACCTCACTACTTTCACAAAGGTTCAATCCACTCTAGATAAACTCATTATTCAAATGTTGGGAGCTCAAGGTTGAATAGGACAGAGCTTCTGTCCTCACATGCTAGTTGGCAAGCCGAAAAGGAAACGCGATTTTGGTCCTGCTGTGTAGACATATGGGAAAGTTAAGAGATCTCAGTGCTTTGAGTGACAGCAGCAAGGGGCACCTGACTGAGGACGGTCCTGTGATTTGGATTTGGAGGAGGAAGAGGACTATATGAACAGACTAATAAGAACTTTCTCAGTACTTCCCTGGCAGTCCAGTGGTTAACACTCTGCCTTCCAATAGAGGGTGCCCTGGTTCCATCCCGCATCAAGGAACTAATATCCCACGCATTGTGCAGTGTGGCAAAAAAAAAAAAGAGAGAGAAATTAATTATATATTTAATACAGAACTTTTTTGAAGCTTTGCCTGCCTGTCTATTCCTTCCAGAGCCATCTCCTGAGCTGTGACACTCACGCCCTCTCTCTCCTCCAGGCCTACCCTTCTTCTCTGTAACAGCAGTCTCCAAGTCTGTTTCTTCTCTTCTTGAAGCCTAAGATTCTTCATGCTACACCTCACCCCGTGTAATCAGCTCCCCTCACAGCACATTGAATATTAACATGCTATCTCTGAAAATTAAAAATGGGGAAGAGGAGCAGAAACTCAAGCAGGGGATGATTTGTGTAGGACTTGAAGTCAGAGCAGTTGGCAGTGAATAGTTCATTAAAAAGATGCAGGGAGCGGGATGAGTCATGGTCCATTCTGGGCAGCCACTTCCTGGTCTGGAAGGAGAGTAATCATTTTCACCTGCCATGTGGTGAGAATCCATTTATGGCTCCTGCGTTATCAGAGACCCTGGGAAGGCGCCGGTGAGAGGGAGCGCATAGAACCTAGAATTTTCCAATCAGAACTGGTTAACCAGGAATAGCAAGACCCGCAATTAGTAAGAAAACAGGACTTTCCCTGGAGAGCTGCTGAAGGGGCTGGAGATGTTGAAAGCTATTGAACCATGATCTTCACAGTAAAGATGGAGGAAATGTCAATGGCTGTTATAAAGTTTCTGATTTATCATTTTGCCAGGGAATCATTGAAATGGTGATGGAGAAATCAAAGCGACCACCAGATTGCTGCGGGGAAGATGATCATTGTGTTTTAATGCTGCCTGACTGAGGCTGCTTTTTTGGGCAGCTTTTGGTGTCCTGATGACATGATGTAGAAAGCAGGTCAGATAGATGGACCACCTGTGTTCTGCAGGGCAACCGGTCATCACAGGGCCCAAAGCTAATACTAGGGCTCCTATCCTGGTGGGATGCTGGACAGAATTCAGGACACCAGAGCTAAAAGTACAGTATCTTGGAATCCTCAGTAGCAGAGAGTGAGCAGCTAACTAGGTTAAGAGCAGTGATGTGATAGGGAATGGCACTGCATATAATCAGGGCCGATTAAGAGGGTTTCAGTCAAGTGGAATGAACCCAGATCAGAACGGGAGGAAAGATATGAATGGGTGCAGGAGCGCCTGTAGTACTTGGTGCCTAGGACTCGGGAACATAAGGAGGAGGAGAGCTGTCCCATCTCAGTGGGAAAGCAAGAGCAGGAGGTGGAAATCAGAGCCCTTGCTGCTGCTCCAGTATGTTGTTATGTAAGGGCTCTGAACCACAGCATCTCCATCAGGAAAATGGGGATAAAGATGCTTCCTAGTGAGGAATCAGTACTATGTAAATGCCTCACATCTGGTCTGGCTTCTAGGTTAGCTGCCCTGGCAATAAGCTTCCAGTTTGCTATTCCAGGAATGTAGGCAGGATGAATTATCACCAGGTCGTTCTCTTCAGCCTCCCTTAGAAGTCCAGTCTCACATTTTCAGCTGCCAAGTAGCTTCCCTGATAGCTCAGTTGGTAAAGAATCTGCCTGCAATACAGGAGACCCCAGTTCAATTCCTGGGTCAGGAAGATCCCCTGGAGAAGGGATAGGCTACCGACTCCAATACTTGGGCTTCCCTTGTGGCTCAACTGGTAAAGAATCTGCCCGCAATGTGGGAGACCTGGGTTCGATCCCTGATGTTGGGAAGATCCCCGGAGAAGGGAATGGCTACCCACTCCAGTATTCTGGCCTGGAGAATTCCATGGACTGTATAGCTCATGGGGTTGCAAAGGGTCAGACACGACTGAGCAACTCACTTTCACCTGCATTTTCAGCTGCCGAGTAGATATTTTTACCCTGCTGTTCCACAGTCACTTGGACTTGATGGATCTCAGTCTGTCATTCATCCGTTTCATGCTTTTCTCCTCAGTCTCCAGGCAGGAAGCCTGGTCTTCATTTTCTTTGCCTTCCTCTTCTCACGTAGCTCCCCTGTAGATACACAGAAATGCCAGTAGTCACGTTGTGACTCCTATTGTCGCTCCCTTCCCCAGTCTCTTCCTGCCTGGACTGTTGTGGTGTCATCCCAGCCTACTCTCATCCCACCCCCTAACCTGGGCTTCCCACTCAGTCCTTTGATTGGACAATTTTGATGACATTGCTACCTGGCTCCAAACCTCAAGTCTCTCCTATTTCCTGATAGGCGCTCAGCCCTTTCAATCTGGTTCACAACTCTGTGTCCNCTGTTGTGGTGTCATCCCAGCCTACTCTCATCCCACCCCCTAACCTGGGCTTCCCACTCAGTCCTTTGATTGGACAATTTTGATGACATTGCTACCTGGCTCCAAACCTCAAGTCTCTCCTATTTCCTGATAGGCGCTCAGCCCTTTCAATCTGGTTCACAACTCTGTGTCCAGCATTCAGTGTATCCTCCCACTGGCCCCCAGCAGGAAACCCGTTACACCTGTCCCTGTTTTTTTTTTTGGTTGCACACCTTGGCATGTGGGACCTTAGTTCTCTGGCCAGGGGTCAAACCCACACCCCCTGCCTTGTAGGCGGAGTCTTAACCACTGGACCACGACGAAAGTCCCTGTCCCTGTTTTGAATGTGCATCTTTAGGTTTTGTGTCCACGTCCTTTGCTCATCTATTTCTTTCAACCAAGATCAGCCCCCTCTGTGTTTTCATCTTGAAATCCCACTGGTGTTTCAAGGTCTAACTCAAACACTGCGTCCTTTCTGAAGTTTTCCCTGATCATTCTCAGAAGGTCTCCCTTTCCCTTCAGCAGATCTATGCTTCTTCCTCACGCAAATACCATGTGTTTATTCTGTGGTGTGTTCCTGCTGAGAACTTACTCATCTTTGTCTTCATCACTGAGTGGTACCCTCCAGAGTGGAGGCGCCATCACTTTTCATTGAATGAATGATTGTGTCGTGAAGCCTGAGAAAGACAATGAAAGAAGGATGCACCAAACCTAGGTCAAGACGGTAGGCAGGAGGAAGAAGTAGCCTTGATCAGGTCTTTGCAGACAAAGTGGAAAAGAGGCAATTATTTGGAGGCTTCACAAACCACCCTCTACCTACTTTTGGTCTAGTGACAGGAGTAACTCAAGCTTTGGCAGCCGGAGGAACCTGTAGCATTATTGACATTCTTCATTGTAGAAATCAGCTTCTAGTCATGAGTTGGACAGAGCTTTTCAAAGCAGTCTGGAGAGTGGGAAAGCCAAGCTGACAGTGATTGGGCTGAAAGGAAACAGATATCCTGGGCAAGATGCCAGTAAATGCTGGATGCAACCAGAAAGAGGAAAGATTCTTGATCTGGGACTCAAGCATGTCTGATCTAGAATTACTTTTAGGAAGCTTTTCATCTGACTCCTCTCATGGCTTCTTGCTTTACAAGATATACATACTATATTATCAAAATCTATAATCATGCATGTGTTCATTAGCATGGGTAGTTGTTTGAATGTTTCTGATGGAGAAGAATGAAAAGACTAGGCCGATCCTCCTATGTATACAGTATGTTTGAGGACAGGTGGAAAAACAAGTTATTATAAAAAGCTTGCCAGTTTGCAAGTTCCAGGAACAGAAATGCTTCCAGTCTCAAATATACAAGCTTTCAAACTTGAGAGGATAAATCCATCCTCATCAAATAGTTATAAACAGCCCATTGGACACAAGGAATGAACAAGTAGGAAAAAAATAGGGCATGATCAGGTGCTGAGGGTTTGAATAGTCAAGAATGAGACACTTTGTTAAATGATGTTTGAATTGTACTCTCAAATCTCTTCTGAAATGTGAGCAACTGGATGATCTAAGTGATCAAGAGCTGTTGTGTCTGTGCTATACAGACTTTACCATATGGTGTTGATATAGTTTGCATATATACATTACAAAATAGAAAAGATGTTGGTCATCCAGTGTGTGAGAACATTTAGCCACAAGTTTGATTCCTATCTAGGACACTGTCCAAACTGGCTAATAGAAATGATAGTGTTCTGTATCACAGAAACAACAAAAATACTGAATGGCATCTCAGAGACACTATTTTAATTACTACTCTGATAGTTTAAAAAAAAATCAGCATTTTGCCATACAAATCTCTTCATCTCTGTAACCTCCTCAATATAAAAGTCCATCGTGGAAGAGTCACAAGAACTAATTGAAATACAAGCAAATATTTGTTTTTTAGGTTTTATTGAAGTATAATTGACTTATACTGTTGCATTAGTTTCTGCCATGAAGCAAAATGATTCAGTTCCATATATAAATATGTGTGTTTGTGTATATACACTTTTTCATATTCTTTCCCATTATGGTTTGTCTCAGGATATTGAATATAGTTCACTGTGCTATATACCCTGTTGTTTATCCATTCTGTAATAGTAGTTTGCAATAGTTCTGTAATAATAGTTTCCACTCCAGTGTTCTTGCCTGGAGAATCCCAGGGACAGGGGAGCCTGGTAGGCTGCCATTCTGTAATAATAGTTTGCAAATGGCACCCTACTCCAGTGTTCTTGCCTGGAGAATCCCAGGGACAGGGGAGCCTGGTGGGCTGCCATCTATGGGGTCGCCCAGAGTCAGACACGACTGAAGCGACTTAGCAGCAGCAGCAAATGGAAAAAGAAAATATTTTTTAAACAAATGTGATTTCCTTTTGGCACTTTTCACGTTAGAAAAAAAAATTTTTCACCAAAGTACAATTCACTTAGGAAGATAAACCTGCCGATGCTACTGCAAAATGTTTCTGCATTTTAAGATCAAATAGAAATGATTATTTTGTTGATCTAACTCCTCTGCGTCATTCATGTTGGAAAAATAATGTCACAGACATTTGTCTCTGCACTAAAATAATCCATGACAAATTCATTTAGACTCTGATCTTGAAGTGATCCACATTGATCATGTAATTACCAAGATAATTAGGTAAAACTGCCGCACCTTCTTTTTTCGGCTGGGCAGAGCTGATCTGCTTCTTGAAAAAGCAGTTCCGTTTGCCGTGGATGCACGAGTAAGCCATGTTTCCCAGGCCAAAGAGCTTAATAACCGTAATGCGACTCACTATCGCCACCTGCAATCGTGTTAGTTCTGAATAGAGTCAGATTTTGCCTACTGACCTTAGGAATCACTGGGGATCACTCCCCAGCTTGTGAAACCAAATTCTTCTGGGCCGCCTGCACTCCACCATTTTCACTTGCTTTTATTCAGGCCACCATGATGTCAAATGATTACATTTGACATCAAAGATCCCAGATGCACGCAAGGATGCTGTTAAACCCACCCTGACTTGAACCCAATAGAGAGGCGCCCATGTGAGCAGGTGACATGCTCCCCAGCTTTCCCAAAGTCAGGATTGAGTACAGGTTCAGTAGAAAAGTGAAGTGAAAGTGTCATTCAGTCGTGTCTGACTCTTTGTGACCCCACGGACTGTAGCCCTGCCAGGCTCTTCTCTCCATGGGATTCTCCACACAAGAATACTGGAATAGGTTGCCATTCCCTTCTCCAGGATTCCAACCCAGGGATCAAACCTGGGTCTCCTGCATTGCAGGCAGATTTTTTACCATCTGAGCCACCAGGAAAGCCCACAGGTTCCATGCTAGTAGTGATTGGATCACTACTCAGCAGTATTATCCTTATAGCCCCGTGAGGTCCAGCATTCAGCCCTTTGTCTTGGAAACACCAGCACACAACAGTGCCTCTTGGCGGATTCTGTGATTGAGGTGAAGTGGCTCTTAAACTCAGGACCCAGAAACAAGGGAGCCAGGCATACTCTGTATCATACTCCAAGTCTGTTACAGGTTTCACACTCCAAGCCTGTTACAGGTTTCATGGTTTCATAAAATATCCCTGGCACACAGTAAATGTGTGAACAAGGATACCAAGCTTGTAAGCTTATGAAATCTGTGTGTGTCTCTGTGTGTGTGTGTGTGTGTGTGTGTGTGTGTGTGTTTCCACACACGTGCTCAGTCGCATCCAACTCATTGCGATCCATGGAGTGTAGCCCACCAGGCTCCTCTGTCCATGGGATTCTCCAGGCAGGAATGCTGGAATGGGTTGCCATTTCCTACTCCAGGGACTCTTCTTGACCCAAGAATCAAACCCACATCTTATACATCTCCTACACTGGCAGACCAATTCTTTATCACTGCACCACCTGAGAAATCTTGGAGTTTATCAGATAGGCAATAGAGGCCCATGGAAGGAATTTGTGTAGAAGAGTCATATAGGAAATTAGAAATAGAAGGCTTACTCTGGCTGTGGGCGGAGTAAGCTTGATGGCACAAAAGGGCAGAAAGTTAGACGGGCAACCAGGAAGCTTTTCCACCTTCCACCACACTCCCTGCTGACCTTGGACTTTGAATCTCTTCCCCTTTGATCTGGGTTCTTTCCTGGGAGACCCCTAACTTTTTCTCCTATGACTGGATGCTGGAATCTAATCCAGGGCCCAGGTTCCATTATTCTTAGATTCTATTGAATCTAAAACTTAGAGATCTCACTCTTCAAAGGTTGGGTGGCTTAGATACTTTCCTTCATAAATTTTATGAGTCTTGGGGAATATTATCATATTTCAACATCATCTACATTATATTTATAAAGAATGAGTAACATGCTATTCTTAGTCATTCGCGTTCTTTGGAAAACATATTAAAGATGAAATGAATTAGGTAATTCAACAATGAGTAATGTTGCTGAAGTGTATGTGCACCCCAGATGTCAAATCTTTTCACTCGGTGAAAAATATCATGATGTTCTGATGTATGTCTTATACCTTCAGTATACAAGTACACACTTATCTTTCAGGTTATTTCACATAGAATTTTGTCTTAAGTGTAGCTTTGTCCACCCCCTAGATACAGTTAGGAGATCACTGTGTTTCATGAAAAATAAACTGATATAATTTTCCAGATTGTGGGTTTATCAACATTTAATTTCCCTGGATGACTGTTTATTCATCTTTAGGATGGAGTTACAGCTGCTCCAGCTTTCAAATCTACAATCTGAAAACATCATCACAGATTTAAAAAACCTTTTGTTTTCTAAACCTGATAGCATCACATAAACTTCATGATCGATTTTGTATGTCAGCATTATTGAAACATAATTTTGGCCCAAGGAAATGAATATCACTTTGCAAGGGTCCGCTATACAAAAATACTAAACTCACTGTACTGTAGAAATTAACACAACACTGTAAATCAACTACACTTCAGTAAAATAAACTACAAAGGAGCAAGACCAAATACTAAACAATTCTTTAGTAACAATAATAATATTATTATTAGAAGCAGAGGTAGTATAGTTTTGTTCTCTGGATAATTGATCTCATTAGTCTGATGACAATGTCCTATTTTTCGGAGCTGGCTCAACACTTTCTTTAACCACATTACCCAGAATTTCATTGTATTTCCCCCCCCCCTTTCACCTCTCCTCCTAGATTTGGATGGTCTCAAAGATAGTCTAAGTAATCTTTACAAAGCCTGGGAAGATGATTTATCTGTGTGGTTCTCACTAAAATCTATTGGAGTGATCAACACAGGCTGAAGTATAGCACATCTTTCAGAATGCTTTCTCCTAGACTCCATTTGGCCTAAGGAAAGGAGGTGTTGGTTACTTCTGGCCAGCTGTTAGTCGAGTGGGAAGTCGAGGTCCATTGGGCAGGGCTGGAGTGTAGCAAATGGCTCTAGCGGTGAGCTGTTTGAAGCTTCAAAGAGCAGCTGGGCTGGGACTTCCCTGGTGGTCCGGTGACTAAGACTCCTTGCTCCCAATGCAGGGGGCCCAGGTTCCACGCTTGGCCAGGGAACCAGATCCTGCATGCCGCAACTAAAGACCCAGCACAGCCAAAGAAATAAAAGAACAGCTGGGCTGAGCCACTGGTGACTTTCTATGGGAGTGCGGTTCACTTATTGCCTGGAAATGAGAAGATTTGGGGAAAGTGGCCCATTAAATTATTGCTCTGACCAAAAGTATAATTTTAACAAGATTGAGAAATAGAGTTGAAAAATAGAAAAAACAAAACAAGGAAAATAACCATTCACTGTGTTGATGTAAGTGAGTGCTGGGTGTCATGGATTGCGTAAAGCAAGTTGCATTGTGTTCACAAAAAATTAGTCAGAGTCAAAGAAATATGCTCTTCTTCTTTCTCTTCCCATTGCTTCTGAATATTGCCTCAGACCTTGCCTCAAAAATAGCAACAACAGGGACTTTCATGGTGGTCCAGTGGCTAAGACTCGGTGCTCCCAATGCAGGGAGCCTAGGTTCAATCCACAGTAAGGTAACTAGATCCCACACGCTGCAGCTAAGACCCTGCTGCTGCTGCTAAGTCGCTTCAGTCGGGTCTGACTCTATGCAACCCCATATACAGCAGCCCACCAGGCTCCCCCATCCCTAGGATTCTCCAGGCAAGAACACTGGAGTGGAGTGCCATTTCCTTCTCCAATGCATGAAAGTGAAAAATGAAAGTGAAGTGGCTCAGTCGTGTCCGACTCAGCAACCCCATAGACTGCAGCCCACCAGGCTCCTCCATCCGTGGGATTTTCCAGGCAAGAGTACTGGAGTGGGGTGCCATTGCCTTCTTTGAACTAAAACCTGGCACAGTCAAATAAATAAATAAATAAATAAATAAATAAATTAAAACAACAGCAAACCCAACCAAAACTCTTTTCTTTTTCTGATAGTTTTATTGAAATATAATTGGTCTACAGGGTTTCCCTGGTGGCTCAGTGGTAGAGCCAATGGAGGGGATGCAGGTTTGATCCCTGGGTCAGGAAGATTCCCTTGGAGAAGGAACTGGCGACCCACTTCAGTGTTCTTGCCTGGAGAATGCTGTGGACAGAGGAGCCTGTCAGGCTGCAATTCATGGGACCACAGAAGTGTCAGAGGTGTCTTAGTGACTAACCAACATCAACAATTAACCTATCACACTGTGTAAATTTAAGGTGGACAGCATAATGATTTGACTTACATACAACATGAAATGATGACCCCAGTAAGTTTAGTGACCATCCATTATCTCATACAGATACAAAAGAAAAGAAAAAGAAAAAAACTTGTCTTCCTTGTAATGAGAAGTCTTAGGATTTATTCTCAATTTTCATATAAACTATACAGCAACATTCAGGTCTTCATTATATGTATCATACTGTACATTATATCCTAGTGTTTCCTTATTTCATAACTTTGTACATTTTGACCACTTTCATCCACTTCCTCTTTCTCCCCCTACACCAGGTCAGGAAACCACACATCTTATCTCTTTCTGAGCATGTTTTTGAAGCACAGCACCTACAATGCTGTGTCTGTTCTTGGTGCACAGCATTGTGATTTGATATTTGTTGGCATCACCGACTCGATGGACGTGAGTTTGAGTAGGCTCCGGGAGTTGGTGATGGACAGGGAAGCCTGGCATGCTGCAGTCCATGGGGTCACAAAAAGTTGGGCACAACTGAGCGACTGAAGTGTACTAATCATAAGTCTAGTTACCCTCCTACACTGCAGGCAGATTCTTTACTGTCTGAGCCACCAGGGAAGCCCCAACATATTATACAAAGATTAATTACATTGTGATTGGTTATATTTCTCATGGTGTAGACTTTATCCCTGTGACTGGTTCATTTCACAACTGAAAGTTCCTACCTCTTAATCCCCAAATTCTCTTAATAGCCAAGAGCCAGATTTTTGTGAGGCTGTCCTTTTATATAGAGCACATGAAAGTGAAAGTTAGTCAGTCAGTCAGGTCTGACTCTGTGACCCCATGAACCGTAGCCCTTTAGGCTCCTCTGTCCATGGAATTCTGCAGGCAAGAATACTGAAGTGGGTTCCCATTACCTTCTCTAAGGGATCTTCCCAACCCAGGGACCAAACCTGGGTCTCCCACGTTGCAGAGCACATAGTAGGCATTCAATAAATGCAGAGAATCCTGAAAACTTGATTTAGCATCATGAACCGGGATGCAAACTAAGCATGTCTGCTCATGTGTTTTCAAAAAAATTTAAGTGGCTGAGTTCATCGGAGTGATATTTTAAAGATCCTTGTCTCTGCTTGTATCTCCTTGTATCTGCAGTGAGGGGTTTGCACCCAACAGTCAGAGAGCTGTGAGCACGTGTGTTCTACCCAGGCTAAAGACACTGCGCTCAGTTCCAGGTGCCTTCTTGTCTCAATGGTCTGATACGATGGTCCAATGGTCCGATGGTTTCCTGATTGTGGCCACAAGCTGAATTTGTCCCTGTGAGGTTGCTTGCTTGAAATTGATGGTATGGTTCTCCCCTACTCTGTGTTGACTCTTCTCTTCTGCTCATAGAGAGACACGCTGAATTCAGAAATTGGCTTTTTGGGGCATTGACCTACCAAAGGATCAGTTTGTTCCTGATGTGAAAGCCAGCATCAGAGGTGTGAACAGGATGAGGTCAGTGACCTTGAACATCCTGAAGCCTTTTATTTTTCAGCTGTGCTCACACAGGGGAGAAGCCTGGCTTCAGAAGTCCTGTGCCCTTTGAAACAGGTTGAGCAATGTTGCCAACAGAGTCGTCTTCTTTTTTTTTTCTTTTTGAGCCCTTGGTCTTCGTTGAAACATTTATACCTCTGCCCCCCTCACCCAGCCCCATAAGGAATTGGACTTCCCTGGTGGCTCAGCAGTAAAGAATCTGCCTGCCAGTGCAGGAGACACAGAGACTCAGGTTTGTTCCCTGGGTGGGGAAGATCCCCTGGACAAGGGAATGGCTACCCACCCAAGTGTTCTCACCTGGAGAATCCCATGGACAGAGCCTGGTGGGCTACTGTCTGTGGGGTCGAAAAGAGTCGGACACAACTTAGCGACCGAGCACACACTCATGCCACAAGGAATGCATGCGATCATATACTTTGACAAGTTTCAGCACTTCCTTATTTTTCAAAGCAGAAGGCGAGCAGTGATCAAAGAGAGCCCTTTAATGGGTGTAGTGCGTTTTGTTTGTAACAGCACGGAAATGCTTACTTTCTTCAACCTCTGGCCTTTCAGCCCTAGGGGTGAGATGATTAGATTTATGAAAGGCTGAGACCTACTTTCTGAATGTAGTCATTCCCCATCTCACAGAAGAATTGTTTTTCCAAAAGTGCATTTGTTAGTATTTGTTTGAAATTTTGAATTCTTTGCCTGGAGAGAAGATATTGAAAATTATGGTTAGGTTTCTAGGCTAATTCAGACAACTATACTCAGTCTGTGTCATGAACATATGTTGGAATTATTAGTACCACTGGTGGGACTCAGACGGGAAGCCAGTGGTGCCTCATCATGGGGAGAGTCTAAGGTGAAAATCTTTGAATTCATATATAGCATCCCTTCCTGATTCCTCATCCATCTTCTCCTGCCCACTTCTCTGGGCTCTGATGTCCACATACTTTCTCGAGTCTCACTTCTATGCTTTCCCTTAGGCTTTCTTCCCCCAATACATTCCTTGTTCCAATTGTATTACCTTCTTTATTTCCCAAATAAAACTACCATTTCCTTAGTTCTGCTGATCAATCCTGATACGAGTAGGAAAACCATCTGATTGAATTAACTGTAATTGTATGTTTGTATGGGATTGATAACCCCATAGTCCTTTCGTGCTGTGGCATTAAAAAGGAAAATGTCTCACAGATGGCCAACAGTCACATGAAAAGATGCTCAACGCTGCTAATCAACAGATGAATGCAAACTAAAACTGCAATGAGATATCATCTCACACTGGTCAGAATGGCCATCATCAAAAAGTCTGCATATAATAAATACTGGAGAGGGTGGGGAGAAAAGGAAACCCTCTTACACTGTTGGTGGGAATTAAACTGGTACAGCCACTATGGAGAATAGAATGGAGATCCCTTAAAAAGCTAAAAGTAGAGTTACCATTTGATTTAGTAATCCCACTCCTGGGCATATGTCTGGAAAAGAAAACTCTAATTCAAAAAGAACCCCAAAGTTTATATCAACACCATTTACAATAGCCAAGACATGAAAGCAACCTGTGTCCGCTGAAAGATGCATGAATAAAGACGTGGCAATGTATATATGATGGAATATTACCAGGCCATAAAAAAGAAGGAAACAATGCCATTTGCAGCAACATACATAGGCCTAGAGACTGTTGTATTGAGTGAATTAAGTCAGAGAAATACAAATATTAAATGATATCATTTATATGTGGAATCTAAAAAATAACACAAATGAACTCATTTACAAAATAGAAACAGACTTACAGACACACAAATATGGTTACCAGAGAGGAAAATGGAGGAGGAGGTATAAACTAAGATTTTGTGATCAGCAGATATACCCAACCATATTTAAAATAGATAAACAACAAAGATTTCCTGTATTGCACAAAGAAATATATTCAATATCTTGTAATAACTTAATGGAAATATATATATATAAATATATATGTATAACTGAATCACTTTGCTGTACCCCTGAAACTAACATAACATTGTAAATCAAGTACAGTTTGATTAAAAAAAAATAGAATGTCTTGTAACTCAGATCAAATACAAGGTGTTGTATTTACTTCAATTTGATTTTCACTTATTTTTTACAAGCAAGGTACTGATGCAGGCCATGAAAATAAAAATGTAAATTAAAAATGGTGCTTATCATCTTACTGGGAGACAAATATATAAATGCCAATAAACATGATACAAAATGTTATGAATTTCTAAAGAGAATTTTATGAAAATATCAAATCTTATACCTCACTGGAGTGACGCAGATACCCTGATAACGATAATCTTAAAAAACAAGGGATTTCCCTGGTGGTCCAGTGGCTAAGACTCCACGTTCCTGATGCAGGGAGCCTGGGGTTTGATCCCTGGTCAGGGAACTAGAGGGGCTTCCCTTGTGGCTCAAACAGTAAAAGAATCTGCCTGCAGTGTAGGAGACCTGGGTTTGATCCCTGGGTCAGAAAGATCCCCTGGTGAAGACAATGGCAAACTATCCAGTGTTTTTGCCTAGAGAATTCCATGGACAGAGGAGCCTGGTGGGCTATAGTCCATGGAGTCACAAAGAGTTGGACACAAGTTAACAGCTAACACTTTCACTTTCACTTTCCCTGGTGGCTCAGCAGAAAAGATTCCACCTGCCAATGCAGGAGCCACAGGAGAGGAGGGTTCAATCCCTGGGTCGGGAAGGTCCCCTGGAGGAGAACATGGCAGTCTACTCCAGTATTCTTGCCTGGGAAATCCCATGGATGGTGGACACTAGCAGACTTCGCAATCCATTGGGGTTACAAAGAGTAGAACATGACTTAGCAACTAAACAACAACAAAACAACATCCTAAGTGCATTCTTATAAGTGATTTCACCAATCCCAAATAGTTTAAACGTTAAAATTGAAGAAGTTTCTAGAAGTCACGTCGATCAAGTTACCACATGCAAAGCTGTCAGGGGGACTTCCCTAGTGGCCCAGTGGTTAAGATTCTGCCCTTTCACAGTAGGGGGCACAGGTCCGACCCTTGGTTGAAGAACTAGGATCCCATTTGCCACACAGTGAAGCCAATAAATGAATGACTGAGTCGGTCAGTGAATAAATAAAGTTGTCAAAATCAGGTGTCCGGAAGGAGAGTCTCAACTGAATCATCATGAAATAGAGATTTCTATTTTTAACCTATTCACGAATCACAGGCATCTGTCTTTACCGTATACTGCTATTGCTGCTATTAAATCGCTTCAGTCATGTCCGACTCTGTGTGACCCCATAGATGGCAGCCCACCAGGCTCCCCCGTCCCTGGGATTCTCAAGGCAAGAACACTGGAGTGGGCTGCCATTTCCTTCTCCAATGCATGAAAGTGAAAAGTGAAAGTGAAGTCGCTCAATCGTGTCTGACTCTTAGCGACCCTATGGACTGTAGCCCACCAGGCTCCTCCGTCCATGAGATTTTCCAGGCAAGAGTACTGGATTGGGATGCCATTCCTTCAATTCTGTTTCTCTCTCTGTTACATGTAATGGTTACCTAAGAATTGAGCAGCTCTTGGATGGTGGGTTGTGATGTAAAGAAAAAAAAAGGGAGGAAACCAAAAAAGGAATTGCCATTTACGGAGGACCTGCTGTGCTCCAGGTATTCTGACCTAAGGGCTGAAAATGCCCTTATTTCTGACCTTTCTTACAGTTCTGCAGTGGTGAGCAAAGACAACAAAATCAAGGCTTGCCCAGGGCAAGTGACTCGCCAACCCAAAGTCGATTCAAAAAGACAGACTCTCTCTGTGAAATCATACTGGTTCCCTCCTTGCTTTACACCCCTCCAAAAAAAAAAAAAAAAAAGAGAGAGAGAGAGAGAAACAGGGAACTATATTCGATATCCTATGATAAACCATAATGGAAAAAAAAAGATTCTTAAATGTATACAGGTATATAACTGAGTCACTTTGCTGTACAGCAGAGATTGGCACAATGTTGTGAAAAAACTAAATTTTAATTAAAATAAATAAATTTTGAAAGAAAAGTTTTAATTAGATCCACTCAGAAGTTTAGCTTCCCAAGTGGCTCAGTCAGTGGTAAAGAACCCACCTACCAATGCACGAGATGCAGAGACCTGGGTTTGATACCTGAGTTGGGAAGTTGCCCTGAAGAAGGCAATGGCAACCCACTCCAGTATTCTTGCCTGGAGAATCCCATGGACAGAGGAGCCTAGTGGGCTACAGTCCATGGGGTCACAAAGAGTCAAACAAGACTGAGTGGCTTAGCACACACATGCGCGCACTGAGAAGTTTAATTCCTTGGGTTTTTTGCTCAGATGTCTTTAGCATTTTTTATATGTCTGCCCTCCTCTCCTGACGTTCTACCATCTCAGTCTTGCTGGAAGGCTTGAGCACCTTATCAGTTTTGCTTTGTTTTTTAAGGTACAGACTGACCCCTCAGTGATGCTGTTCCAGCAGGCATCCCTGGAGAATGCACTTTGATAAGAATATTTGATGTGACTGGCCTTGTTGCCTGGCTGCGTTCCATCATCTCCTTCACACCCATTTCCTTACCTGGATATGCCTTAGATCTGTCTTCTCTCACTGATGTTACTAACATACAATTATTTTCTTGTTATTAAAATCATAACCACGCTTTTGGTTGCTATTTATTCCTGGAAATTGCATATTAAGGTAATTATTTTTATCTTGCCTTACATTAACAGCTCATAAATTTTACAGTCGTAAATATTAACCCCTTAGCTGCCTGCCTCTAGCTCCTTGGTGAAGAGAGAAGTGAGGTTTTTTTGCCCTAAGAGTTAGGGGAATGCAGAAGGGACTTGAGGATGGATAAAGCTTGCAGCAGCTTCGGAGGTGACAGGTACCAAAAAGCCAATAGAACTAGCAGAGGGGGTTTACCGGCAGCACAGAAGGGCTCACTGGCAGCACAGAAGGGCCCACTTCCTCATAGCTTGGTTGTGAAGAATCTGCCCTGCAATTCAGGAGACCCTAGTTTGAGTCGTGGATCGGGAAGATCCCCTGGAGAAGGGATAAGCTATCCACTCCAGTATTCTTGGACTTTCCTGATGGCTCACCTGGTAAAGAATCTGCTTGCAATGCAGGAGATCTAGGTTCTGTCCCTGGGTTGGGAAGATCCCCTGGAAAAGGAAAAAGCTACTCACTCAGTATTCTGGCCTGGAGAATTCCATGGACCGTATAGTCCGTGGGATCACAAAGAGTTGGACACAACTGAGCAACTTTCACTCAGAAGGCCTCACTGAGGTCAGAAAGGACCACCTATCTTGGAAGCTCCGTTTCTTCCCACCCCACGGAGCATCCTCCGAGTAGTGACTGGAATGCGGGCTCCTCTATACCATTTCCCACTTCCCAATTAACCATAAAGTGGGTTTCAAAAAATGAGCACAATGCAGATGTTGCACCAACCAGAGGGGAAGTTATTCTTTTTGAAAGCAACCTTGAGATTCATTGTAGGGTGATGAAGCTTTATGTTGGAGCTTTATGAATTCATCTTGCTATGAAGAATCATTAAAAGGTAGAAAAGTAAGTTGAGCAGTGAGTAATTCTTTACGTCCATCACAGGCAGGGAAAGACACTGTAACTGCAGCCTCCAACACATGTGACCAGACTGATCTTGCTTTTTGGTTAAGACCAGAATCACGCATGTGGCCCCCGGGGGCTTCTCCGGCATCCTTCTCAGCCTCATCTTTTACCCTTCACTGTCCTAATTGCTGGGCTTCCCTGGTGGCTCAGATGGTAAAGCGTCTGCCTGCAGTGAGGGAGACCCAGGTTTGATCCTTGGGTTGGGAAGATCCCTTGGATGGAGAAGGAAAGAATACTCCAGTACTCTTGCCTGGAAAATTCCATGGACTGAGAGGCCCCTCAGAGCCTGGTAGGCTACAGTCCTTGGTGTCGCAAAGAGTCGGACACGACTGAGCAATTTCTGTTGTAGACACTGAGGTACCCAAATATTTTGGTCTTAGGACATCTGTCCTTCAATCAATGATTGAAGAACCTTTGTTTATTCATGCATAGTTATTGATATGTACTATGTTCAAAATTACAACAGAGAAGTTTTTTAGATATTTGTTTTTAATTCACTTAAAAATAGTAAATTCCATACCATGTGAATGTAAACATTTTTTAAATTTATGTTTAACTGGAGGTTAATGAACGTAAATATTTTTACAAAAGTTACCTATATTTCCAAAATAAGAATAATTTAGGGTAAAGAGTGTTACTGCAATTCTATTTAATGCCCAGCTTAAGAGAGTAAATTCTTATGTAGGTTCCTGCTTCCCACTTAGAAACTGAAGGTGAGACCTCATAGACCATTTAGCTTCTAGAAACTTCCACTGTATGCAANTTAAGGTAATTATTTTTATCTTGCCTTACATTAACAGCTCATAAATTTTACAGTCGTAAATATTAACCCCTTAGCTGCCTGCCTCTAGCTCCTTGGTGAAGAGAGAAGTGAGGTTTTTTTGCCCTAAGAGTTAGGGGAATGCAGAAGGGACTTGAGGATGGATAAAGCTTGCAGCAGCTTCGGAGGTGACAGGTACCAAAAAGCCAATAGAACTAGCAGAGGGGGTTTACCGGCAGCACAGAAGGGCTCACTGGCAGCACAGAAGGGCCCACTTCCTCATAGCTTGGTTGTGAAGAATCTGCCCTGCAATTCAGGAGACCCTAGTTTGAGTCGTGGATCGGGAAGATCCCCTGGAGAAGGGATAAGCTATCCACTCCAGTATTCTTGGACTTTCCTGATGGCTCACCTGGTAAAGAATCTGCTTGCAATGCAGGAGATCTAGGTTCTGTCCCTGGGTTGGGAAGATCCCCTGGAAAAGGAAAAAGCTACTCACTCAGTATTCTGGCCTGGAGAATTCCATGGACCGTATAGTCCGTGGGATCACAAAGAGTTGGACACAACTGAGCAACTTTCACTCAGAAGGCCTCACTGAGGTCAGAAAGGACCACCTATCTTGGAAGCTCCGTTTCTTCCCACCCCACGGAGCATCCTCCGAGTAGTGACTGGAATGCGGGCTCCTCTATACCATTTCCCACTTCCCAATTAACCATAAAGTGGGTTTCAAAAAATGAGCACAATGCAGATGTTGCACCAACCAGAGGGGAAGTTATTCTTTTTGAAAGCAACCTTGAGATTCATTGTAGGGTGATGAAGCTTTATGTTGGAGCTTTATGAATTCATCTTGCTATGAAGAATCATTAAAAGGTAGAAAAGTAAGTTGAGCAGTGAGTAATTCTTTACGTCCATCACAGGCAGGGAAAGACACTGTAACTGCAGCCTCCAACACATGTGACCAGACTGATCTTGCTTTTTGGTTAAGACCAGAATCACGCATGTGGCCCCCGGGGGCTTCTCCGGCATCCTTCTCAGCCTCATCTTTTACCCTTCACTGTCCTAATTGCTGGGCTTCCCTGGTGGCTCAGATGGTAAAGCGTCTGCCTGCAGTGAGGGAGACCCAGGTTTGATCCTTGGGTTGGGAAGATCCCTTGGATGGAGAAGGAAAGAATACTCCAGTACTCTTGCCTGGAAAATTCCATGGACTGAGAGGCCCCTCAGAGCCTGGTAGGCTACAGTCCTTGGTGTCGCAAAGAGTCGGACACGACTGAGCAATTTCTGTTGTAGACACTGAGGTACCCAAATATTTTGGTCTTAGGACATCTGTCCTTCAATCAATGATTGAAGAACCTTTGTTTATTCATGCATAGTTATTGATATGTACTATGTTCAAAATTACAACAGAGAAGTTTTTTAGATATTTGTTTTTAATTCACTTAAAAATAGTAAATTCCATACCATGTGAATGTAAACATTTTTTAAATTTATGTTTAACTGGAGGTTAATGAACGTAAATATTTTTACAAAAGTTACCTATATTTCCAAAATAAGAATAATTTAGGGTAAAGAGTGTTACTGCAATTCTATTTAATGCCCAGCTTAAGAGAGTAAATTCTTATGTAGGTTCCTGCTTCCCACTTAGAAACTGAAGGTGAGACCTCATAGACCATTTAGCTTCTAGAAACTTCCACTGTATGCAAAAGGCAAATTACTCTTTAGTATGACTAGGGAAAGGGCTTCCATGGTGACTCTGGTAAAAAAAAAAAAAATCCACTTGCCAAGCAGGAGACGGGGATTTGATCCCTGGGTCAGGAAGATCCCCTGGAGAAGGAAATGGCAACTCACTCCAGTATTCTTGCCTGGGAAATGCTATGAACAGGGGAGCTTGGCGAGTCAGTCCATGGGGTCACAAAAATGTTGGACATGACTCAGCAACTAACAACAGCAGCATGACTAGGAAAATTGTTTTGATCTCATGGGCCTCCTGGAAGAGGCATAGGGACCTCCCGGAGTCCTAGACCCCACTTTAGGAATAGACTTATGGGCCTTCAGGGGGTTGGAAATAAGCCTGTAGGGATGGATAATGAGAAATACAATTGGAAGTTGAACTTGAGGCTACAGCATATCCTATTTCAACATTTCTGATCCAAGGAAGGGACTGAGCATTCTTGCTGAGAAGCAGACAATAAATACTCAAGCACATTCCAAAGCCCACTCCGAATTTTTCCTGCTTATTTCCCAAAGGTCTTTTCCAAACATCATTTCATTTCATCTGCACCGTAACTCAATGAGAAAACCAGGACCTTATTCTCCTTTTCCACTCAAGGAAACAGAGATGTTTAATGACTTGCTCAAGATTCCCCCAGTTCCTTTAAAGGACCCCTGGCCCCACACTTCGGATTCCCCAAGTCCTCCCCCTACTCTGGCTGTCTCCCCTCACTGTGAGGTCACCCCAGGCACTCAGGGGCCAGGTTCACAGGGTGATGGAAACTGTGGGCAGAAGGTGATTGAAACCAGATGTGTAAGCTCACTTCTGTGACGGTGACTCATATATGCACCTACGTATTCCTTTTCCTGAGTCTCTAGGAAAGAAAAATAGTCAATATTATTTTTATCCACAGAGAGGATCAGCTGTGTCCTTTGGCCATTATCAAGGAACTCCGTGTGTTCTCACTGGGAAGAAAACACCATTCACTGTTAGAACTAGGAGAGCAGATGAAACCAAATGCTACCCACAAGTCAAGCTCTTAAACTTTTTAAATATCCAGAGGACGTTAGGAAGACCTTGCAGGGGCACTTTGCAAGGTTCCGCAGACTTGGACGGATCAGGAGGGGGCTGTGGGCTGAGTGCTGACAGCTGGCTCCTCTCTGGTCTTTGCAGGCATGTCTGTCACACTTCATCCAGTGCCGTTTAAGTAACTGCTCTTGTCCCAGACCTGCTGAGAGGAAGACCAGGTTTCTTGAGTGTGTGCTAAGGCTGCTTTTGTTTCGCAAACTGCGATGTTTTTTAACGCTTTATGCTGAGCGTGACTTAGACTCTTATGCTTTCTTCTGAGGATTGGGTCTACAAGGGGTGACCAAATAGTTCCAGTAATTATTCTAACAATAGGTGTTTTGTTTTCAAGTGTGGTAATGTGCTGACTCACTGGAAAAGACCCTGATGCTGGGAAAGATGGAAGGCAAAAGGAGAAAGGGGTGGCAGAGGATGGGATGGTTAGATAGCATCACCGACTCAATGGAAAGGAATTTGAGCAAACTCCAGGAGATAATGAAGGACGGAGGAGCCTGGCACATTGCAGTCCATGGGTTCACAAAGAGTCAGACACAGCTTGGTGACTGAACAGCAATGATGATATGCACATAACATAACATTTAGTATCTTAATTATCTTTAAGTTCAAGAGTGATACATCCTTTTGCATTGCTGTGCAGCCAACACTGAGGACCTTTTTTATCTTCCCATTGAACTTCAACTCCCTGTTTCTCCCTCCCCCCCATTTCTTGGCAACCACCATTCTATCACTTTCCTTTTCTAGGAATCTGACTACTTTAAGGACCTCACAGAAGTGGAATCACACAGTATCCATCCTTTTCATTTAGTGTAATGTCCTCAAGGTTCATTCATGTGTCAGAATTTCATTCCTTTTTAAGGGTGAATAGTATTCCCTTCTATGCATAGACCACATTTTGTTTATCTATTCATGCATTGATGAACATTTGGGTTGCTTCCACTTTTTGACTATCGTATACAAGCCTGCTCTGAACATGGATATGCAAATACTTCTTCGAGACATTGCTTTTAGTTCTTCTGAGTTGATAATAGCTTTTAAAGTAGTGGGCTTCCCAGGTGGTGAGGTAAAGAATGCTTGCTCATTCAGACACAAGAGAAGTGGGTTCGAGCCCTGAGTCCAGAAGATCCACTGGAACAGGAAATGACAACCTGCTCTAGTATTCTTGCCTGGGAAATCCTATAGTCCATGGGGTCGCAAGGAGTTGGACCTGACTGAGCGGCTAAGCACACTTGGTACTTACATCTGTTAAGGCCGAGGCCCAGGAGGCCCTGGCAGACCCAAGGGTCACAGACTTCCTCTAGCATGACTTTGGCATGGCCTGGTCTTCCAAGGTGACTTCCATGTGGCAAGCCTGTGACAGACGCTCTGTTTTAAATGAAGCCTGTTTGGGGAGTTCCATTGGCTGGACCTTATGTTTCATGTGGCTTTACTTTGTGAAATTTCTTCCCTAATGGAGCAACTATTATGGCTAATAGGAGTGAAAAACAACATAGCCTAGAAATTTTATAGCCATAAAATTTTTTTTCTGGCCCCTATAAAAGATAATAATAATAAAACTTATTTCTGTGGTCTTTTCATTGACAAATTCAAATTCTGTTCTACGGCTGTGACCTGTAGCACATTCTAAATGAAAGTGAAATCCCTCAGTCGTGTCTGACTCTTTGCGATCCCATGGACTATACAGTCCGTGGAATTCTTCAGGCCAGAATACTGGAGTGAGTAGTCTTTCCCTTGTCCAGGAGCACATTTTAAAATGGACTATAATTTCTATTCTTAGAAAAGGGATAATTGGAATTATTAGTCAGATGCTTGTGGGAGTATGTAAATAATTTTACTGAGTTTTCTGATTTTGATTTTGAAATAGCCTAAGTCTTTACTTGGCCACAATGTACCTGCAATGCAGGAGACCTGAGTTCAATCCCTGGGTTGGGAAGATCCCAGGAAGAAGGGGATCGTCAACCCACTCCAATATTCTTGCCTGGAAAATCCCACGGGCAGAGGAGCCTGGCAAGCTACAGTCCGTGGGGTCACAGAGAATCAGACACAACTGAGTGACTAACACATATCCCAAACTTCTCCCCCATTCTAGACCACATGGCTTTCATTATTTTTCTGCCCCTTTGCGTTCATACAACTCTTTTGTAGTCTCCTTCTGGAAACATCTATTATATATTCAACTGTGGCTTGCATGTGTTTTCTCTTATTTGCAACTTATTTGTGCTCTCATATCTGCTCGTTGAAAGTGTTAACAAGAGATCTCTTCGTATCTGTCATGAATTATCTACCTTTTCTTTTCGATTGGAGAATAATTGCCTTCTAACATTGTATTAGTTTCTGCCGTACAACTTATGAATACATATACCCCCTCTTTTTCGGATTTCCTTCCCATTTGGGTCACCAGAGAACACTGAGTAGAGTTCTCTGTCTATACAGTAGGTTCCCATTAGTCATCCAGTTTATACACGGTAGTATACATCTGTCAGTCCCAGTCTCCCAGCTCATCCCATCCCCTTCCTTCCCCCTTGGTATCCATAGTTCTCCACCTTGTTTTCCTATAGCAACTTTCGCCTTAACCCGCTGTCTTGGCGATGGGGCAGTTTCTAGAAAGGAGAGAACTCTTACCATCATGCTCAGAATGGGGATGCGTTACCACTGGGTGTTGAATTACTTCTAATCTATGTTTTCTCCTCCTTTTTTGCTCACCTCCCTGTCTTGCTGCCCCTCGGAACATGGCACGGGACCTGCCCATCATCTGGAAAAATGTTATCTCTGGGCGTGCGACACGGACGATGTGGGTGAGTCATGAAATTAATGTTTAAGCTGCTGATTTCTCTCTGTGTTTGGAGAAGAAGAAAATTGCCAGATGAAATTGCTTGTTGGGTGCCCACATGCGTGCACTCTATGTGCCTTCATGCTTTGCTCTTGGTTTTCTTTACTTCTGGAAGGAGGAGGTTTGTACGATTTTGAAGAATAGTTCTTTATAACAAAGTAGTTTGAAAATATCCCAAACAGTTTGAAATGGAATTTTCTAAGGCTCTTGTTTGGTTGTTTCTATAAGTTATACACCACGGATATTCACAATTACCACTTGTGGCAGATATGTGTGTTGGTTTTTGTGATACTGGCATTGTTTCTAATATAAAGGCATTGGAAATGGTACACTGTGGATGTATTTATATTCAATGAGTCATGAATTTGACATGAAATCTTCTCACTTTAATTGGTCCCACTTTAATTGGTCCTCAAGGAAGCAAGATTCAAAATTTGTTCTTCCAGAGGTGGGCATTAAGGATATACTGGGCACCCAGCTATTCCACCTGTGGGACCAGGGAGGGGAGAAAGGGTTGATATCTGCTGGTGAATTTCTTACTGTAGAATGGAGACCAGATGACAGGCAGGTTTTGAATACAAAAAGTAGAGTTTTAGTTACATTTCTTTCTAGTTATCAGGCATGTGGGAAATAAAATTCCTCCCCCCACCAAAAAGGCTTTGATTAGCATGATATTGTAGGAGTGGCTGGTTCAATAGTATCTATCCATTTTAAATTTCTTTATTTTTAATTGGAGGATAATTGCCTTATAATATTATGTTGGTTTCTGCCATATGTTAACATGAATCAGCCATAGATGTATATATGTCCCCTCCCTCCTGAATCTCCCTGCCACCCCCCACCCCATCCTACCCCACTAGCTTGTCACAGAGCACTGGATTTGAGCTCCTTATGTCATACAGCTAATTCCCCCTGGCTGTCTGTTTTACATATTGTTATGTGTACGTTTCAACGCCACTCTCTCACTTCATCCCACACTCTCCTTCCCTCACCGTGTCCGTGATCTGTTCTCTATGTCTGTATCTCCATAGCTGCCCTGCAAATAGGTTTATCAGTACCATCTTTGTAGATCCCATATATATGCGTTAATATACGATATTTGCCTTTCTCTTTCTGACTTACTTCACTCGATATAATAGGCTCTAGGATCATTCACCTCATTAGAACTTCTATCCTTTTTTTAAAAAATTGTCCTTAGCATGGCTGGTTCCTGGAAAAAAAAAGAAATCCTTTGGGGTATTCTTCTGTAGGAAAATCATTGTCTTGATTATCCATTCCACTTTCATCCTGGGTCTCCCTCTACATAAATTCCAAATAAATTTCAAACTGTCGTCTTAGCCAGTTGAGATGCCAGGATTTTACTTGCTGGGAGCAAATGCGTGTTCCTGTTACAAATACATAATGCCATCTGTTATTTCTGGAATCTCTAAAACTATATTGAATATTAACATGAAATTTGGCATGGATGTTTGTAAGCTTTTCTATTCTGGTGTAAGTAATTTGGGAATCTTAATCTTAGATGATTTGGTTGCCTGTAAATATCCTCAGGACTCCGTATCATTTGAGTTTACTCTGTTGAGCTATGAGTTGTTGATTTGATGCAGTTACCACCTAATCAGCAGTTTTGCCTTTTGGGTTATGCTATGATTTTTCAGTTCCACATCTCAAGTCCCCTTTTGGGATTCACACTGTGTTTTCCTCTGTGTATGTCTGTAGGTCTTTCCATTATCCTTCTCGTTGACGAGCAGTCCTCAACCTGGCACCCAGGGATCGGTTTTATGGGGAAGGCAATCTTCCCACAGACCAGGAGTGGGGGATGGTTTGGGGATGATTCAAGCGAATTGCATTTATTGTGTACTTTAGTTCTATTGTTATTACATCTCCTCCACCTTAGATCATCAGGCATCAGATCCCAAAGGTTGGGAACCCCTATTGTAAATGATAACCTGGTGGACAACCATCCTTAACATCTCACTTTCTCATCCAGTAATAATAATTAGAACCTACTTCTTTTAAGTTAGTCATGTGCCAAATACGGTGAATCCTTCTTTCTTCTAGGACTCAGAATGTTTGGAAGATAGCGCTGTGTTTGTGAGATGTTCAGGGAATCTCCTGAAATCTCCGCTCCTAGAAGCAGCAAAGTACAAGCCAGAGTGTTTGCCTGTTTTTTCTCACTCGACTCCATTCCAGAGCATGTGTATCCTATCAGTTTCTCCTTTTCTTTCACTTTCTAAGGTTCCCTTCCACTCTATTTAGGGATCTCTTGATGCGTGTTTCATTTGGGCTTTTTAAATTTGTGTTTGTTCCATTTACAGAGAGGGGACAGGCTGGGTCTGCAGCCTAAAGAGTTGGTCAATCTGCGATCACTTTCTTAAAAAAAAAAAAAGCTAATGGGCTTGTTACTCGACGTGATTTCTTTGCTGGGATGTGCATGAGCAGATACCATCAGCACCCTCACTTTTGGCATCACCTTCATCCCTTCCTCTTTCCCAGGTGCTGGGTGATGGACTGCACATGTGTCTCATTTAATCTTCATAACCTCATGATAGGAACTTACCTATCATCTGATTTTATGGATGAGTAAACTGAGGTACAGCTTACCTGCTAAAAGCCACCAGGGTCCTAGCCATAAACTGGTTTTGTTTAGACATATTTCCTTTTAACCATTTTAATATACTTTTTGACTCTCCTGTACCTTCAAAAACAGAATTTTGGTGCATCTCAGACAATGTTTTGTCACATACAACTAAATTTGTCTTATTTCATCTGGTAGTTATATAAAGCTCTTTCATTGTGCATGGGGGAGGGGGATGAGAAAGGGTTATAGGAAAAAAAAAATGTGTCAATCAGTAGGGTGATTTGCCCTATGAAAGAGATTTCTGTTTCTAGAGAAGTTGCTATCCTCAATAGTATAATATTTTGGTAGAACTAATAGTGGTTTTGCAGGAAAAAAAGTCAAATAGAAACTAAATTTTTTTCCCAATTCATATAAAGCCTTGTACCTACAAATTCCATTTAGATTTTCAACTCTTGCTTTTGAGGATTATTGAGCTTCTAAATCTAATCATGAATACTTCTCTAATAGCTAATTTTCTGCTTTATTAGTCAGGGTAATAAGGCCCTTCTCAAAATCAGAGAGACATGAAAAGCAGAAAGTTATCTTGGTTAGCTAGATCTCCCAGCTTGGCTCTCCCAAGGGTCTCCATTGAGAAGGATAGGAGTTGCTGAAGCCAAGCCACAGACATATTGGACCAGAAGACTGGGATTTCCAGTTGCCCAAGGTGTGCAGATTCTCATCATATCTTACCTAGGTTTTGCAACAGCTTGCCAAATCCTTTTTTTCATCTTTACACTATCCTTCATCTGGCTCCAGAGACACATCCAAGCTATAAATCTGCCCATGCCTCCCCCTTGCTTTAAACACCCCAGTGGTTCCATCTTGCTTCTGGTCCTGCTTCTCCATCATAGTTTTGCAACAGCCTGGTGAGCAGTATCATTTATGTGGGTGTTTCAGGTAAGGGGCTGCTAATAATAAGTCTAGTATTAGAGCTTAAGAAGTATTTATTTCTAAAGTAAAATAGGCTGGATTCAAGTTTATCTCTATGGCATTATTGTCTGTGCTCACTTTTATTCTGTATTGTTTCATCTGTGTGTAAAATAAAAATCTATTAGTATCTATCTGTGCTGTGTGCTCAGTCGCTCAGTTGTGTCTGACTCTCTGTGACCCCCAAGGACTGTAGCCCACCAGGCTTCTCTGTTCATGGCATTTCCCAGGCAAGATACTGGAGGGGGTGCCCTTTCCTCCTTCAGGAGACCTTCCCAACCTGGGGATCAAACCTGCCTCTCCCACACTGGCAGGCAGATTCTTTATCATGAGCCAGCAGCGCAGCCCATCTAGCTATCAGAAGTCATATCTGGCTATGTCCTGGGGATTGTGTATAAAATCATCAGCCCTCCCTATTTGTCTCATCACCTAGTGGTTGCTGGTGTGTCGATAATAATTCTGTTGATCAAGAATCTCTGTAGCACTTGTGAGTTGTAACTGTGTAGTTATTGGCTGGTCTATGTAATTTTACTCGTGGATAATTTCTAGGTAAGAAGGAAGGCAACTACCCCTCGTAGTTCATATNCTTTCTTAAAAAAAAAAAAAGCTAATGGGCTTGTTACTCGACGTGATTTCTTTGCTGGGATGTGCATGAGCAGATACCATCAGCACCCTCACTTTTGGCATCACCTTCATCCCTTCCTCTTTCCCAGGTGCTGGGTGATGGACTGCACATGTGTCTCATTTAATCTTCATAACCTCATGATAGGAACTTACCTATCATCTGATTTTATGGATGAGTAAACTGAGGTACAGCTTACCTGCTAAAAGCCACCAGGGTCCTAGCCATAAACTGGTTTTGTTTAGACATATTTCCTTTTAACCATTTTAATATACTTTTTGACTCTCCTGTACCTTCAAAAACAGAATTTTGGTGCATCTCAGACAATGTTTTGTCACATACAACTAAATTTGTCTTATTTCATCTGGTAGTTATATAAAGCTCTTTCATTGTGCATGGGGGAGGGGGATGAGAAAGGGTTATAGGAAAAAAAAAATGTGTCAATCAGTAGGGTGATTTGCCCTATGAAAGAGATTTCTGTTTCTAGAGAAGTTGCTATCCTCAATAGTATAATATTTTGGTAGAACTAATAGTGGTTTTGCAGGAAAAAAAGTCAAATAGAAACTAAATTTTTTTCCCAATTCATATAAAGCCTTGTACCTACAAATTCCATTTAGATTTTCAACTCTTGCTTTTGAGGATTATTGAGCTTCTAAATCTAATCATGAATACTTCTCTAATAGCTAATTTTCTGCTTTATTAGTCAGGGTAATAAGGCCCTTCTCAAAATCAGAGAGACATGAAAAGCAGAAAGTTATCTTGGTTAGCTAGATCTCCCAGCTTGGCTCTCCCAAGGGTCTCCATTGAGAAGGATAGGAGTTGCTGAAGCCAAGCCACAGACATATTGGACCAGAAGACTGGGATTTCCAGTTGCCCAAGGTGTGCAGATTCTCATCATATCTTACCTAGGTTTTGCAACAGCTTGCCAAATCCTTTTTTTCATCTTTACACTATCCTTCATCTGGCTCCAGAGACACATCCAAGCTATAAATCTGCCCATGCCTCCCCCTTGCTTTAAACACCCCAGTGGTTCCATCTTGCTTCTGGTCCTGCTTCTCCATCATAGTTTTGCAACAGCCTGGTGAGCAGTATCATTTATGTGGGTGTTTCAGGTAAGGGGCTGCTAATAATAAGTCTAGTATTAGAGCTTAAGAAGTATTTATTTCTAAAGTAAAATAGGCTGGATTCAAGTTTATCTCTATGGCATTATTGTCTGTGCTCACTTTTATTCTGTATTGTTTCATCTGTGTGTAAAATAAAAATCTATTAGTATCTATCTGTGCTGTGTGCTCAGTCGCTCAGTTGTGTCTGACTCTCTGTGACCCCCAAGGACTGTAGCCCACCAGGCTTCTCTGTTCATGGCATTTCCCAGGCAAGATACTGGAGGGGGTGCCCTTTCCTCCTTCAGGAGACCTTCCCAACCTGGGGATCAAACCTGCCTCTCCCACACTGGCAGGCAGATTCTTTATCATGAGCCAGCAGCGCAGCCCATCTAGCTATCAGAAGTCATATCTGGCTATGTCCTGGGGATTGTGTATAAAATCATCAGCCCTCCCTATTTGTCTCATCACCTAGTGGTTGCTGGTGTGTCGATAATAATTCTGTTGATCAAGAATCTCTGTAGCACTTGTGAGTTGTAACTGTGTAGTTATTGGCTGGTCTATGTAATTTTACTCGTGGATAATTTCTAGGTAAGAAGGAAGGCAACTACCCCTCGTAGTTCATATGGTAAAGAATCTGCCTGCAGTGCAGGAGACCCAGGTTCGATCCCTGGGTTGGGAAGATCCCCTAGAGAAGGAAATGCCTGGAAAATCCCATGGATAGAGGAACCTGGTGGGCTGCAGTCCATGGGGTCACAAAGAGTTGGGCACAACTGAGCGACTAACCCACACACACATAAGAAGGAAGGCAAGAATAGCTGAGGAGAACTCCAACACTGTATTGTATGTAATGATGTTATAAACATTCTGACCCAAATGACAATAATTTCTGATGACCACACGAACATCACAGTGATGATAAGTGAAACTTTCGAGGACACGCCATATAAATAAAAGTTAAGTTCTGTACATTTTATTTGTTTTGGTAACAATAAATAATGTCGTTGGTCTTCAAGAGTCCATGTTTATTTACTTTTCTAATATTACCTGTGAAATGGAGATTTGAAAAAAAGAAGATAAAGTTCTTTTTTTCAAAATACAATGTTTTGAAAAATCTTAGGTGCTGATGATTTTTCTTATAAAATATCTTAATTCTGTGCATAGTAGATAATGTCAGAAGTTACACGTTGATGTCAAGTATGGTCCATACCACCCTCGAACTCCTGAAATGTCTGTGCTGCTTTATATTCCCAAGTAATTTTGATGGAGGTGAGGAGTTGGGGAAATCTGGAAGTGCAGATTGCATGAAAGTCATCTGTCTTGTGTCTCCATCTATAAAAATGTCAAGAACAAAGCTCCTTACCATCACCCGCAAGTTTTTTTACCTGATCCTGTTACCAGCTACCAGATGCACCAACCAGGTGGCTTTTGGCTCCAGGCTTGTGTCACTTGTTACTCCTACTGTGCCCCTTGTGTGTCCTGCCTTCAGCTTCCCAAGGACTTGCTTGTATCCATGATTTTTCTCATTTTCTCTCTCTTGCTTTCAACTCCTTCCCTTGTCCTTATCTAGTCATTCCTGCTTGTCTTTTACACACAGCTCCCAAAAGGATTCTGTCCTAATAAGCATCCTCTTCTCCCATCCTCCTGGGTATGAGAATCCATCAGACTCTTTCAGCACCTGAGTGTGTCTCCCTGTATCTTTGCATGTTATAAGGAGTGATGGATTTACCTGTATATGTCCCTGTGGTTTTATAAAACCATAAAGAACTGAGACTTCCCCTTAACAATTCCTTATGCCTAACACCTAATGTCTAGGGATGTCATGGGTTATTTCTTGAGGATAGATTGTGAAATGGACATTAGTGACCAAGATGTTTATTAGCAGGATATCCCTGAAACCAACGCCAAGGAGGAAGTCAGGACAGAACAGAGGGAGAAGTAGTGATCCCTGCAAAGGTCTCAGCTCACACTATGGGGACCCTTAGAGCTGGGATGACCTCCAGGTTATTTCCAATTAGAGCAAGATGGCCCGAGCATCCTTACCTGTTCCACTGGAAGGATGTATGACATAGGCAAGGCAGCTGTCTTCAGTGGAGGCAACTCCACAAAGGGCTGCCTATTGACAGCACTTCGGAAGCTGGAGGATTATAAATCGTTTGTTCCTGGAAGAATATCATAGTGCCCACACGCATGCATGCTAGCATCATCACTTCAATCACGTCCTACTCTTTGTGACCTATAGACTGTAACCCGCCTGGTTCCTCTGTCCAGGGCATTCTCCAGGCAAGAATACTGGAGTGGGTTGCCATGCCCTCCTCCAGGGGATCTTCCCAACCCAGGGATCAAACCTGGGTCTCTTTCGTGTCCTTCATTGGCAGGCAGGTTCTTTATCTCCAGCCTCACCTGGGAAACCCCTCATACTTCCCACAGTAGGGTTATCATTGTGTCCACTGTATAGCACAGAACTCTTGTGACATTGACGAAGAGCAAAATGCCTGTGAATTTGGGAAATTGGGGCTGAGAGGAGGAAATGAAACACATGGGTGATTTCTATCTGCTCTATTAATAGAAATGGTTTTAATAAAAATGGATTTTTCTCTGAATAAGGAGATATGATTTTTTAAAGACCCTTTAAGCTCTAAGCCTTCCAGCCCTGAAAGCAGCAAATGCATTGTTTGTAACTGTTCCAAATATTGAAAACTTCTGCTGCTCATTCCACAGACATTTACTGACTCCCCGAAAGATACACAGCAATACATTAGCTGGTGAGGGACCCAAAAAATTGTTTAAAGAAAAAAACAATCAAATATCCAGGAGATTTCAACCCATTGGTAGATAAGGTCATCTAGACAATGGATCACAAGGCAGAGCAGAGTGAAACTCTGGAGCAAGATGCCACGTGAGCTGGGCTTTGAACCTCCAGAGCCTTGAGTCTGACTCTTCCAGGAAATGACAGCTTTTACTTTTCTCCCCGAAAAAATATCTCATTTGACTTTTGTAGCCTCTGCAACCAATGACCTCCATTTGTTGAAAAGAGGGGCACTCTTATCATAACCTACAGTGGCCAATGAAAACCGAATCATAACTCTTTCTTCTCTGTTCCATTCCCAGACTCTAAAAGTGAAATGATGCTTGTGCCTTTTAGCTGTCGTTTCTGTAGGGAAAAAAAGTCCCCACACGTGGAGCTATATATCAGTTCCAGGGCTGGGCCTACAGAGGCTTATGGGTCTTGCTTGGTGATGTTCGCTTCTATCACCTCTGAGGTTCGCTGTGGGCTCTTGTCCCAGCTGGTGACCCTGAGTCACCTGCAGGGTGGAGGTGTGCCTCAGCTCATTTCCGCTGTGTTTAAAAGAAAATGCCTTTGGGGACTTTCCTGGTGGACCAGTGGTTAGGACTAGTGCTTCCCCTGCAGGGAGCGTGAGTTGGATCCCTGGTTGGGAAACTAAGATTCCACATGCTGTTTGAATCGAAAACTAATAGTGTTAAATATTATCAAAAAATAATAATAATAAAAAATAAAAGAAAGTGCCTTTTCACCTTGCTTTTATAGAGGACTTGCCCTTCCTTTTAATGACTTCTATGTATATTATATTTCTTTTCTTTCCCTACCTTATCTTTAATTGCTAAGATGGTGATAGTGCTGATGAAGAAGGCATGATTCTCTCTCAAAGGTTTAGTAAAAAGGAAAAAAAAAGGGAAAAAAATGAAGCAAACTGAATTACAATGGCAGAGTTCTCCATTATGCTTATGAGGCAATGCTGGTGATAAGGAAGTAGTCAAACATTACTTTGCTTAGAAATTGTTCTCGGGACCAATACCAAGTGTCAGCAAAACAAAAAACAATTGATCTATCAAGTTCTTTCCTCCTTGGCATATAGAGAATGAGGTTATTAGCTTGGCAAAGTTATTCTACAGTCTATTTTAGTGTGTAGCCTTCTCTACCCACCATTTTTTTCCCTGATGGTCCTGAAGTCTCATATTAAAAAATTTTAAAACATCAGTTACCCAGTCTCCTCTGCTGACTCTTCTAAAGATGTTACCCTTGAGATAAAGAGAGGAGAGCTGAAGGGCTATAAACCTGTCGAGTCTGTATTGATCCTTCCCGTTGAATTTAGCATCACTTTCCTGGTATCCATCATCCAGGAAGTAGATACGAGATGCCCAGGTCACCTATCTTTTAGGGAATAATTTGAATATAAGTTTTGCTCCATAAGACTCTATCATCATAGTATCAGTACTGGCTAGAGGGCAGCAAGAGAAACGGGGAAAGCACAGTGTTTGGGGGAAGTGCGTGAGTGTATATTTTCTGTGCTACGGGGTGGATTTCACCCTACTGCCATCTGAAAAGCTAATTGGAAAACTCCAGTACATTGTAGCAGAAGGAATAACAGCATCAACATGGAAACTTGGTATGAAAATAAAAGCTTAATGAGCAATCTTACATGAAAGTTGTCACTTTTAAAGGTATCGAAAAAGGCTCTTAGAGTCTGTCCAGTTCATCTAGTCTTTGTTTTAGCCAACAAACAGCTTGAGAACCCAAAGCTCACATCATTTCTCTTCTTTTTTTAAAAAAAAATCACCTGGGCTTCCCAGGTGGCCTGGTGGTAAAGAATCCGCCGCCAGTGCAGGAGATGCGTAAAATGCTGGTTTGATCCCTGTGTCAGGAAGACTCCCTGGAGTAGGAAGTGGCAGCTCCGTCCAGTATTCCTGCCTGGAAATTCCATGGACAGAGCTACAGTTCGTGGGGTCGCAAGAGTGGACATGACTAGAGACTGAGCTCCTCAGTGCTATTCTTCCGTGTCCTGCTGCTTTTGCTTCCATGAACCATTTATGGTAGCAGGACAATTTGAATTTACTAAATAGTTTGAAAAGGAAGGGTTATGGACAATATGAAGCAAACGTCAAAAGACATGATATTTGATATCTGTTTTTTTATAACTGTTCTCTTTAACGGGTATAAATTCCCGGTTCTGTTGATGCTGGATTCTTCGGGCAGTGCTAACTGCCTCCATGCCTACCTGACCCAGCCTGAACCTGACTCTTGGATTTTCTGGGGAAGAATTTATGTGAGGTCAATGATTTGTACTTGTTCAAAGGTTACCGTGCTGCGTAATTCAGCTGTCAGCAGAGCAGGTCTGTCCTGGCCCAAGACTGTGTAGAGTTCTGGAAAAAAATAAAATAAAAACAGACTGCACAACATTTTACTGCCCAGGAAACTGACAGAATCACATAGGCTATGTCAGCACAGGCTCTGGGCAGTTGGGCAAGGGTTCCTGCTGCTCGTCTGAACTTTGCATTTCGAGCACGTGGCGTTGGAAAGACAGCCCTGAGATAGCGCAGGGGGAGCTGAACCAGCAACGATGCCCAGGAGATATCTGTGGGGCTATCATGGTGTTTTCATCCAGCAGCTGTGAGTGATGACTAACTTTGGCCAGTTATCTCTGAAGTCTTATCTCCTCCAGCTCGAGTCCACTGAGAGGTTCAAGACTAGACAGTGCCTATTTTTAACAGCAAGTCCTACAGACACATAATTGAACAAGTGTATGTGTGTGTGTGTGTGTTTCGGTTCAGAAGTCACTCCTAAACCGAAGTTCAGATGTTCCTAAATGTCTGGTTAGGGCTTCCTGCATTTCTTAACCATGGACAACAGAGAGATTTGAATGTGTTTTGCTTTGTTTTACTGCAGTCTAGTTGATTTACTGTGCTGTGTTCATTTCTGCTGCACAGAATACTGATTTGCTATACATACATTCTTTTCCATGATAATTTATCCCGGGATACTGAATGTAGTTCACTGTGCTGTTCATTCGGATATTTGGTCTTTTACTCATGATGATGTTTTTCGTCCTCCTCCTTGTTAGTCGCTCAGTCGTGTCTGACTCTTTGCAACCCCGTGGACTGTAGCCCACCAGGCCCCTCTGTCCATGGAATTCTCCAGGCAAGGATACTGGAGTGGGTTGCCGTTCTTTTCCTCAAGGGATCTTCCCAACCCAGGGATCAAACCCAGGTCTCCTACATTGTAGGCAGATTCTTCACTGTCTGAGCCACCAGGGAAGCCTGATGACGTTTTGAGGTTTGTCTTTTACTCTGATCTTTTTGAGTCTGTTTTTCACAGTAGTGTGTCTCTAACTGGAATGTCATGGTGTATCTGAGGACTGTGCCCACTTTAGACACAGGTGAACATTAACATTGTCAAAATATTTTTACAAGTGTCCAGAAAGGATTTATTCCCCAATCCCCGTATGCCTCCTCCTCAAAGGAAATGTAATGTTTGCATTGAATTCAAATTCTTACAGCTCTTGCCTCTGTAGCTTTGTACCTGGTGCTTCTTCGTAATAAACATTAATGATCCTATTCATAATCATGGTTTTTACTGTTAGAAAGAAAAACTCTCTTTTGATGATACTATAGATTTTAAGGATACGTTCTTTAAAAGTGAGAAAATAAAAGTGCCTTTTGGGTTTTGCTTTCAATTGTTTTTTCTTTCCCTTTTTAAAATCATTCCAAATCTTGAACGTGGGGCTCCACCTAGTGTAAGTTTTAGGTTAAAAAAAAATAGTATGAATATAAGGAAAGGGCAAAAATAACCAGAATGGACTTCTTTATGATAAAAATGCAAAACAAAAGACAGTGATATTTCATAAAATGCTTTTGTGGTTCCAGATGCTTCATGGGATTTAGGAATGCAGAAGCATTCTTTTTTGTTCCATAGTTTTCCACAAATTCTTACTTTTATACCTTTTTTAAAAGCAAAACTACATTATAGATGCGTGTACATACGGTTTTAGGTTGTAAACATTTTCTTTGCCTATGGTAAATGGATTTAGTTTCAATTTTCCAGTGGTGTAACAAGACAAGAGTCTTAAATAAAACAGTTTGGGATGTCTTCACAGTTAGTAAAGTTAGAGTTGCTATCTGAAATTGCTTTTTTCTTTTAATAAACACGGACTTAAATTTTAGGCTAACATTTTAATTTAATACTTTCCATAATACCATCTGCTTATAATTTTGAAAATATTTATATTGCATCCAGCTTAAAGATTTTTTTTTTTTAACTTAGTCGTCACTAAGTGGAGTTGTACTACTATCACTAACATAATTTTTTTACAACTTTGAAATGATCGCTATAGTATAGTGTTCAGTATCTTTATATTTTGTTCTCATAGAGGGGAATTTGCAGTGTTTATGTCTATTGTCAGTGAGTTCCAACAGCAGACTATATACATCCCTAAAGCACCAAGTACCAGACTGAAGTGACACATATTGACCGAGCTTCACTATATCCACAGCCAAGAGATGCAGAGAGTTGAGAAATGCACTTGAGAAATATGTCCCCTGGAGTGTCTGGATTTTCAGATAGGCAGCATTTGCCCTAGAACTGACCCATGGTGGTTTCCTGGGGAATATTTCCCATGTGCCCCCTGCATGACAGGTGTTGTATATATAAGATGTATCTACTTTTCCTAACACCCTGTGAATTAGGAACACAGAGCTATTTTATAGAGAAGGAAACAAGCTCAGAGCAGTCAAATAACTTATCCTGGGTTTGAACTCAAGCCTGTGTCTCTACATACTATGTGTTTTTCCTCTGCATTACTAAACTACGTAAAATTTCCGAAATCTTTCATGACAACAACTCTTTTTTAAGATTCCAATTAATCGCTATTTATATTCCAGACTGAATATGTGCTAGGGAGTTCCAAGGGAGTCCATACTATTGTGTCCTCAAGAAACTTTCATTGTAGCTGAAGAGGCTGAGCACAAGTTGTTACTGTTGCTATTTAGTCTCTAAGTCATGTCTGACTCTTTTGCCACCCCATGGACTGTGTGTAGCCTACCAGGCTCCCCTGTCCATGGGGGTTCTCCAGGCAAGAACACTGGAGTTGCCATTTCCTTCTCCAGGGGATCTTTCTGACTCAGGGATTGAACCCGACTCTCTTGCATTGCAGGCGGATTCTTTACCACTGAGCCACCAGGGAAATTCTGGATTTCAGGGAGATGAATTTGCAGGTCCCAAGTCAGAAAAGAGGTTATATGACAGATCTAGAATGTGGATCAGAGATCCTAGAAAGATGAAGACCAATGCATGAAAACCAAAACTGGCTTGAGGAGAGGCTGATGGCATTGGGGGCAGGGAGAGGGGAGTTAGGAACAAATAGTAGACTGAAGCTAGACCCCTGGCAGTCTACCGTGGGAGAAGACAGGTGAAACGCTGGTCAAAGCCGAGTCTTGTAGATCTTGCTATTATCTCTGGTCTTATTTAGTTATAGGGAGGGTGGCTGGGAAAAGATATTTCCAAATGCTGGAAAATATATTCCTTAAAAATAATTGGAAAAAGAAAAAGCTTAGCTAAAGATTTATAGAAAAACATGTCATTATTAGAACCCTATGAAAGTGACCCCATGAAAAGAATCTTCTCATTGCATTTTCAGAAGCATGACATAATGTTTTCGTTTCAAAAGACCATTTTAGCCACAACAATAAACCTGCCACAGAAATATGTCATTGAGAGGAAGAGAAAAAAAATCAACAAAACTTTTCATCCTCTGCTTGGAATGAGCAGAGTAAGAAATTCTTTTCTCTTCATATCCTCTGTGATTTCATGTGAAACTATCATTGCCAACTAGTCAGACACATTTTTTTGTGCCTGTACTGGTCATTTACAAGTTTTGGAGACCCAGATATCACCACATCTGTGACCCAGATGTGGTCTACTAATCAGAGGACCCCGGCATCAGAGTACGGTTAGAACCTGGGTCTCCAACTTGGCAGTGCTACTTTGGGTAGGTCATACCCAGCTTCTGAAGATCTCCATCATGTATACAGCAGGAAACAAAAACTAGATCGTTGGTTCTCAAAGTGTGGTCTATGGACCGACAGCATCAACATTGCTTGGAACTGGTTAGAAATAGGTTGCTGTATTTCTAACCAGTTAGAAGAGAGGCCCCTCCCAGACTTTCTGAAGCAAAACCATAGGAGCAGGACCCAGAAGTCAGTTCTGACATGTTCTCCAAATGATTTTGTGCATTCTACAGTTTTTGAGCCATTAGCTTAGCTGATCTCTTAAATTCCTTCTAGTTTCAATGCTAGAAGATTCTAAGAGTCATGTGGCTTATTCTGGCCCTCAGGGAAATAGTTGTCTGGAGCCATCAGAACAGAGAATCATTTTTCTTTAATAAATATCCAGAAGACAGAGACTGCCATGAGTGGCTCACTGTGTTATTTAACCGTTTCTTATTTAACCGTTTCAGGCTGTTGTACCTTATTGTTTATTCAAAATATATGTAGGATAGTGATTTTTTAAAATGGATTTTTGGATTATAGTTACCTTAAAGACAAAAAGAGCTGTGAGGATTCTCCAATGGGGAAGGTGATTGGGAGGAAAGGAGAGCCACATACTAGAATAAGCATGTAATTGATACACAGTTTTAAGTGGTTCACAGATGTCCTAACACTCATCCCTGGTACTGATTGAGACTTGGTTAAGAACTGACTTGGAAATTTTTCAGTAATTGTTAAAGAAAGTAAGGACGTTTCCAGGGGTTCTAAAAGAGAGACTCATTCAATACATTTCCTCCAGTTTCCATCTGTTTGTCAAATCCATTTTAAATACTTACTGGTGGGGAAGGTGCAATTCTGAATCCTGGGGTGGGATATATCCTATTCTTTGTGAGCTTTCACATTTACCTGCAAAAGTGGTCAGAACAAGTACCAAATGGGCCATAGATTCCTTCTGCCAGAAGCTATTTCGGTGTGTGTGTTTGGGGGGGGGCCGATTTTCAAAAGAGGTGGCACATGAATTGGTCTTGGGGATGAGCGAGATGGGCATTTGCAAGCTGAGATGATGGCAGGAAAGAAGGCTGGAGATCCAAGGTCGCTCAGGAGGCCCAGTTGATGGAGAAGCTTTAAACAAAGAGCCCCTGGCTCCTGAGTTTTCTTCAAGGGCTACATGGAAATTTCTAGAAGGAGATGAAGTAGAATCCTTTCCTTCCCTCATTGATGTTAACGTGCACAGCTATCAATTCTCTGCTTTAACTCCAAGGAGTCTCTTGGAAACAACTTCTTCCAAGTGATGATATTGGATCTTAAACAATTGGGCTGTACTCCTAAAAGAGCAAGTTATACCACAAGACATTTGCCCACAAGACTTTTCTGGTAATTTTAAGCTGTGTTTTTACTTCAGTTTTCAAGAAGCTAATGGAGGTGTGCCTGCTCAGTCACGTCCAACGCTTTGCAACCCCATGGACTGTAGCCCACAAGGTTCCTCTGTCCATTGGATTCCCCAGGCAAGAATACCGGAGTGGGTTGCCATTTCCTCCTCCAGGGCATCTTCTTGACCTAAGGATCAAACTTGCATCTCCTGCATTAGCCAGGTGGGTTCTTTACCACTGAGCCAAGGAAGCCCTCGAGAAGCAAAAAGCTGGGTCATTTTAGAGAGCTAGTCACTAATCATTTGCTTATTCTCAAAGTGCCTTGTGTGAATTGATTAATTCTATGTACTTAACAGGTGCTCGTAAGGCATAGCCTTTTCGTACTTTAACAAGATTTTAATTAATTCTTGCAAGAGCGATAATTTCCTACTCATTTCTTAGACCTTTCCAATTATAATGACAGTAGTTGTGTCTTGATGACCTCATGTGGTACTCCATTTCCTGGTCGTTTAATTTCCGAAGGAATAGGGCAATGTGAAAGTATCTTCTGAGTTGATTGAATTTTCATCCTTGGTAGTCACTGCTAGACTGTATTAGGACTTCTTTATTGACAGAGACTGCTTACATTCTTTGCAAGGGGAACAAACAGTTTAATCTCCTGGAGTTTGCTCAGATTCGTATCCACTGAGTTTGTGATGCTATCTAACTATTTCATCCTCTGCCATCCTCTTCTCCTTTTGCCTTTATTTTTTTTTCCCCCAGCATCAAATTCTTTTCCAGCGTGTCTGCTCACTGAGACACCTGAATTTGGCCACATCAGGTGGCCAAAGTGTTGGAGCCTCAGCTTTAGCATCAGTCCTTCCAATGAATATTCAGGGTTGATTTCTTTTAGGATTGACTGGTTTGATCTCCTTGCTGTCCAAGGGACTCTCAAGAGTCTTCTCCAGCACCACAATCCAAAAGCATCAATTCTTTGACATTCAGCCTTCCTTATGGTCCAACTGCCACACCAGTACATGACTACTGGAACTATGTCTGATGGTTTAGTTGCTAAATTGTGTCCGACTCTTGCGACCTCAGAGACTGGGAACCTACCAGGCTCCTCTGTCCATGGGATTCTCCAGGCAAAAATACTGGAGTGGGTTGCCATTTCCTTCTCCAGGGAATCTTCCCAGCCCAGGAATAGAACCCAGGTCTCCTGCATTGCAGGCAGAGTCTTTACTGACTGAGCTACAAGAGAAGCCCGGAACCACGTCTGCTGCTGCTAAGTTGCTTCAGTCGTGTCCGACTCTGTGCGACCCCATAGACGGCAGCCCACCAGGCTCCCCCGCCCCTGGGATTCTCCAGGCAAGAACACTGGAGTGGGCTGCCGGAACCATGTCTACAGGATGCTAAAAAGTCAAACAATACAATGTCTACAGTGCTGTCATGGCCATGATTACAATCAACCGGGGAGTTAGAATTATTGCTGTCTGGGCCCCATCAATTAAGTTCATGTCTCTGAAGCCTGGGCCCTGGTGTCGGTTTTTAAAGGCTCCCAGGTGGTTCTTAAGTGCAATTAGAGCTGAGATCTCCTGGTCTTCATGAGACCTGCGTGGTTGTCACATTTGGGCAGTGATGTGATTGATGGAAAGATGGCAACAGTTACAGCCAGAAGTTTTTTTTTTTTTTCTTTAATAGCAATTGACTTGAAAACATCCAGAAACTTACATTAAAGCAGGAGATAACATAGCGTGTTCCCAGAGATATGACTTTCCAGGCCCCTGAAGTTCCCCGTGGTGATGGACAGCTGGGAGGGATGAAGCCCATGTGGCGTGAGGGTCTCTGGGGGTGGGGGAGAGCATCACTTGGTCCTTGAGTTCTGTGTTCCTGCTTCCCCATCCATACACCCCCCGCCACCTCTGTTCTGGGAAAACTGGCTACCTGTTTGCTGCCAGTGCAACCTCCCTTCTCCAACACATTCCTAGGCTTGTGGTGCAAAATTAGATAGATCCAGAACCCCTGAGGGGTTCCCTGGCCAGCCCCTCCAGGATCTCCAGACAGCTGAGAGCCATTCTTGCAATGGCCAGTTGGCAGTCTATCTTGCTTCTCTCTTAAAAAAAAAATATATATATATATATATAATTTTTAAACTTACTTTATTTTTGGCTGTGCTGGGTCTTTGTTATTGCATAGGCTTTTATCTGGTTGTAGCCAGTGAGGGCTATTCTCTAGTTGCGGTGCATGGGCTTCTTACTGCGGTGGCTTCTCCCTGTTGTGGAGCAGGGGCTCTAGGGTGCTCGGGCCTCAGTAGTTGTAGCACGTGGGCTCAGTAATTGTGGTTCCCCAGCTCTAGAGCACAGGCTTAATAGTTGTGGTTCACAGGCTTAGCTGCTCCAAGGCATGGGTGATCTTCCCGGACCAGGGATGGAACCTTTGTCTTCTGTATTGACAGGTGGATTCTTTACCACTGAACCACCGGGGCTTCCCTGGTGGCTCAGCTGGTAAAAGATCCGCCGGCAATGCAAGAAACCCTGTTTGATTCCTGAGTTGGGAAGATCTGCTGGAGAAGGGATAGGCTACCCACTCCAGTATTCTTGGGCTTCCCTGGTGGCTCAGCTGGTAAAGAATTCGCCTGCAAATCTGGAGACCTGGGTTTGATCCCTGGGTTGGGAAGATCCCCTGGAGAAGGGAAAGGCTACTCTCTCCAATATTTTGGCCTGGAGAAGTCTATGGACTATATCATCCATGAGGTTGCAAAGAGTCAGACATGACTGAGCGACTTTCACTTTCACCAGGGAACCCCTCTTAGCTTCTCTTTTAAAGATCGGGATGATTTTTCTAGTGTTTTTTGGGTGGCAAAACGTTTTAGGCAAATTATTGATCATAATAATTAAATAGCTCATTTCTCTTTATTTTTAAAAAATGAGAGACAATGAGGAAGTTCATCATAGCTTGAAGCATTTTTAAGTCGAGACCATGCCTAGCTTAGTATTCTTTCATAGGCGATTATTTCATTTTTCTGGCAATTATTTCATTTTTCTGGGAAGGGGAGAGGCTGTGAAAGATGACATCGTGCATCGATTTCTTGGTGTTCTCCCTTTCCAGAAAATGACATGTTGAAATCTTTTTAACGTTTTTATTTGATTTTTCTTCCACTCCTGGCATTTCTTTTTACCCTATACTTAGAGGTCAAAATAAAGGTGAGATTTTCACATAAGTTTTACCAAAGAAAAATGACAAATTCAAACTTTTAGCAATCATTGCAAATCCCAGTTGAAATTTTGCTTTCCTAATATTTCTTCCACTTTTTTTTCTCTCAAGCAAATGATTCTCATGTTTGCTCACCACAAAAGCTTTGTGGCCTTGGTCCATGTACTTAACAAGAAAATATCCCTGACAAATGAGCACTGGATGTATCCTCAAGTCCAGGACTGTGAGAAGATAGTAAGCATTATAACAAATTTTTTTGTTGAATAAATGAATGGATCTACCATTAAAATTTTTCTTTTTGCTCAAGATGACTATATAGAAACTTTTCTGGGATGTACATACTCATGTATTTCAAACTTAAAATTATTTTATTTCATCATAATAACATAGCATTCTTAGCTCACTCGCTTATAGTTGGAAAAAGGCCATTTCCACATTATGGATGATATATTGAAAACATCATTAAGCACACAACTTTTTTCTCTTTCCATTGCATCTTGAAGGTACCAATTCTAAAGTTGAAATTACTGGGTCCCAGGCTGTGGACTTCCCTGGTGGCTCAGCTGGCAAAGAATCTGCCTGCAATGAGGGAGACCTGGGTTTGATGCCTGGGTTGGGAAGATCCTCTTGAGATGGGAACAGCTACCCACTCCAGTATTCTGGCCTGGAGAATTCCGTGGGCTGTATAGTCTGTGGGGTCGCAGAGTTGGACCCGCCTGAGCGGCTTTCACTTTCAGTCTTCAAGCTGTGCTCAACATCCTGACTCTTTTTGAAGATTGCATGGTTGCTTCCCAAGTTATTGCACTCCTTTACAGGAATTCACAGGGCTCCTAGCAACTCCTGCCAACATTAGATTTATTATTTTAATTCATGTTCCCCAGCTCGGTAAGTGTGAGATGGTACTTTATTTAAATGAGTGCTGTCTTCGTTGTCTATGAAGCTGAATATCATTTCAAAGTGTGTTATTTTAGTGCCTCTGTGTGTGAGCTGCATTTTACTCTTGTTAAACTGAGGTTAGGTATTATCTTAAGGGATTTAAGGAGGTATTTCTAAGAGGCTTACATTCGTAATATAGAGAAATTTATTGTGATCATTGCAGCTGCCTTGATTTTCATCTTAGTTCTCATTTTTGTGTCCTACAGAATTATTTTATTTCATTATGTTAAAGCCACTAATAGATTATAAGAGTCAAACAAACTCTAGCTGCTCTCCAGAATTAAACTTCTCTATCTCCCTCTCTCCCTGTTTCCGGTCTCTCTCTCCACCTTTTAAGCTTTCATTGGTTGCTTTTACATCTTAAGGAAATTTCATGGACGTCACGTGAGGGGACAGAATCAGGAAGGGAAGAAGGACATTCAAAGGCTGTGTGTGGTCTGCACTGCCCGGGCACTCAACCCTGGATGGTCTTTTTCTAATTATAAGGCCCATTGCTGTTTGATTAATTTCTAACTTCCCTGCTTCTTCCTAATAATCTCTGTTTCTCAAAGTTGCATCAAAATATT
Organism: Neotragus moschatus; assembly: GCA_006410615.1. Taxonomy (NCBI): domain Eukaryota; kingdom Metazoa; phylum Chordata; class Mammalia; order Artiodactyla; family Bovidae; genus Neotragus; species Neotragus moschatus. The sequence goes on along the minus strand of SJYA01003091.1, from coordinate 3,359,214 downwards.
CTTCTTACTAATTGATTTCTACAGATGGTGACAGATGTGAGTTACAGTTCATTTGCAAGATGTATGTCAAAGTCTGTTCTACTGAATTTTTAAAATGTTATAAACCCAAATCTGTAATTTATTCACATTTGCTCAGGACACTTGAACAATTTGAGTTCTTGCCGTTGCTTTTTGTGGATGTAAAACGCTAAAGAATTGTGAAGGTTCTGAAGTTATTAAAAAGTGACTGTAATTACTTAGGACACCAAGGGTTTGAATACCAACTGCTTTTCCAGCATCTGCCTATAAATATACCATGTTGTCAGGCTTCATGGAGCTCACTGAATAACCAAGCTGCCAAATAATTATCTTTGGACATCATTTAAATGACCACACAGGAAATCCTATTTACCTTAAACAGTACCACACACAGAAAAACACAAAGCAATATAATTGTTGACATTTAAGAACATTTAGACTACTGATTCATAACACATGCTCCTTGAATCTTTCAACTTCTCTGCCTAACATGGCTTGGTCAAATAAATGATTTTAAAATACACGACATATGACAAAATGCAGAATTTTGCTCTAGATGAATTATTGAACTACAGAACAAACACAGTTTAGCTATCTGTTAGCTTCATTTGTGGATGTAGCCATCAGGACTGCTCCAGGAAGCAGGAATGAATTTCTCCACACAGCTGTGAATTTCAGCAGGGAATTTTATAGAAGCCAACAAGAGATGTTGAGGCACCAAGACCAGAAGAGGAGGAAGTCGTAGCCACCCCAGGCTGACATGGTGAGGGGAGGAAGCTTTTTACAGCATTCACTGTGAGCGGAAGAGTGGGAGAGAATGCATCCAGCAAGAATGGTGCCAACAATACTTCCTTCCCACAGGGCACTGAGTAGGGTTCCCTGCGCTATACAGTAGGTTTTCATTCAGTTCAGTTCAGTCGCTCAGTCATGTCTGACTCTTTGTGACCCCATGAATCGCAGCACGCCNTCATTAGTTACCTGTTTTATACATAGTAGTATGTACATGTCAATTCCAATCTCCCAATTCATTCCACCCCCAACTTCTGCCCTTGGTATATATATGGTTGAGCTCTATGTCTGTGTCTTTCTGTTTTGCAAATTAGTTCATCTGCATAAGTCTTCCTTGGTGGCTTAGTCAGTAAAGAGTCTGCCTGCAATGTGGGAGACCTGGGTTCAATCCCTGGGTCAGGCAGACCCCCTGGAGAAGGAAATGGCAGCCCACTCCAGTATTCTTGCCTGGAGAATTCCATGAACAGAGGCGCCTGGTGGGCTATGGTCCATGGGATCGCAAAGAGTGGGACACAACTTAGCAACTAAACAGCAACATTGACTCTAATGCATCAGCTCAGTTCAGTTCAGTCGCTCAGTCGTGTCCGACTCTTTGCGACCCCATGAATCGCAGCACGCCAGGCCTCCCTGTCCATCACCAGCTCCCGGAGTTCACTCAGACTCACACCCATCGAGTCCGTGATGCCATCCAGCCATCTCATCCTCTGTCATCCCCTTCTCCTCCTGCCCCCAATCCCTCCCAGCATCAGAGTCTTTTCCAATGAGTCAACTCTTCGCATGAGGTAGCCAGAATACCGGAGCTTCAGCTTCAGCATGATTCCTTCCAAATAAATCCCAGGGCTGATCTCCTTCAGAATGGACTGGTTGGATCTCCTTGCAGTCCAAGGGACTCTCAGGAGTCTTCTCCAACACCACAGTTCAAAAGCATTAATTCTTCGGCGCTCAGCCTTCTTCACAGTCCAACTCTCACATCCATACATGACCACTGGGAAAACCATAGCCTTGACTAGACGGACCTTGGTCAGCAAAGTAATATCTCTGCTTTTGAGTATGCTATCTAGTTGGTCATAACTTTTCTTCTAACGCATAATGTGATAATAATACAAAATATTATTAGAATATAGCTTATTTAGGACCATTAATATAGAAAGAAATTCTTGTCAAATCTAGTGTTAATGACCCAAGAGGAGACTTAGTGACTGACTAGCAGCAATAGTATTTGCATTACTTGTTTCAAAGATAAATATTTAAGTTCTTTGAAAATTACTTGAGTAGCAGGAATAAGTAGGGAGATGATCATGTATGGGCAACAGCATCCACTCCTTGTAAATTACAATTGCAGACACCGATTGGGCGAATTTATAAGCCAAAAAACAGCAAAAACTGAAATTAAGCTACAGCTAGCATATTTATTTTTCTCTTTCTTTTAAATTTTGGTTTGCATGTCTTTCTTCAAAAGTTCCACACAGTTCTCGAAAGCGTGAAAGGGTCATTCTGTTAATCGGGGGAAATTGCACTTTCCTCTACACAAGGCAGCCATTGATTATACAGTAAGAGTCACAGAGGCTTACAGGCCAGTTTTCTGAGTCATCGTTTCATGCTGGACTTAGCATTATATTCATCTTTTTTAATTCAAGTCAGCCTTCTCTTTGAAGTTGTGTGCCTTCGATTTTAATTTGCTACAGATTTTCACTTTGAAAAAGATGAATACTTTTGATTCTTTGGAATGTCTCACACTTGGTGGTTAGGAGTTATTTTCATATATTTATTGATTACAGTAACTGAAATTCTCCCTTTTAGGATGGGAAAAATATAAGCTATGACTCAGGGAAGGTAATGAACAGCTACTGAACACCTGTGACATGCCAGTCTTTTCATCTTTCTCTTTGTTCTGTATTCTTCATTTTATTTCACAAAGAAGTTTGAAATAATTTTTGTTAAGAGGTCACAATCTTATTATGCTGTATAGCTCTATGCAGCAGGTACTATTCATTTCACTTTTTCAGATGAGGAAGAAACATCCAGAGAGTTTAAGTAACTTTGTAAAGCTATGGAATGAAGCAGTGTGTGTATGTCTGTGTTAGTCACTCAGTCATGTCCGACTTTATGAGACCCCAAGTTAAACCTTGCTATCTCCCCAATATAAATGAGATAATCTACTAATATTAAACTCAGTACGAGAACAGCATCAAAATATACCTGACACTCCCTATCAAAAGCTTTCAGTAACACCTATTTCAATGGGATGGATTTTACCACAGCAGATTCATTCAAGGAATTTTGGATCTGCCATGGAGAGGCCCTCGCTAAGCCTTAATGATTGAATCTAGGAATTTAAGGCCTCAGCTTTTTGCCAGTTTATGCCATACCCTCATTTCTACTGATTGATAGGTAGAGAACTTATAGATGTGTTCCAGAGTAGAAACATGCCAGATAAGCATGTGAGAATGGTTAATCTGAGTTTTCAAAGGTGTTTGTCCTCTAAAAAAAAAAAACAGATGAACTGGTTTACAAAGCAGAAACAGATTCATAGACTTAGAGAACCAACTTATGGTTGCCAGATGGAAGACTGGGGAAAGGGATAACTAGGGAGTTTAAGATAGATAACCAACAAGGAGCTACTGTGTAGCACATGGAACTCTGTTCAATATTGTGTGGCAGCCTGGATGGGAGGGGAGTTTGGGGGAGAATAAATACATGTATATGTATGGCTGAGTCCTGTCCCTCTTCCCCTGAAACTATCACAACATTGTTAATTGGCTATAAAAAAAAATGAAAATGTTAGTCACTCAGTCCTGTCCAACTCTTTGCAAACTCATGGACTGTAGCCCACCAGGCTCCTCTGTCCATGGAATTTTCCAGGCAAGAATACTGAGTGGGTAGCCATTCCCTTCTCCAGGGGATCTTCCCAATGCAGGTAATCAACCAGCTATACTCCAACACAAAATAAAAAGTTAAAAAAAAATATGATGACTCTTCAACTTTCAGCTGCTATATGATCAGCCCATCAATTTAATAACAGCTTTGGGGGTAGAAAACACTGTCACATTGAATATACGAATCAGTTTCACATCCTGATTTCAAAGATGTTGAAACAGTCAGAGAAAAAGCACATGTTAGAAATGAGGAAACAAAGACTTCTGGTGACGTCATTTTCGGAAGTAAACTTGTTCCTTGTAGTCAGTAAACTTGTTCCTGGATCCAGATGATACTCTGGGGAAAAAAGGCAAAGAGGAAGAAGAAGAGCTGTTGATTTTGAATTGTGCTGCCCTGGATAACCTACTAAGATGGTGATTCTAATGAGTAAATGGGTCACGCCTGGGGCACTGTGTCTCCTGGGCTGGTTCCCGAGTCAGTAGACTTGGATTAAAATCAAGACTCAACCACAGTGTCTCTGAGATTCCTCGGGCTTTGTATGTACAGTGGGCAGGCAAATAAATGCCTTTCTTGTGAGACTGGTGGATATTTGAAAGAGCTCACCTCGGTGGGTTACCTTGTCAGGTGGTCAGGACTGTTGTTGTACATTTTTTACGATGGTTTTATGACCTATTGGTCTCAGCCACCCTGCCTGGGAGTCAAACAGTAACTAAAAGAGTCAGAAAAGATTATTTCCCTGATTCATCCCTTTGCCTGAACCTCAGGAATTCCAGAGCCCTGTCTAGACTCTCCTTTTGTATTCCTCCCCCGTCTTTTTTTTCTGAAGTATTTAAGGTGCACTTCATGGGTTCAGGGCCCTTAGTTACCCTGTGGCATCCGCCACCTTCCCCTCTGCTGCTCTGGGTCCCTGCCATGACATCAGCAGCAGCTCCCAGTTCCTGGGAGAGGCCAGCCACTTCTCCAGGGACCCTTTGCCGGGTCTGCTGAAACTCCAGCATCAGTACTGCCAGATTTCACATCTGAGAGATAGTGAAGGACAGGAAAGCTGGCATGCTGCATTTCACGGAGTTGCAAAGAGTTAGAAACTACTTAGTGACTGAACAACAACAGGGGTCCCCAGGGGCTGCTTTTAGCTGGCACTTACACTTTCATGACAGTTCCTGTAATTCCAAGGAACATTTAAGTTTTTATGAGAGGTTAAAATAAGTGAAAATCACCACTCAGGTCTGACTTCCTCCTGCTCAGTCACAAACTACATAGAATCAATAAGTCATGTAAATATCGGGGTCTCAGTTCTTCCTTCCTAAAATGAGGGCTGGAAGAGCTTATTTCCTTGGTCCTTCCCAGCACTGATATTCTCTGCATGAAAACCATTTTGGCTGTTGTAAGAAAATACGAAGCCACATTTGTCGTATTTAGAAAACATTAGTCTTAGAGCTTCCTTAAACATATACTGTTTAGCATTTTAAAAGTAAGCATCTGTTTGATGTTGGGAGAAATTAACTTGTAGGCTCCAGATGTGATCCTGTTCTCCGTGGAAACATCTATTTAAAGCCCACATCTCTAACCAGCCTGGAGGCAGCTGCCAAGGTTTCTTATGTTCCTTTACCTGTTTTCTCGTCTTTGCGGGATGAAGATTTTGTGAAGCTTTTCCTGCTCTGTTGGCTTATTTTCTTCTGTGTTGAGAACTTGTTCTAGCCTGGGATCATTCTCAATCTCCCACTGCACTTCTTCTGTGATGTAAAAGCAAAATGTAGTCACTGCAGACCCCCATGGCCTCAGGATTCAGTTTGAGAGCAAACCCCAATGGTCTTTGGATCTGAAATCACACGGGAGGGCTTTCTACTGAGACGCTATGGAGCAAAATTTTCTAGTTTGATGTGAAAACTCAACATTCCAAATCTTTAGTCTCTTGTGCTTTTCTGTTTCTGCCTTCTCCATGAAAGGTACAGGTTGTTTTAAAAAACAATTTAGTGGAGTCCATTTGAAGATCTAATTGGCTTTATTCAATGATTCATGAATCGAGAGGCATCCCATCTGACAAAGTTAAAAAAGCTCCAAGGAGCTGAACCAAATAGGAGGGTTTTATAAGCACACGGGGTAGGGAGGGAGAAAGAAAGAGCAGATTCCCTTACTTCCTTTGGGGGATGGAAAATGAGCCAGTTATCAGTGGATTACCTATTTCTGCTGGCCAGGCAAGTCTAGATGGACTGGTATAAGATTACAGACCTGGGAGAAGCAGAAATTGCAAGAAAGTTGGGATTTAAGTCTTGGTTTGCTGACATGAGGCTTAGCACAGGTGACTCTGTTTGGAGTCTGTTGTCTCTATTTTTTAACAAGGTGAAACTACAATATCCTATGTTTTTGGAAAGGTTAAGTTTTTGTGTTTTGAAGGTCTAAGTGACATTTGGTAGAAGGTGTGTGTGTTTGTGTGTGTGCTCAGTTGTGTCCAACTGTTTACAGTCCTACAGACTATAGCCCACCAGGCTCCTCCATCCATGGGATTCTCCAGGCAAGAATCCTGGAGTGGGGTGCCATTTCCTCCTCCAGGGGATCTTCCTGACCCAGGAATCGAACTTGCATCTCTTGCATCGGCAGGCAGATTCTTTACCACTAGTGGCACCTGAGTGGTTGATGGACTGTCCCAGAACTAAATAATGAAGTGTGTATGTGTGTTTGGGGGACGTGGGGAAGCGGTGATTGGGGGAAAGGGAGTTCCATGCACCTTTTCCCTGGGTCTCACGTATCTTAGAGATTCAGAGTTTGTACAGGCTTTTGTTGTTGTTGTTTTTTGAGGTTTTTTTCCTTTTTTGCATTTTTGTATCCCACTCCCAACTCACATACCCATCTCACTTACTTACATCAACAGCAAGTACTGGAAATTGTAGCCTAGTTACTCTTTCATTATTCTCTGGAGCCTCTAGCTTCTAAAATCCAATTTGAGAGAATGTTCTTATAACTGAACCTAAACTCATGGGAGAACTTCACATTTAGACACTGTAAGGGTGTGTGTGTGTGTGTGTGTATGTATGTGTGTTGGGTGCTCAGTCTTGCCCAACTCTTTGTGACCCTATGGACTGTACCCACCAGGCTTCCCTGTCCATGGAATTCTCCAGACAAGAATACTGGAGAATTGCCATTTCCTTCTCTAGGGGATCTTTCTAACCCAGGGATCAAATCGGCTCTCCCACACTGCGGCAGATTCCTTACAATCTGAGCCACCAGGTAAATGCCCCAAACTAAAAACCTCCAAAAATAAGATCTCAGAAGCCAAATTTAGGAAGTCTAGACTCTCTGTGAGTGATAATAGTGAGTCTTATTTTTTGTAATATTAATTGCTGCCATTCATTAAGCGCTGGTTACATTCCAGACTCTATCTGGTATATATATCACCAACAATTAAGCAAAATTTTTCTTTGCTTTTGTCACAGCAAAAAGACTTAATAGATTTTCCCAAATTTAGAGAGATATGGTTACAAATATTGATGGCTTCACTTCCACTAAGTTGCTCTGTGAGGCCACTGGCAGGTGTGGGCCTGGCCCTGAGGAGGAGCAGAAAGTGAGACGCAATGGGAGGCTCTGGTGCCCAGGGGTGTGAAGGACAGGCCATGGCGGGAAGCACGCGTGAAATCACCAGCAACAACTGTAACCGGGAGCCCCAGGATGGGCATTATGGCCAGCTGCTCCAAGGGAATCACGTCTATTTTAAGCCAAGTTGCTTCTTATATGGATGATTCAGTGACATATGCTGGAAAAGGGAAGGGACACAAGGGTTTTTGAAAATAAGTTAATGAGTCTCAAGTAGTGCCAGAAAAACCAGGCAACATTTTGTGTGTTTATGTCTGTATATATAGTGCCTGTGTGTGTGTTTTCGTGTATGTGTCTATCCATGTGTGCTTGTGAGTATGTATCTTTTGTTATGAGTATATATGCATATGTGTTAATACGTGTGTGTAAATATGTATGTCTAAATACAGGTTGTGCATGGGTGTGTGTTCATGCATATGTGTGTATGATGTGTGTCTATATGTATGAGTGTGTGTTTACATATGTAGTGTCCATGCACACATGTGTATCTATACACATGAGAGTACATATGGATATCTGTGTTGATACTATGTGTGTTTCTGTACATATGTGTGTGTGTTAGTATCGCCAGAGCTTGGACAATGGAACGAGAGGCAGCTGGGTTCAAGACTTCCATCATAACTGTACGTCCTCTGGGAAATTTCTTGACCTCTTTTTCTTACAGTCAGTTTGTCTTTAAACTGGAAACAATAATAATTCATGCCTCATAGAGTGTAGTGAGGGACATGTCAAAAAGCATTGGTGGTGCTCTGGCTGATAAGCAGATAACAGCCGTTAAGTCATCAGGATCACCACCTTAATCATCATCTCAAGTCCTTGCGTCCCAAGGACACTGAGTCTTGAGAGTGAGACAGCCCCCTCCAGTTCAGGATGCTAGGTCTGGTTGATCTGTGTACTATTCAAAAGTGTCTGTTAGACTAGTGACACCTTTCCTGTCTTTCAACACAACCTGGAAAGACTGAGTTGATCGGTTCTGGTTATGACCTGTAGACAAGGTTGCTCCGTTCTTGTAGGTGAGTGGGAGTCAGTTGCACTGTTTGTACGTCTCTAGTTGAAAGCAGGGTAGTGGCCTCTGTTCTGGTGGCAGTGGGGGCTTCAGAGTCTGCTGAACCTGAATTTGAGTCCTTAATGCAGCACTGTATGACTTGGACCCAATTTTTCTATATCTGTTGGGTTTTTTCTTATTTCTTTGGGTGTTTTTAGGACCTCAGATGTACAAACTGGGCTTCCCAGGTGGCGCAAGAGGTAAAGAACTCACCTACCAACACAGTAAACATAGAGACACAGGTTCAATCTCTGGGTCGGAAGATCCCCTGGAGGAGGGTATGGCAACCAACCCACTCTGATGTTCTTGCCTGTAGTAGAATCTCTTGGACAGAGGAGACTGGCAGGCTACAGTCCACAGGGTAGACAAGAGTCAGACACGACTCAGTGACTTAGTATGCACACACTTGTGTGAATTAGACTACTAGTAATCCTTGGTCAATGATACACTCCAGTTGGTGTTTTCTCTTTATTTCGTTGTTTTCTAAATGCAGTAAGACCAGTGAGGGGGTTTCCTAGGTGGTTCAGCAGGTAAAGAGATAACCTGCAATGTAGGAGAGACCCAGGTTCGATCCCATCCCCTGGAGGAGGAAATGCCAACCCACTCCAGTATTCCTGCCTGGAGAATCCCACGGACAGAGGAGTCTGGCGAGCTACAGTCCATGGGGTCACAGAATTGGACACGACTGAGCATCTAAGTATGCGTGCATCCCACACCAATGAGACCACCTCCCCAAACAAAAGCCAGGATTTGACAGTGACCTTCATGTAACCATTAGGCCATTCCCTTATTTCATTCCAGCTCCGCCTGCCCTGACTTTATCCTGAGTCTCATGTTTGTTACTCCTTTTCTTTCCCTTCCATGCTCTCTCACTGCATTCATAAGTAATCCGAAAAGGAAACTTTTAATTATAATTGTCTTTTACTTTCTATAAAGTATATAATGTTGCATGTAATCCTGTGAAACTAATTTTTTATTTCAGAGATTCATCTACATGATGATACACTGTACTACCTTTGTTTTGCTCTATTGTTTAATATTCTAATGTGTGAAGCATTTCATAGTGTATTTATATGGTCATTTGTTGATGGGGCATTTGTGTGTCTTCAGAATGTTATTGTTTTAGAGAGGGCTGTTTTGACATTGAACGTAAGTCTTTGTGCACATGTGTAAGTTTCTTGGAGAACAGTACAAAGGTTTCTTTAAAAACTTAAAAATAGAGATACCATATGATCCTGCAATCCCACTCTTGGGCATATATCCAGAGAAAACCATAATTTGAAAAGACACATGCACCCCAATGGTTATACTGTTACTATTTACAATAGCTAAGACATGACAACAACCTAAATGTCTGCCAACAGGTGAGTAAATAAAGAAGATATGGTACAGACAGGCAATGGAATACTACTCGGCCATAAAAAAGAATGAAATAATGCCATTTGCAGCAACTCGAATGGACCCAGATCTTATCATACTAAGTGAAATAAATCAGAGAAATACAAATCTCGTAGCATATCACTTATATGTGGAATCTAACCAAAAAAAAGATACAAATGAACCTATATGCAAAACAGAAATAGGCCTATACAAATAGAAAACAAACTGTGAAAAGAGAATGGGGGAAGGGGTAAACTAGGAGTTTAGAGTTAACATGTCCACAATGCTGTACATAAAATAGATAAGCAACAAGGACCTACTGTTTAGCACAGGGAACTACACTTCATATTTTGCAACAATCTATAAAGAAAAGCCTAGTAGGCTACAGTCTATGGGGTCGCAAAGAGTTGGACATGACTGAGAGACTTCACTTTCACTCTCATAAAGGAAAAGAATCTGGAAAAGAATAGTTATAAATATACGTATAACTGAATCACTTTGCTGTTCATCTGAAACTAACACAACATTGTGAATCAACTATACTTCAGTTAAAAATAATAATTGAAATTGAAAAAGAATTTCTCTTGGGCAGATGTGGAATTGCTGCATCCTAGGGTGTATGAATGTTTAACTTCAGGACATAGAACCAAATGGTTCTCCAAAGTCAGTTGACCTAATTTTCACTCTAATTGGAATGTAGGTCCACAGTCCTTTAACACTTGTTGGACGTTTTTATTTTTGCTAATTGAATGGTTATCTCACTGGAGCTTTATGTTTCTCTGACAATTAATAATGATGAATACTTTTCACGGTTACTGGCAGCTGTGAAATGTCTCTTCCTATATTTTGATCACTTTTCTCTTGGGTGGTGATTTTCTTACTTATGTGTACGTTATATAACGTACTAGCCTAGAGCACAATAGATGACCAGAAAGAAAAGTTCTTGCTTGTTTCTTGGTCCCTCCCCACTGCCAGCGCCTCCATTTCATAGACTAGCTTTGTTGGAATTTGCCCTATTTACTTAGTTGGAGAATCTCTGCTTATTGGCCTGGCCAGTGTAGCCCTCAGTTCAGTTCAGTTCAGTTGCTCAGTTGTGTCCGACTCTTTGCAATCCCATGAATTGCAGCACACCAGGCCTGCCTGTCCATCACCAACTCCCAGAGTTCACTCAGACTCACGACCATCGAGTCCGTGATGCCGTCTAGCCATCTCATCCTCGGTCGTCCCCTTCTCCTCCTGCCCCCAATCCCTCCCAGCATCAAAGTCTTTTCCAATGAGTCAACTCTTCGCATGAGGTGGCCAAAGTACTGGAGTTTCAGCTTTAGCATCATTCCTTCCAAAGAAATCCCAGGGTTGATCTCCTTTCAGAATTGACTGGTTGGATCTCCTTGCAGTCCAAGGAACTCTCAAGAGTCTTCTCCAACACCACAGTTCAAAAGCGTCAATTATTTGGTGATCAGCCTTCTTCACAGTCCAACTCTCACATCCATACATGACCACTGGAAAAACCATAGCCTTGACTAGACAGACCTTTGTTGGCAAAGTAATGTCTCTGCTTTTGAGTATACTATCTAGGTTGGTCATAACTTTTCTTCCAAGGAGTAAGCGTCTTTTAATTTCATGGCTGCAATCACCATCTGCAGTGATTTTGGAGCCCCCCAAAATAAAGTCTGACACTGTTTCCACTGTTTCTCCATTTCCCATGGAGTGATGGGACTGGATGCCATGATCTTTGTTTTCTGAATGTTGAGCTTTAAGCCAACTTTTTCACTCTCCTCTTTCACTTTCATGAAGAGGCTTTTGAGTTCCTCTTCACTTTCTGCCATAAGGGTGGTGTCATCTGCATATCTGAGGTTATTGATATTTCTCCCGGCAATCTTGATTTCAGCTTATGTTTCTTCCAGTCCAGCCTTTCTCATGATGTACTCTGCATAGAAGTTAAATAAGCAGGGTGACAATATACAGCCTTGACGTACTCCTTTTCCCTACTAACATTTTTATACTTTAGAGATTGAACTCAGACTCTCTTGGAAGAAATATGCGGAAAGAAAGTTAGAAGGGAAGAGCTTCAGTAGAGTCTTTGGTAAAATGAAGGAGAAAAAGATCAGCATCATTATTCCATTTTGCTTTCAGTGGCTCTGTTGGTGTGTTTAAACTGTGTGTATTAATACAGCATGGGCTTCCCAGGTGACTCAAATGGTAAAGAATCTGCCTGCCAATGCAGGAGATGTGGGTTCAATCTCTGGATCAGGAAGATCGTCCCAGAGGAGGAAATGGCAACCCACTCCATTATTCTTGCCTGGAGAATCCCATGGACAGAGAACCCTGGTGGGCTACAGTCCGTGGGGTTGCAAAGAGTCAGACACGACTGAGCATGCAAACGCATTAACAGAGCATTGAAGAGACTTCCTTGGCAGTCCAGTGGTTAAGACTTTGCCTTCCAGTGCAGGGAATGCAGGTTCGATCCCTGGTTGGTGAGCTAATATCCTACAAGCCACATGGCCAAAAAAACCCCAAAAAAACATAAAACAGAAGCAATATTGAAACCGATTCAATAAGACTTTTTAAATGGTCTACATAAAAAATCTAATTAAAAATATGCCAATTGTGGGGAACTAAGGATTTCTCAAATGCTCATCTACATATTTACACTGAAAATTTGGTACAAAGCAGAAGATTCTCTGGTGCCCAGGAGCCGGCGGTCCTAGGATGCCCTCTGTGACTTGTGGTGTTCTCTTTGCTGCTGCCACTGAAGCTGCTTCACAGCACTTTTCAGCACGCTGCACAGTCATGCGGAGAAGCTGCAGAGGGGCCGGGAAGACGACTCGGAGCCGGGTCTGAAGGACACTGTGGGATGCTGTGCAGTGATTGCTTCCTGCCCCTGGCTTGTTTTTTCGAGCTTCAAGGAGAGTAGCTGGATGTGATCGGAAAACAATTGCCTTTCCTTCCCTGGATCTGTTTGTGTTTGGCTGAGCCTATTCCTGGAGGAATAGAAGCCAGGATGCCTGCACTCCGGTCACTTTGAAACTGCTGTACTGCAGCATGCCATCCTTCATCTGCCTCTATCTGTGCTCAAAGTCCCTCTTAGGATTTGGAGGTAACGTTTTTGTCTTCCTAACATGAATGTGTGCTTATGAGAAGTGGCCATTTATCAAACTCTGAACAGGATAAATGTTGAAGCAAGTCCACTTATAAATTCAACCAGGGAAATGTGGAAATTCTTTAGTGCCTGAAGCCTCTGAAAACATTGGTTCAGTCGCGACTTTGTTATGTCGATTATTCTCTAGTTTTTCTTTGGTTGGAAGGCTTTGCTTTTCAGTTTTTAGCGGGAAAACCTGGATGTGAGAACAGATGGGGTTTAGCTACAACATCATCTCACCTTCCTCTTTATCCTTCTTAGTCTTTGCCAATCTGACTCATCAGAAAGTCTTTGCTCTAAGGGCACACACTTAGAGTTAGGAAACAGCTTTCAGTCATTTTGGCAACTTCCATGGAAGAAGTGGTTAAAAGCTTGAATGTGCTCCAAAGAGAAGAACGCCACAGGCTTATGCTCAGGCTTTGCAATTCACAAGTTGTAATTCATTTTTCTTTGTGCCAAGAATTACACAGACTAGAATAGTCAAATGTAACTTAAATTTATGCTGGAAGTAATAGTAAAACAACTTCCTTAAAGCATGGATGATATCTACACCTCAAAGGGAGGGAGCTGCCTGTCAGTCAAGCCAGGGATCTATTTCAGGCCGGAGAGTCATGTCTGACATTCTCAGTGGTTTCTGTGGGTCTTTTGCGGATCACTTGGAAAATGAATTTTAGCAATAATTAGTTTTAGAAGTAACTAATTAGCAAGGTATGTATACAGAAGCAGCAGGAAACTCAGAAAGGTTTCTCTGCGGGCTCTTCTCTTGTTGAAATCTTTTGATCTTGACATGTATTTTATCAAGTGAGTTCATAATATTTCCAAAGGGGGCTGTTTCCTGTATCACCCACCTCATCCTGAGAGACAAGGGGCTTTGACTGAACAACCCCTTTCCTGCCAACTGCTGAGTTGCTAATCTCTCTTAATTCTTTCCTTTTCTCAGAGTAACTTTCAAGAACAATATTATTATCTGGGAGATTTTGGTGTGACATTTTGAATATTATCAGTATTTTGTACCACACTTTATTTTCCTTTGAATGGTCTGTTTCTGAACTATTTCTCACATTTGTTTTCAACGAATCCAGAAAGTTTTGCAAGGACTATACAAAAATTAACCTTCTAGCATGGAAGTTACAGAGAAAATAGGCCTCCCTTAATAGAGCCATTTTGCTTCAAATGAACCTTTTAGTTGGAAATTGGTAATTTTTTGCAACTTGCTGTTCAGTTGCTCCATCATGTCCCATTCTTTGTGACCCCATGGACTGCAGCACTCCAGGCTTCCCTGTCCTTTACTATCTCCCAGAGTTTGCTCAAACTCAAATCCATTGAATTGATGATATCATCCAACTGTCTTATCCTCTGTTGTCCCTTTCTCCCCTCTGCCCTCAATTTTTCCCAGCACGAAGGTCTTTTCCAATGAGTTGCCCCCTTTGCATCAGGTGGCCAAATTATTGGAGCTTCAGCTTCAGCATCAATCTTTCCAATGAATAGTCAAGGTTGATTTCCTTTAGGATTGACTGGTCTGATCTTGCACTCCAAGGGACTCTCAAGAGTCTTCTCCAGCACCACAGTTCAAAAGCATCAATTCTTTGGCTCTCGGCCTTCTTTACAGTCCAGTTCTCACATCTGTACATGACTACTAGAAAAATCATAGCTTTGACTATACTGATCTTTGTTGGCAAAGTGATGTCTCTGCTTTTTAGTGCACATAGGGTGTGCCTGATTCCTCCAGAATAAACTGACATTTGAGAAATGTTGTCTGCTCATGGGCTTACTGGAGACTCCTTGCCCAGGAGTTTTATTGGTGGCTGGTCCCATGGACATCCTCTACCACGTTCCCATCAAAATTCCAGGCTCCTGGAGGAAAGTGGGTATTCGGCATAAGCCATGTGGTTTGTACCAAGAGTTTGGGCCAAGAGAGTCACCTGATCAGTTGGAAGCAGAGGGAACTCTCCCCCTAATCCAAGTTCCCAGGTACCAGCTAAGGGGCAGTCCTACAAAGAGGCCTTTCTAAGGAGAGCATATCAACCTTGCCATGCTCACACTTCTCTGCACGGGATCAATTGAAGGTTATTGAACAGCCACAGTGACCTTGAAAACCGTGGTTCGAAAGATTTCATTGGAGTGGAGTGGAGAACAGAGTGGAGTAGTTGGTGAGACACTGGAGCCAGGAGATTAGAAATAATCTAGCCCAAATCTCAGATGTCAGTGTGAGAATAAAAAGAGGAGGGATGGTTGGTAGGAAGAATAAACAGGTTGAAGATAAGCAATGCAGGGATAGGAAGTGGTATCTAGGTCTGGGAGATGAAATACCCAGAAGGCTTTTTTTCTGGTAGAGGAAGATTACTTAGGTAGAGCCCCTGGATGGGAAGGGAGACATTCTAAAGTCTAGATATATTGATATATTTTATCTATATTACAATTTATTATATATCATATTTCCTATCTACTGGATGAGAAGGGAGATATTCTAAATTCTGAATATATTGATATAACATTTATTATATTATTGTGTATCATATTTATAATATATTAAGGGCTTCCCAGGTGGCACTAATGGTAAAGAATCTTTTTGCCAATGCAGGAGATGCAAGAGAATCAAGTTTGATCCTGGTTTGGGAAGATCCCCTGGAGGAGGGCATGGCAACCCACATATTATTTATATTAATATATATTATTCATGTCATATATATTATTCATATCACATACAATATTATTCATATCATATACAACATATTGTGAAAGTGAAGTCGCTCAGTCGTGTGACTCTTTGCAACCCCATGGTCTCTAGCCTACCAGGCTCCTCCATCCATTTTCCAGGCAAGAGTACTGGAGTGGGATGCCATTTCCTTCTCCAGGAGATCTTCCCAAGCCAGGGATCAAACCCAGGTCTCCCACATCGTAGGCAGACACTTTACCACCTGAGCCATTAGGGAAGCATGAATTATTACACATAATCAAATTATATGTATATCATGTTATAAAATATGAATATTTTACCACCAATGAAATACATGCAAGATATTGGTAAATTACATTAGAAAAACTGATTCTAACTTGAAATTCATGTCCAAGGTATGTTTTTATGTCATGAGTAGACAATGAAAGTAAATCACATAATAAAATAATTAGTGTTGAGAGGAAAATTTAAATTGTATTAGCTGTAAAGGACACACTGTTAACAGACATAATTTTAACCTAGAAATATTATTAATGCCACTTTAAAGTATTATATTTTGGGCAACTTATTTTAGCATTTTATTCTACTTACCAATCATTAACAATCGGAATCCTTTACCCAAGCTGTCTAATCTGGTCGTGATTTTTTTAAACATAAATAGCTCTTTTTTTTTTTTTTTTTTTCATTTGTGAAAGAAAGAAGTATTGTGTGAACAGTTCCCTAGAGGTTTGTTTGCTACAAGGTATAGATTTCTGGTTGGAGTTGATTTAGAAAAGAAACATAGGAAATGGAGTCTGTTAGGGGAATGGGAAGTGATGAGGTCTCTCTGGTCATTGAACCAAATTGATGAAACAATGTATGTGTACACAGCTTCTAAGAAAAACTCTCTTCTCACTGATTATCTGTACAACATTGTCAGATGCCAGCTGCCTGGGAGAGTATCTGTGCTGTCTCTCCAGTCACAGCGGCTTCTGAGAATCCAGTTATATTTCCTCCCCATAGTTACTACTGTAAATATCTTAATCCTATTTATTGATTAGCATATAACTGCTTTTGATTAGACTAATAACCACTTTACTTAACTAGAGCAACATTCTACATTCCGTTTTTTTTTTTTTTTTAAATGAAGGTTCTCTCTCACTTGCAAGGGCAGAAAATATAGTAACAGGTTTGGGATCATTTTTAGACCTGCCCGTGTTGGGGAACGCTTGTGATGCAGGAGCAAAGCTACTTCATAAACACGTCCTATGGAGATGACATTCTTGCGTTATACAAATTGGATGTGTCAAGATTTTAAATGTCACTTTGGGGTTTAATGTGAGACATTCCTGACTGGCATTTTCTTGACTTTCCTTAGAAGTGACCCCGTAGTCACAGAAACTTCGTTTCAATTCCTTGCTTCTCAGATGTGAGATTTTTCTCTTTCCTTCTTGCAAGTCCAGCCCCCACCTACTCCTATTCCTCAGAACTCTTGCCATCTTCTTTGAATGTCAGGACTCCCATGAGTAGGGGGCGGTGGATAGATGGGGCATTCTGAATCCTGTTTGCCTTCACAAAGTAGAGGTCTAAAAGCAGGAAAAAGACTATCTTTCTCTTCCATACAACTATTTTGCTTATTGCTAATACTTAAAACTCATATTCCGTATTGCTCTAAAGTACTTGAGTTAGGCATCCCAATTGTTCAAACAGAATAAATGGTGGAGGAAGTCAGGGTTAAAAGAAGAAACAGGAAGGAAAAAGCAGAGCCAGGACCAGGTGAGTCTGAGAGGTATGTACCTTCATGCCTTGTGGACGAGGCAGGTTGCAGGTTTCACTCCTTCAGGGAAAGTGAAGAGGAAGACATGATGAGTGACCGAGCTGAAATATCTTAAGATAAAAACCCCAGTTGTCCTACTCCTGAAACCTAAGAGGAGATTCTTCCAGCTGCTCTTTAAGGGTAATGTAAAGGACAATGATTCACCAGCACCCTGTAACGGACAGCCAGACTAATATGGCTGCTGGTTAGGACTTCGTCAGGAGATGCTTATTTACATGCCGCACAAACATGCATGAGAAGAAGGAGTTCTAAACAGACCACCGATTCCCAGTACATTTGTTGTTGTTCAGTTGCTCAGTTGTATCTGACTCTTTGTGACCCTGTGGACTGCAGCACACCAGGCTTCCCTGTCCTTCACTGTCTCCCAGAGTTTGCTCAGACTCATGTCCATTGGGACAGTGATGGTATCTAACCATCTCATCCTCTGCCATTTTCTTTTCCTTTTGCCCTCACTCTTCCTAGCATCAGGGTCTTTTCCAGTAAGTTACATCTTCGCATCAGGTGGTCCAAGTATTGGAGATTCAGCATCAGTATCAGTCCTTCTAATGAATAATCGGGTTGATTTCCCTTAGGACTGACTGATTTGATATCCTTGCAGTCCAAGGGACTCTCAAGAGTCCTCTTTAGCACCACAATTCAAAGGCATCAATTCTTTGGCACATAGCCTTCTTTATAGTTCAGCTCTCACATCCGTACATAATTACTAGAAAAACCGTAACTTTGACTATACTGACCTTTGTTGGCAAAGTGATATCTCTACTTTTTAAATACACTGTCTAGGCTTGTCAGAGCTTTTCTTCCAAGGAGCAAGCATCTTTTAATTTCATGACTACAGTCACCATCTGCAGTGATTTTGTAGCCCAAGAAAATAAAATCTGTCACTTTTTCTACTTTTTCCCCATCTATTTGCCATGAAGTTATGGGACCAGATGCCATGATCTTCATTTTTTGAATGCTGAGTTTTAGGTCAGCTTTTTCACTGTCATCAAGAGGCTCTTTAGTTCCTCTTTGCTTTCTGCCATTAGAGTGGTATCATCTGCATATCTGAGGTTATTGATATTTCTCCTGGCAATCTTGATTCCAGCTTGTGACTCATCCAGCCCAGTGTTTCTCATGATGTACTCTGCATAGAAGTTAAATAAGCACTGTGACAATATACAGCCTTGACGCACTCCTTTCCCAATATTGAACCAGTCTGTTATTCCACCCCCAGTTCTAACTGTTGCTTCTTGACCTGTGTACAGGTTTCTCAGGAGACAGGTAAGGTGGTCTGGTATTCAGGCTAAGAGGTTAACATTTTTCTATAGACAAGAGGAAGGGAGAGGACATGGGGGGTAGGGGGAGGTCTCTTCCAGGAAGGCCCCGTAGGGTCCTGCTTAGCTATGGAAGGACAGAGTTAATTTTTTTGTACTCAGATTTAAGGCACATCCCTAAATGGATGGTCACTGTGGCTTCTCTTAGGTATGATACAAGGGAGGAGCCACAGCAGGGATAAAAATTCACTTCAAACCAACATGGAACCTGATTCTAACTCAAGTTTCTTACCTTTCTAGCAGTTATCTGGAAAAGTTGAAATTTGGGGGTAAGAATCATTGAACACCACATTGCCCAGAAATGAGATGTCATTAAAATCACATTATGTTTTGCCCACTGGAAAAGAAGTCCTAAAATGCATCATGCTGAAATGCAATTAATTACCCAAGAGCTATGACTCCTCAGGGCCTAGCATTTGGTACAGAACAGGCTGAAAACTCCAAGAAATGATGCTTAAATTTTGATCACATTGCTGCTCGTGTCAAAATAGAGTCTAGCCAACCTAGAGAACGTTTGTATTCCTTTCTCTAAAAGAAGAATTTTTTAATAAGCAGGTCAGTGTATTTGAAAATGGAATTTTATTTGATGTGAACTAATGGCTCCATGGTGAGGAAATTTAGAGCCAATGTGTATTTCTGATGCCTCTTGGAATGTTTTCACATGTGTTCACAACCACTTTGCTCAGAGTACAGAATGCTGAAAGTTTTCCACTTTACCCTTCAAAATGTGCTAATATAAAAGAGAAGTCCATTTCAAAGCAATGCACATAATTTAAATTCTCCGTGTCTACTGGACTTATATTCAGAAAGAAAGAAAGTCTCTATAAACTTGGCATTTGATAAGAAAAAACATACAGACTATTCAACACAATGAAACCTATTTTATTTCAAGGATTACGAAGTTCGATGGAAAATGCTGATAAGCTTGCTTTTCCATAATGACTGCAGTCTGCTCCCTCACCTTTGACATCTCTTGCCACATCTCTGTTGCCAGGCAACAGCAGAGAAGTAAAACCTGTGTGAGTAAGAAAACTTCCCTACATAAGGAACTACATAAGAATGGCCTGTATTCTTGAAGCTGGTGAACCACTTATTTAGAATTTTAAATGCATTTTTTTATGTTAAAAATATTACCAATAGCAATTCAGTGCCTCAGACAGCTGCTATAAGTCTGTTTAACTCTTGATGCCCTTCCAGGATTAAAAAGTAGCACCTTTTTTATCCAGAGTGAACGGGACAGGTAGTAAACCCCTCAACCTCCAGACAGCCTCCTTATAACAATTATAACAATTGTCCCATAACCAACAAATAATACTCTTTTTAAAGACTCTTTAGTAAGTCAAAGACAAATATCATATAACATCACATATGATGATATGTGGAATCTAAAAAAAAAATGACACAAATGAACTTATTTACAAAACAGAAATAGACCCACAGCCATAGAAAACAAACTTATGGTTCAGTTCAGTTCAGTTGCTCAGTCGTGTCTGACTCTTTGTGACCCCATGAACCATAGCACGCCAGGCCTCCCTGTCCATAACCAACTCCCGGAGTTCACCCAACTCATGCTATCCAGCCATCTCATCTTCGGTCGTCCCCTTCTTCTCCTGCCCTTAATCCCTGCAAGCATCAGAGTCTTTTCCAATGAGTCAACTCTTCACATGAAGTGGCCAAAGTATTGGAGTTTCAGCTTTAGCATCAGTCCTGCCAAAGAATACCCAGGACTGATCTCCTTTAGAATGGACTGGTTGTATCTCCTTGCAGTCCAAGGGACTCTCAACAGTCTTCTCCAACACCACAGTTCAAAAGCATCAATTCTTCAGCGTTCAGCCTTCTTCACAGTCCAACTCTCACATCCATACATGACCAATGGAAAAACCATAGCCTTGACTAGATGGAACTTAGTCGGCAAAGTAATGTCTCTGCTTTTGAATGTGCTATCTAGGTTGGTCATAACTTTCCTTCCGAGGAGTAAGCGTCTTTTAATATCATGGGTACAGTCACCATCTGTAGTGATTTTGGATCCCCCCAAAATAAAATCTGATACTGTTTCCACTGTTTCCCCATCTATTTCCCATGAAGTGATGGGACCAGATGCCATGAGCTTCGTTTTCTGAATGTTGAGCTTTAAGCCAACTTTTTCACTCTCCTCTTTCACTTTCANGATGCCATGATCTTCTTTTTCTGAATGTTGAGCTTTAAGCCAACTTTTTCACTCTCCTCTTTCACTTTCATCAACAGACTTTTGAGTTCCTCTTCACTTTCTGCCATAACAGTGGTGTCATCTGCATATCTGAAGTTATTGATATTCCTCCCAGCAATCTTGATTCCAGCTCAGGCTTCTTCTAGCCCAGCGTTTCTCATGATGTACTCTGCATAGAAATTAAATAAGCAGGGTGGCAATATAGAGCCTTGACGTACTCCTTTACCTATTTGGAACCAGTCTGTTGTTCCATGTCCAGTTCTAACTGTTGCTTCCTGACCTGCATATAGGTTTCTCAAGAGGCAGGTCAGGTGGTCTGGTATTCCCATCTCTTTCANTTTTTTTTTTTTTGAGCGAGAAACACTATTCACCGTCGTATAATGATATTCTGTGTATCTCCAGGGAATCCATATTCTGCAGTTGCTGGTTATCATGTTCTGTGCCCAGTAGGTACACTTAGGTAAAATTTTGAACCAATTCTAACGTATGACTACAATTTTTCTTTTCTTTTATTAGTTACCGAGTGTGATAAATATCAATCGTGATTTAGATGTTTGCATTTCTTTTTAATTCTATCAGTTTCTACCATGTATATTTTTAGCCATATTGGTTATATACAAATTAAAAATTTTTAGATACCCACTTGGATTTAATATTTTCATTAATAAATATCCCTTTGAAAGCAAAAAATTACCACAATTTAATTATGCCTAAGATTTGGTATGAATTCATGCGTTGGAGAAGGAAATGGCAACCCACTCCAGTGTTCTTGCCTGGAGAATCCCAGGGATGGAGAAGCCTGGTGGGCTGCCATCTATGGGGTCGCACAGAGTCAGACACAACAGAAACNAAAAAATTACCACAATTTAATTATGCCTAAGATTTGGTATGAATTCATGCGTTGGAGAAGGAAATGGCAACCCACTCCAGTGTTCTTGCCTGGAGAATCCCAGGGATGGAGAAGCCTGGTGGGCTGCCATCTATGGGGTCGCACAGAGTCAGACACAACAGAAACGACTTAGCAGCAGCAGCAGCAGCATACCAATATATTGCCATAGGGAAATATTTTAAGAATTCCAACTAGGGACACACGATAAACATCTTCCACTTAGAGGCAGTGAAAGTAAGCTATTGAAAGCTGTGTGTGCCTGAGAAATAGAGGAAAAGAAGCAAGGTTTTCACCTCTGGGTAAAAGAAATGCACATCTCTGAGTTAGTCACCTAACCTAGTGTTAAGAACTGTGTAGTAAAACACAGTTGCCCCTTAAGAGGCCGAGAACATGCTCCCCTCTCACCTGTCCCTCTCACCCCTCAGGTGGGCTCCTCGATCACAGTGGGGGCTTCGCTCATCTGAGAACTGTGTTGTATGATATATTACACCTCAGCAGCATTTTAATCGAATTGTTCACAAGCCCTGCTGACTCTTAATTGCTGTTTTGGTCACGCGCCCAACAGTGACAGGGATTCCAAATTAGAAAGTGAGTGATTGGTAGTAAACATTTGATTAACTTCATACAATAAGTACCAATACTTGCTAAAAATATTGGGAGGTAGCTGACCACCCTCTTTAAAATGATACCATCAAACTAAAAATGTTCTGCTCACCGAAACAAATTCTGCTGTTATGATTTTGTTTCATTTTTTTCCCCTTTAAATTGCCGCTAGATCTGAAGGGCTAATTTTGAGAATTCCTCTTCCAAATTACTGAAAATTGTTCTAAAAAGCTACACAGTCCCATTGAAAGAACATTACCCAATCAAATCTACTGATTGTAATCAAGATACATTTTATAAAATTGTATTTATGGCAAAGTTCCATTGTTTGTTGTTGTTATTTAGTTGCTATGTCATGTCCGACTCTTTGCACCCCATGGTCAGCAGCTCATCAGGCTCCCCTGTCCTTCACTATCTCCCAAAGTCTTCTCAAATTCATGTCCACTTAGCTGGTGATGCTATCTAACCATCTCATCCTCTGCCGCCCCCTTCTCCTTTCGCTGTCAATCTTTCCCAGCATCAGGGTCTTTTCCAATGGGTTGGCTCTTTGCATCAGGTGGCCAAAGTATTTGGAGCTTCAGCTTCAGCATCAGTCCTTCCATTGAATATTCAGAGGTGATTTCCTTTAGGATTGACTGGCTTGATCTCTTTGTAGGAACTTGCATAATTGGTACTAAACTCAATTTTTTCAATAATTCAAGTTTTTATAACTGAAAGTCTTAGTTTTCTTTTTCTCATTGTTTAGCTTGAGTTTCTTATAGAATTTCTGAAGTTCAAAGCATGCTCGGGCTATGCCAAGGCTCTTTGAAGAAGTGGGTAACACACAGCAACATATTGAATAACAACTTCTTAATTTGGAAATCCGGGGATCTGAAAGTATGGACTTGAAGAGCAAAAAACTTTACATGCTTCCTCCAAGAGAGATCCTGGGAATGGTCTATATATATATATATATATATATGTACTGCTAAGAACATTACTGTAACTTTGTTAGTCTCTCCTCTTGTTGACAAATAATCAGTATCACCCAGAGATGTTTTGCATTTAATCAGGGCTTGAGTGTACCCCAGGGAGCACCCTAGCAAATGTGGAGAGACCTCTTAGGAAATCTAGATCCATATTTTCACATCTAGTGTTTTGAAAACATTCTTTGATATTCAACAAAGCCTTTCCTTTCTCTCATATTTGCCTGTTTCTCTTTGTAACCATCCAGAAGAACTGGTATAAAGCACAGTGGAAGAAGAAGGGCAGCTTTCGAGCATGGAGGGGACAGTACTTCGTTGAGGACCAGTGATCTTCATACTTTTTGCTTCTATGCCACCTAGAAAAAGTTTGAGAAACTATGTACCCCTTGTCTATTTTTAGGCTCATATCTAAATGGTTTTACACTAAATTTTTTCATATCAAATTTAAATGGTTATACCGCACATGGTTTTAGCTATCCTGCATATATGATACTTTTCATAATCAAACAAGTACATCACTGTTCTATATGTATCTTTTAAATTCTGTAGCAATCTTCCTGACCCAGGGATCGAACCCAGATTTCCCATGTAACAGACAGATTTTTTTTTACCATCTAAACCACCAGGGAAGCCCCAAGAATACTGGAGTGGTTAGCCATTCTCTTCTCCAGGCGATTTTCTTGATCCAGGGATTGAACCTGGGTCTCCTGCGTTGCAGGCAGATTCTTTACCGTCTGAGCCACCAGGGAAGCCCTAGCAATTTCCTACTGGTCAGCTATTTAACAAGGACAGGAACAAGCTTTTCTTTTGCAGATATTTTGGGTCATTTCTTTTTCTCCTTAAACTTTAATTTTTTTTCCTACTTGCTCCATAGAATATAACCCTCATATGGTATTTTTATGCTTGGAAGTATTTGATTGATTGCCTATCATAATTCTCTGCAAAAAAAATGGGTATGTAAATTAAAATTTGAACTTCATTTTTCACTTTATATGATATAATATTCTGTGTTTGACCTACTGTGCAGCATGGGGAACTATACTCAATATTTTAGGAGTGAAGAGTCTGAAAAAGAATATATATATTCACTTTGCTGTACACCTGAAACTAACACATTACAAACCAACTATACTTCCAGAAAGAGAAAAAAAAAAAACTGTCGTATAATATCACTTCTGTGTGGAATCTAGAAAAATGATACCAATGAGCTTATCTGCAAAGCAGAAATAGAGACACAGAGAACGAACATGTGTATACCAAGGAAGGAAGGCAGGCGTGGGGTGAACTGGGGGATTGGGATTGATATACACAAGTGAGTGCGTGCCATGTCTGACTCTGTGTGACCCTACGCACTGTACCCTGCCAGGCTCCTCTGTCCATGAGATTCTCCAGGCAAGAGTACTGGAGTGGGTTGCCAGGCCCTCCTCCAGGAGATCTTCCCTGCTCAGGGGTTGAACCTGGGTCTCCCACATGGCAGGCAGATTCTTTACCATCTGAGCCACCAGAACACATACACACAGCTATGGATAAGACAGTAAACTAATGAGAACCTACTGTATCGCACAGTGAACTCTGTTCAGTGCTCTCTGGTGAACGAAATGGGAAGGAAATGTTACTGGCACCTCTCTTGTTGGATGGATTCTCCCCTATCTTTCAGCTCACAGCTAGCGCTGTTAACAGCTTCCTCCCCACACCATGTCAGCCTGGGGGTGATAAAGTCTCCCTCCTCTTCCTGTCCTGGTGCCTCCACACCCCTCGTTGGCGTCTCTACAATTCCCTGCCTTATTTCTCCGAAATTCACAGCTGCCTACGCCTCTTGCTTCCTGGGGCAGTCCTGATGGATACATCCACAAATCAAGCTAATAGATAGCTAAAATGTGTTCCCTCCTTCAACAACTGAGCTAGAGCGGAATTCTGCATTTTGGCGTATGTCATGTTTTTCTTAGAAGTCATTTATTTGACCAAGCCCATTAGACAGAGAAGCTGAAAGATGCAAGTATTACATGTTATGAATCAGTAGTCTAGTCTTAAGATATCAACGAATTGAACTGCATTATGTTTTTCTGAGTGTGGTACTGTTTAAGACAAATAGGATTTCCTCTATGGTCATTTAAATCATCTCCAAAGATAATTGTTTGGTGGCCTGGTTATTACGTGAGCACCATGAAGCCTGACAACATGACACACTCGCAGGCAGATGCTGGAAGAACAGTGCGTATTCAAGCCCTTGGCGTCCCAGATATTTTGTAGAATGTCCCTCCATTTGGCTTTGTCTCATGTATGTGAAAGTGTTAGTTGCTCAGTCATGTCCAATTTTTTGCAACCCTATGGGCTGCAGCCCGCCGGGCTCCTCTGTCCCTGGAATTCTCCGGGGAAGAATATTGGAGTGGGTAGCCATTCCCTTCTCCAGGGGATCTTCGCAACCCAGGGATTGAAGCTGGGTCTCCTGCATTGCAGGCAGATTCTTTACTGACTGAGCCACCGGGGAAGTCCCATGTTTCCCATGAATAGACTGAGGTCATGCATTTGGGGAAGAACCTACATAAGTGACGTGACCTCTCAGTGCATCATGTCTGCAGTTAATAAATATTTGTGGGGAGATATTCTGAAACTTAAACTTTCACCCCCTAATTTTGGCATTCATCCATGGATCTGGTGATTTTTCTATTTCCTTCATTCATCCTACAATTATTAGTTGGGATTCTTCTTTAAGAGTTGTGCCTTCTCCTATTTCCACTTATTTAGTCATTTATTTATGATATTTATTTATCCATGACAGTATGGAGTCATGGATATTTACTTGATTCTTTTTGTTATATTCCAGTATCATCCTTATTTCCTTTTTTTGCTCAATTGTTCCAGTCTTGGCTCTTAAGAACTCCCATGTCCCTTCCATTATGCCCCCCAACTTATTTTTAGGCACTTTCTTTATGGCTCGAAAGATGCTGCAGCTTCAGCACATGAAGCACATTTATGTGATTTTTAATTCTGTATCCTACTTGAAAATTAAAATTTCTCCTTGGACAGCTCATTCAGCCAGTCACTAGCCTTTTAGAAGGGTCTTGTGAAGGATTTGCCATGTGTGGCCATAAAAAAACTGCAGAAGATAATACATTCTTTGTTCTTTCCCTCCAATATAATGTCTTGGAAATTACCATGTAAAGTATGGAATGTAACATTTGAGTCACATGACAAGGCCTGCCATTCAATTTCCTTTCAATAAACATGCAGATGTTCCCCTTCCTGATCAATGTACCCAAACAAATGTAGGTTTTTTTCGGAACGGTGCAGTGGGGTTTCCTGCAGTGTTCTCCAGAACGAGGATCTGCAGGCCTCATTCCCCTACTCAGACAGACTTTGTACTTCACCTGAGGCTTTGATTTCGTTCAGTAACAGGTTGTCTTTTCCTATAGAGTGAATTAAGTTTGAAAAAGTTAAAATTAAAAAGTCAGTCTTATCAGAGCAGTTTGTGTTGCCAAAGTTGTTTAGTGTTTGTAAATGCTCCCCTGGGGGAACTGTTTCTAAACAACCAATTTTAAGTTAGGAATAAGATTTCTTCATTCTTTTTTTATCTCCTATATTTATTTATTTATTTGGCTGCATTTACGTCTTAGTTGTGGCCCTTGGGGTCTTCATGGCATCGTGGGATTTTTATTTCGGTGCACAGACTCTCTAGTTCTGGCACACAGGCTCAGCAGCTGTGACACGCGTGTGGGCTTAGTTGCTCCTCAGCCTGTAGGATCTTAGTTCCCGGGCCACAGATCAAACCCACATTCCCTGTATTGCAGGGTGGAGTCTTAAGCACTGGACAGCTAGGGAGGTCCCTGTTCTTCATTCTGAAAGTTACTGCATCTAGCCTAGACCATGGATGTCCTCTTCGCTCCTCCACTCATCAGGCAGTTGCTATGCAATTAATCAAGGGAACCCGTCTCATTTTAGGTTGAACTTTAATTAGCTCTTGTGCTATCACCATTTTTATTTCGCCCTTTTATACAAACACTTTAGATTACTTTCCGCATTTCTGAAACTCAGAGTTGGGGAAAAACCTGATCCAACACACAGACGCCAAGAGGATTTGCAGGGAGCATCTTGGCGAGGTTACCGGAGGTGCATATATTTTCGTGTCTGGATGGTATAGTAGAGTTTGAGCCAAAGATCAAACTAAGATGGCAAATAAAAAATAGCCTACCTATAGAGGTAGGTGAAATAGCATATCCGTGCTTTAGCATGCGTAAAGGCAAATTTTAAACTATAATATCTGATGTTGTGATATAGGTACAATATCATGAAATTTCCTCTCATCTTTTTGAAAACTGCTAATTAAGTGGTAGGTGAAAAATATTTTATTTAGATCACATACCAAGAATCTGAGGTAGTTATTAAGCCATCAGTAATATTGTTTAGTATTCATTAGCTTTTCTAGAGAAGCAACCAAGTAAATATTGCCTGATTGATATGAACTGCAAGCAGGTTTCAAATTAATCCAAATAGCTATGAATTTATAAACACTGACATCCATAGGTTCATTTGTATATTGACTGTTTGGAGCTCAGAAGACAGACTGTTTTAGTGGTTGGCTTCCCAGGTAATTGGATGGAGGTCTGTTTCATCCCTTTGAAAAACGGATTGTTGTTGTTCAGTCGCTAAGTTGTGTCTGACTCTTTGTGACACCATGGACTGCAGCATGCCAGGCTTGCCTGTCCTTCACTATATCCTGGACTTTGCTCAAACTCAGATCCATCGAGTCGATGATGCCATCCAGCCACCTCCTCCTCTGTCATCCCCTTCTGCTCCTGCCCTCAATCTTTCCTAGCATCAGTCTTTTCCAGTAGTCAGCCCTTTGCATCAGGTGGACAAAGTATTAGAGCTAAACTCTAGTATTTCAATTCTACTGAACTGACGTTTTTTGCATGGCAGCTATGAAACTTTGCTTTTGGGATCCTATCTCTGATGAGAATTCAGTGAGCTAGGATTTCACAGATGGCCCCTATATAAGATTCTCCTGGTGTCCTAAGATGGGGGAGAAGCAGAGCTCTCTTGGCAACGGGGACTTCCTGTAATTGAGGTAGGTCCTCCACGTACCCATAACTTTCTCTCTCTTTGCGTAAAATTGATGTTCTAAATTAGGAACCTAGGGAAATTTTTCTTCTCCATTAATTTGAAAATAGGGCTGTTAAAAGTCCAGACTTAATGATATGAGAACATTTCATGATAGAAAAACATCATCATCTATTCTCCTGATCAACTTGGGAGTAACTGTGGCTGCCTTGACTTCATAAAGATAAAACTGCTGCCAAATATTTTGAAGATCACAGAGTGCTCCACAGGAGAAAAGAAATGTATATTCATCTTCCTAAGGAATGCATGCCAAATTTTTCTTTTCTGAGGCACTCCACAGAAATGGG
The DNA here is from genome assembly GCA_006410615.1 of Neotragus moschatus. Classification (NCBI taxonomy): domain Eukaryota; kingdom Metazoa; phylum Chordata; class Mammalia; order Artiodactyla; family Bovidae; genus Neotragus; species Neotragus moschatus. Next base: position 3,330,504 of record SJYA01003091.1, on the reverse strand, counting down.
TCCTGGAAATTTTTTACTTTAGAAACTATCATTTAATTAATTTCAGACACTGTGTAATGTTGGCAAGGAAAATTCTCATAAAGTTCAAAAACCTCAGACTTGATGTAGTCTAATTGAATTAAAGCACCGCTGTGAAGACTAAGTACCTTTGTAGAGTATGAATGTCTGTCCTGTGGTGCCCTCTCCCAGATAATGACCCTTGGGGAAACGAATGTGTTTCTACATCAATATGAATAATCTCAGCTAACATTTATAGTGGGCTTCCTATGCCTTAGACACACTAGGAAGAGCTTAACATATTTGATTCTCAAGCAACCCTAGGAAGAGGGTGAGTCCCACTTTGCACTGAAATCACTGAGGCCTTAGGGGATAATTTACTGGGCTTCCTCAGTGGCTCAATGGTAAAAATCCTCCTGCAAAGCAGGAGACACAGGAGACATGGATTCGATTGCTTGGTCGGGAAGATCCCCTGGAGTAGGGCATAGTAACCCACTCCAGTATTCTTGCCGGGAAATTACCATGGATAGAAGAGCCTGGCAGGCTATGGTCCTTAGGGTCACAAAGAGGTGAACACAACCAAAGCAACTGAGCACTAGAGATTCCAGAGTCAGGTTTAAACGCAACTCTTAACACCTAGTCTGTGCAGCTTCTATATAACTAAATTTAATGTGTAATTATTTTTCATACTAGAAGCTCAGACCCTCCCTGTAAACATAATGGTAGCTGGATACACATCCCAGTCTCTGTTACTCATTTCTGAGGTTTTTTTGTAGGCTCATTTCTGCTTCCCATTTGAAAGGGTCTCAGAGTGCTTCCCTCTGACATTGGAAATTTCTGTCCACTAGCAAAGCCCTGTTTCAAGGCCCCGGGTTCTAGTAATCCTGCATGGTTACTGTAGGGTTCTATGTTTGCATGGATTACAGAAAGCTTGGCCATTGTACGAAAAAAAATGGTTTTTTAGCAAACATATCAGAGAGCATTCATTCAAAGGAATGTTGTCTTCTTGAAGAGGGAGAGGAAAGAGCTGTCAAATAAATACTTCTATGCAGACAAGTGCAGTTCTCTGTAAGATCTTGGTTGTGACCTTGGGCACAGACTGAATTTCTCAGGTGTGAGATGGTACAATATAGATTTAGGAGTTTTCTGAATCTCAAGTGATAGAGTGTATATAACATACTTACCCAGTGCCTGGCAGATAGTAGCCTGTCGATAAATGAGAGCTATGTTTGTGAGTGGAGATGGTTCTGTGGCTCAGAGTATTTTTGGAACTGCTTTTGGAATTTCGTTTCAAACTAGTCCATTACACTCTCCTAAGAACTCAGTTGAATGTGTTTATAGTTAGAACTCCAGGTTTGTGTCTTTTTTTCTTTCTTTTTGATGGCCAGTGGCTCTGACCCCAGTTGGTCCCTTTATTCATTAGTCTGGTGCTAAAGCATCTTGTCTCCTTCAAAAAAATATATCTATCTTCAGCAACATGAGTCTTTGTAGTTTTTGATGGGATTTCCAAATACTGACACGTGCTCTTGAGAATGTCTCAGATAAGTGTTTTAAAAATGCTTCCAGCAATGGCGGCAAGACTGGGGGAACAAATGTGCTTAGGAGTAGCACATGTGTTCATATGTAAGCTCTTGGCTGTGAGTATCTATGACTTCCTGCATTTACCCCTTTCCGTCAGGCAACAGAACTGAGTCAGATTAGCTATTTAAGGGCTCCTTGCTGCTGCTTCCTAGCTCCTCATGAACTGGATATATAAGTTCAACACACCTCCCAAAGGTTGAAGGTTTCACTGGTGGCTCAGACAATAAAGAATCCACCTGCAATGCAGGAGACTTGGATTTGATCCCTGGGTTGAGAAGATCCCCTGGAGAAGGGAATGGCAACCCACTCCAGTATNAAGTTCAACACACCTCCCAAAGGTTGAAGGTTTCACTGGTGGCTCAGACAATAAAGAATCCACCTGCAATGCAGGAGACTTGGATTTGATCCCTGGGTTGAGAAGATCCCCTGGAGAAGGGAATGGCAACCCACTCCAGTATTCTTGTCTGGAGAATTCCACGGACAGAGGAGCTATCCTTCTTTACCTTATCAAGTGGGCCGGTTCTCCAGGGGCACTTAGCTCTGACTCTGTATCTTGGAGCCCACAGAGGTGAGGGGGAGGGAGGGAGATGTCGGGAGCCTATAGGCTGCACTGGCCAAGGAAGCGTGGCCAAAAGGTGTGAGTGTGAGCTGCCCTCGTAACCTCATTTGTCGCCATCACTGTTCTATGGACCTAAGAGCTCACTAAGTGCTTTCCACATTATTTCATCCAGTCCTTTCAATGGCCCTTGAAGCAGGTTAGTCACTCAGTTTAGAAATGAGAAAGCAGATACAAGGAGATGAAGCACCATGGCCCAAGCCAAGTCAGGGCTCTGGGGCATGGAGGAGTCAGGGGGCTGACTCCAGGCCCGATGTTCTGTCCAGCATGAGAAGCCAGGGCCAGACAGAGAGACTCAGCATCGGCCAGGCTTCCCCACAGTCCATCCCTGATGGCTGCACCGACAGACAGCTCCTCCTCACCTAGTCTTTAATTCCTCTCCCAGGATTGATCACTGACATGGAGAGAGTGAATGTGAACCAGTGGTGAGGCTCAGAGGCTGATGCTCTGGGCCAAGGAAGAATTGCGTCACTCTCCGCAGTCTACAGGCAGCATTTCGGGTGGAAGTGTTCCTGCGCCTGCCACACCACTGGGAGAAATAGCAAGGTTTTGGTACCTGCTCAGTCCCTGTGCACAAATGATATGGATGAATATTTAAGTGCCCATTGTGAGTCTTACTTGTGTGTCCAAGATCCTAAAAGCCTTGTGGAGTCCAGGTTTATGCATTTGCCTTTTCTTTGTACCAGAAGTAGTGAGCCCCTCACCACCATGTGTGCAGGCAGATGCCTAATCATCATGGACCATACCATCTCCAGTGACGAGAGTCTGGTGACGCTCATTTATCATCAATGCTCACTGAGCATCTCCCACGTGCCAGGCAGTGTGCATGGTGGGGATACAGCAGTGAGGAGAAGCAGACTGGGATTTCATTCTAGCAAAGGGAGACAGCAGCTCATCAGTCATACCCTCCCTGCAGAGTTGCAATGGGGCACTTTTGGAGGATCTATGACCCAGTTATGGAAGCTAGAAAAGAGGAATGGAAAGCAGCTGGTCTGAACAGAGCAGAGGAAGGGCACATGGGTCAGGAGCTCCATGAGAACTCAAAGCACTGAGGCTGCAATAGAGGGAGTTGTCTTTGCCCTGAGAACAGTGGGCTGTTCATGTTCTAAGCAACCCACTTATGTCTCTGAGTACTCACTCTTGTCAGGGAAACTGGAGACTGGAGAACAGACTGTTCCAGTATGGAGAGGGGAGAGGGGAGATGCGCACAGATCCGGGAGATTCAGGTAAAATGCAAAGGACTTAGTATTAGAGTGGGTAAAGGAGCTGATGGGGAGTGAGGTACCAGGAAGACCCAGGGTTTCTAAGGTGCATGGCTGGGGATGGTGGCATCATTCACTAAGCCTCTAGTGCCTGGTGCTAGGTGTTATTTCAGAGTTTCTTAGGGTTAATGTGCCATGCTACTCATGTTGGAAAGTACAACTATGAGAGAAATATACTCAGTTTGCTCACAGGGCTTGCAGTCTAATGATGTGGGGCACAGGGAGTGATGAAGATATTCTGTCTCCTAAGATTTATTTAAAGTATGGTTGTGGCATAAACTTGGCAATGTAATACACAAGGACATTTCTTCCAGAGTGTGTGGGAGGCCTTAGACCTTTGTTGCCCTGGTGAAGGAAGAGGCTGGGGATTAGAAGACATTCTTGGCAGGTGAAGGATTGATCTGGTGACCTTTGAAAAGGCACCATGAATCACTGAATAAAACCAAAATGCAGACCACGTGGAAAAACACAGTACAGGCTTCAAGCTTGAAGTTACAGAATGTGAGACTCATCTTTCATGGGCATGCCAAGTGCAATCAAAAGAAGTGAGCCATTTATCGGGAGCAAGTGGGATGAGAGTGATTTGTGAAGATGGAGGGGGGATTGTAACTTCTTATCCTCCAGAAGCCTCTTAAAAGTATTCACTGACTGATCATGGTGACATCTTTATAAATATCACCATGGCAACCATGGATGTGAGAAATAACTCTAGCCTGGACACTTCTGCTCCAGCTGATGCGACAACTCCCACAGCAGTGGTCATCCCCATTGTTTGTGCGGATGAGTGAGGAGGGTCCCACCTGGATCCTGTGACATTTTCTTTTGTCCTGAGAAGACAAGTGCTCATTAAATCCTCCCTGATGTTAAGCAGCATTTGGGGTGGTGCGGCTAACCATTCTTGAACTTCATTGCTGAGGATGTGGTAAGAGGTGCACCCTGCTGGTGTCATGTGTTGGTTCAGGGTGAGGATGGGGAGCCTTTTAGGGTGGTTAGGAGACGCTGCCCAGATCAGTTCCGCCATTGCATCTGGAGGAAGTATGTTGCTTGTAACTCTGCACACATTTCCACCATACATCCGTTCCTTCTCATATTTAGTTTCATCCTTCTGAATCTCTTCTTTCTGGTGTCCAACCCCAATCCCAGGCAACCTAACTCTGCAGTTCTGTACTTCCTGCCCTTCTAATCACTCTTCTTCTCAGAGTCCCATCTTTTATAATCCCTGCTCCTTTCTTCATTCTTTCATTCAACAAATACAAACTGAGAGTCTTCCCTCTGCCAGGCACTGTTACACTCTGTGGCCGGGACACCCAGGGAATAGGATCCCAGAACTCTTGCTTTGTGGGACTCACATTAAGTATGTAATCAGTAAGGAAATATTGGGTATGATAGAGGCAGGATGCAGGGTGGGAGTGTTGGGTCAGTTATAATCAGGTCTGCCTTTTACACTCAGGCTCTTTGAGGACATGGCATGTGATCAGATTTGAAGATGGGGTGTCAGCATATCAGAGAGGAACTGAGCGTGGGCTGTGCCTGGCTTGTCTGAGAATCTGCATGGAGCCAGAGTGAGCAAGACAGGACATGTGGTTGGCAGAAGAGGCTGGAACAGTGAGGGCAGAGGATGCAGGTCTGGAGGTCTTTGGGGGCTTTGAATGTGAGTGACATGACCTTGTTTCATCAGAATCACAGTGTCTTCCATTTGGACAATGACAACAAAAATCTCAGAAAGGCAGAAGAGAGAAATATGATGACACTCTTACAGGAACCCAGAGAGGGATGGTGATGGTCTGCCCCAGAGTGCTAGCAATAGGTGTGATAAGAAGAAAGAATGTGAAGTTGCTTAGTCATGTCCGACTATTTGCACCCCCGTGGACTGTAGCCTGGCCAGGCTCCTCTGTTCATGGGATTTTCTAGGCAAGAATACTTGAGTGGGTTGCCATTTCCTTCTCCAGGGGATCTTCCCAACCCGGGAATCAAACCCTGGTCACCTGCACTGCAACAGACTCTTTACTGTTTGAGCCACCATGGAAGCTGGTGTGATGGAGAGTGGTGGTATTCTGGTTATACTGAAGGTAGTCACTAGAATTCACTCATGGAGCAGAACTTTCCCCTTTGGCCTTTTTCTCAAGGTTGAAATAGAATATTCTTCTTAAAAAAAAAAAAAGAATACTTTTCTTAGTAAAATAGATCCATCTCTAAAGAAGAAAGTTAAGTCTCTTGGTTGTGTTCAACTCTTTGTAACCCCATGGACTGTAGGCTGCCAAATGCCTCTGTTCATGGGATTTTTCAGATAAAAATACTGGAATGGGTTGCCATTTTCTTCTCCAGGGGATCTTCCTGACCCAGGGATCAAACCCGGGTCTCCCACACCGCAGGCTGACTCTTTACCATCTGAGCCACCAGGGAAGCTGGAATGCACAGATTCCATGTGGGGAACAACTTTTTAAATTTGTTGATGAAATTGCACTGAACTGATGGAATTCTGTAGGAAAAACTGGGCACTGTGGTTAAGAGCACAGGCTCCAGAATAAAATGACCAGGTAGCGGAAATGGTCATTCCTTAATCCCATACGTCCCTGCCTTCATACTAATTCAGTGTCTTCTCATTATAGTACATATTGTAGGTACTGTTTTTGAAAGTCAAAAAACACTTAGAGAATGCCGGTTTCATGAGATTTAACTAAATATGTGTGTGTGTGTATGTATATGTGACTGTAGAGTTGGAAGCCTTGGGGTCTAGCCTGGGAGTCAGACCATCCAAGTTTATATCCTGGTTCTGCAGGTCATGGTTATGTGACCTTGGACACATTGTTGAACCCGTTTCTGCCTCATTTCCCCCTTCTGTCAAATAGGGACAATCATAGGATCTATCTCAGAAGGGTCTCATGATGGTGAATCAAGGTCATCTCATAGACTAGCTCGTAAAACAGTTGCTTGCACAAGGCAAAGGCTCCATAAAATTTGGCTCTTAGTAAAAAATCATGATCACTGAGCTGGGCACATGGTGTAGAATCCCAGTGTGTGAACACCCCTGGGGGAAATCACTAGCTTCAGATCATAAAACATTAAGATTATATTTATTTAGACACAACTCCCTACTAGACACCTCTGATCACATACTGGAATCTTCTATCATCCACCATCCAGGATACTCATGAGTGTACAAGTGTATTTTCTCTACTTCATGCAGGAACTTGGAATAAAACCATGAATGATATTTTTTCCTTTGGGGTGTTTGAAGAGTTGTTGAAATTCTAGTCATGATATTTAGTGTTATGAGCTCTTTATGCCTGTTGTTAAATATGCCAGCATTTTATTGACACATTACTGTGAAATGGGCAGCCAGCTACAGTAATAAGTTTCCCCTAAAGAGTGCGAGTATCAACAAATCTGATGGCAGGCACTGCCAAGGAAACTGAACGTGTTCAAAAAACAACTAGCTTCACAGAGGATAATGGGTACATGGATGTTTAATCCAGTGACTTCTGTTTGAAGGTAGAAATAGGTGGCTACTATTAATTCTGATTTTCATGGTATCCTTCGAGAAATTCTTTATATTGTTTAATTTTGTGCTTTGGTCTTCTCTTACTCTTTTTTCTCCTCTGCCTACCCTTAAAAACCACTTAAGAAATGTTTAAAAATATTGATACCTGCTCATCTTTCCCCAGAGGTTCTGATGGCATTGGTTTGGGGGTGGATCTCAAGCATCAGTTATTTTTTAAGTATTTTTAAACTTCCATCATGAAATATTTCAAGTGTACATAAAGTACAAATAATTATAATAATAAGGCCACATGTATCTCTCATGCCTCTGTCATAATGAACTTCAGTTGCTACTTTTTAAAATCTCCCCTACCTGATTCTTCCAATGCACCACTATGGTTGAGAACCATTCTCTCTTCTAAAAAGACAGAAAATGGGAGAAATATTTCAATGGACATTGATATAAAGAGAAGCTGGAATTTGTTCAAGGTCACACAACAATTTAAAAACATCATTCCATACTCTGTTCATCAAGCCATAATGGCATTCATGAACATGTATGTTGTATGGCAAGTGTGTGCCTGCTTGATTTTGTTAAAGGGTGGAAGAGTTGGGGAATTTTCAGAAAAGAGCTTAGAAATATAATGGTTTCCCATTTATAATCCTTGTACCTTGACTCAAACCACATTGTGGCCATCCACTTAATGCAACTCAATAGAACATAACTCAGAGATAAAGATCTGATGAGCAAAGGTGGGACAAGTGGATTAGAGCTGATGGATCAGAGAGGTCATGTAGGAAGGGAAACAGTGGTGGAAATTGTCTTCAGATTCACACAGAAAAAGCAATGAGCCAATCACAGATTAATCTCAACCTATAAAAGTTTTATCGGCTATTCCATAGCATGTACGTATATGGATAGCAGTGGTGCTTTAGTTGCTAAGTTGTGTCCTACTCTTGTGACCCTATGGACTGTAGTCCGCCAGGTTCCTTTCCAGGCAAGAATACTAGAGTGGGTTGCCATTTCCTTCTGCAGGGGATGTTCCCAACCCAGGAATCGAACCCACAGTCTCTCACATCTCCTGCATTGTGGGCAGATTCTTTCCTGCTGAGTCGGTAGGAAAGCCCCATGTGTGTGTGTGTGTGTGTGTGTGTGTGTGTGTGTGTGTGTGTGTGTATAAAACATGTATATGTAATATGTATACTGGATATTTCAGTCAGTATATCTTAATGAAGTTAAGATTTGTATTGCTACCTCAACAGTGAAGAATTGTGGGCAAGCTCTAGTTCCTGCATGGCAAACACTTGGAAAACAATTTGATGTCAGGGGTAAACAGGACTTTAAATATGATCTCGCCAAACTGCCCATCTGTAAGAGGAAACTCTTCTGGGACATTACTGACAGATGTCATCTGGTATCCAGATGGAGACCCTTGACCCTGCCAGCTGGAGAGTCCACTGCTCATAAGCCAGCAGGTTCATATTAGGATTTATTATCTTCTATTGAGCTGAAATCTCACTTTTTAATATACCTTTAAAGAAAGAAAATACTTCTGATGTCCCTCATGTTGTCACATTTTTTACTTAAATGTATATATATGGAAAACTAGATTTAAATTTCTCATTCTGTAGGTCTCATCAACTATAAAACCAAACTAACCTTACAACTGGATATGAAAAATACAAGACCCGTAAATTAACAACATATTAATGGCTACCCACACAGTATTCTTAGGGCTTCCCTAGTGGCTCAGATGGTAAATAATTTTCCCGCAATGCGGGTGACCTAGGGTCAATCCCTGGGTCTGGAGGATCCCCTGGAGAAGGGAATGGCTACCCACTCCAGTATTCTTCCCTGGAGAATTCCATGGACTGGTGAGTCTGGTGGGCTACAGCCCATGGGGTTGCAAACAGTCAGGCACAACTGATTGACTAACACTAATGGGAATAATGATCTTGTTTTTCAGAAACAAAATCCCTCATCTTGTGCTTAAGGATAGAAAGATGTATGTCTAGTCAATTTGTCTGGTTCACTAGCTTTCACTGATCAGCACAAGGGGTACCTGTCTGCATCTGTATGTTCTAGCAAAAGGTATGAATACTTCAAAGTTTTTATTTGCTGGGTTTGGGAGAGTCAAATCTCAAACTTCACCCAAACTGCCAGCAATTAGTTCTCCATTTCCCATTTTTAGGAGACAACCCTTGGCAACTTTGTCAGGATGTTTTGTGCACTTGTAAATTAAGGTCAGAGTTGTAGTGTTATTGCAGTCTTCAATAAATGGACATCTAATCTAATTATTGCTGGAACTGGGTACAGAACAATCTTTCATTGTTATTTATTACTGTACTTACTGAGAATGAACTGCTGTTGCAAATTGACGCATACGACAGGATCCAAGCAATAACTCTTACGGCAAAATGTGTGCTGTCTGTCATGGCAGAGCCTCCTTATAGTTCTGCTTATCTGTGTGGCTGAAGGAGCCTGTCTCTCGCTTATCTCTGTCCCACCTCCTATAAAACAGCTCATCAACCTTGTCTCCTGTGTCATTATTTCTGTACCCTGGTGTCCTGGACCAGTGGTCCTCAAAACCAAGTGTGACTTTGTGTCAGCTGGGGAGCTTGTTATAAGTGCCTGCTCTCTGGTCCCCACCCCTGGGGTTCTGGTTTGCTTATCCTGAGGCTGGACCCAAGAGTCTTCCTTATTAACAAGCACTCCGAGGGATTCTGACATAAGTGGTGTGAGTGCTTATAAGCTTTCCAGGATTATGGTTGACATGGAAATACGAAATTTAAACTCTTCACAGACCACCTGAATTGAGAAACTCTGGTGTCCGCCTCAGATTCGCATCATCTGCAGACATGCCCTGCTTGGATGTTCTGACAAGTGCCTGATAAACATCTTGAACAGGAGAGAGTCAACAGCGGAGTCTTTAAAGATGGCTTTGACCTATTAAGCACCAGATTTACTTCAAGGGACACAGATATTCTAATGTTGTTTTCATTGATGCCCAGAGCATTCTGGAAGCTGTGGACTATTTTCAGATTGTTAAATATGCATGGACAAGGAGGCGATTGGAAATGGCAAATAAAAGTCCTAGAAAACAGGAATCAAATCAAGCAGCAAAGCTTTTTTCTTGGGAGTAGTTATAGGTGCCTACTCCTTAATTTACAGAGTTAACTATGGCCTGTTTGCCTAAAGTGGGGAACATAAACCTGCAGACAGAGTCAACAAGCTAATAACCAGACATCTGAATGTGTCATATTACTTTTTTTTTCTTCCTCAGTTCATTCTTGTTAATTCCAGTTAGGATGAAATAGAATAGCTGGCTAGGATTATTTACAACTTTACAGGAGACTAAGGGGTTTGCTGGCATTTATTTCAATTAAAATGTTATGTGTCTTGGCATAACCCAACAGTGATCATCTATTGGGGTATCAATATGGTCTTAGTGAATTACAGATCGTGAACTTCCATTATTTATATTTTGCCATTATAAACAAAATTCCCAAAGATAAGATATTCTTAATGGATTTTTATTTTTACTTAAAGGAAAGAGAATAGTTATTGAGCATGTAAACTTTATAAAAGGAAGGGGGGTTCAGGATGGGGAATACGTGTATACCTGTGGTGGACTCATGTTGATGTATGGCAAAACCAATACAATATTGTAAAGTAACTAACCTCCAATTAAAATAAATAAATTTATATTAAAAATAAACTTTATAAAGAACTGAGGATTAGACTAACCCTTAAAATTTTATCGTTAGAAATTATGCTATTTATTTACAAGCGCTGAGATTACTTTCTAAAGTTTACTACAAATGGAAAGTACAAAAATATTTAACAAGGGTAAATTTTAATACAATGAAACTTACATGATATGTATTAGCCATGTCTTTTTGACTAATATTTTTCCAAGAGTAACAGATATAGAAAGGAGGAAAATATGGGAATTTTGATGAACAGGAATGATTTTTAAGAATAATGTGCCAGCAGCCTATTATACAGAGTGGAATAAGTTTGAAAGAGAAAAACAAATATCATATACTAATGTATATATATNATGAAACTTACATGATATGTATTAGCCATGTCTTTTTGACTAATATTTTTCCAAGAGTAACAGATATAGAAAGGAGGAAAATATGGGAATTTTGATGAACAGGAATGATTTTTAAGAATGATGTGCCAGCAGCCTATTATACAGAGTGGAATAAGTTTGAAAGAGAAAAACAAATATCATATACTAATGTATATATATGGAATCTAGAAAGATGGTACTGATGAACCTATTGGCAGGGGAGCAATGGAGACAAAGATATAGAAAACAGATTTGTGGACACAGGGTGGGAAGGAGATGGTGGGACAAATGGAGGGAGGAGCATGGAAACATAAACACTACCGTATGTAAGATAGTGGGAATTTGCTGCATGATGCAGGGAGCTCAAGCTGGTGCTCTGTGACAACCTAGAGGGATAGGATGTGATGGGAGGTGGGAAGGAGTTTCAAATGGGAGGGGATATATGTATACCTAGGTCTGATTCATGTTGATGTGTGTCAGAAACCAACACAATATTGTAAAATAATTATCCTTCCATCAGAAATAAATAAAAATGTTTTTAAAAATAGCCGAATAAAGGAGAGGAAAGAGAATAAGTCTTCAACATAAAAAAAAAAAGAAAAGATGTGCTAGCAGGTCTAAACTTGCTCCCTCTCATACGTACATATTTTTACATAGTTTGCGCTGCATTTGTACTTGCGTTTTAAAATTCCGTTCTGCATCTGTGCTCTGCATGTACACAGACCCCTGAAATGATGTATACAAACTCAGAATGAAGCATCTGGAAGCCTTGATAAGCTGTTAACTTGACACTATTCTTAGAACCCAGAAACTCTCAAATGAATTTTCATTTCAGAAGAATAAGCTTGTCGCTTCTGAATTATGCATTCATCCCTGGATTTCCCTTATTTATGGTCCCTGGTAATGCCATGGCTGAAGACTTTGTGTCCTCTTTTCAAGGACTTGATATGCAATTCAGGTGCCTGAGATCATCATGAGCATAAAATAAGCCTCAGCTAGTTACTGCGAGGGTTGTTAGCATTTTACTAGGACAACTGACGATGAGAAACAATCAGCCTAAAGGACTGAAGGGCATGGAGTTATTTTTAAACACCACATGCTTTCATGAAAGGTGGTCTGAGATCACGGACAGGGGTGCATGCCTGTTAGAGTGGCTGCATCTGCCAGGTTTGGTCAGGCTTCAGTCAGTGTTCTCCTGGTCTTCCTGCTGGAGGGCAACGTCCTGGTGGGTTCACTAGACAGACTCTCCATCATCTCTCCCTGGGGTCTTGTTGACGAGGCTGTCATACAGCTGGTAAATGCTGCCTTTGCCTTGGCCATCAGGCTGGAGTTACCATCGCTCCTCAGGTAGCATGGTACCCGTGCGTACCACCGACTCAGCATGCTGTTGATGCTCGTGGATGGATGGGGGCTCGTGGGGAAGCCTGTCTCTACAGTTTAGGATGAAGTCACACACACACTTTGCCTAAAGTGAGCTGTGTCCCTTTTCTCTGGACCATGGCTAGAATTCTGGATAGCTTGCTGGCCTTTAGTGATGTATCTTCCTTGCATGTATGCGTGCTCAGTCACTCCAGTTGTGTCCAATTCCTTGTAACCTATGACTGTAGCCTTCCAGGTTCCTCTGTCTATGGGATTCCCCAGGCAAGAATACTGGAGTGAGTTGTCATTTCCTTCTCCAGGAGATCTTCCTGACCCAGGGATCAAATTGTGTCTCCTGCATTGCAGGTGGATTCTTTACCCACTGAGCCACCTGGGAAGCCTGTATCTTCCCTATAAGAGAGCAGTCTCAGGAAGCCCATTGTAGGGCAAGCCTCTCTCTTAGTGGGAGAGACCAGAAAGAACTAAGACCTGGGCTGGAGTCATGGGACTGGGTCATTCTTGCCCTACGTTTCATGGATTATTTCAGCATTTCCTGTATAAACACAAAAAATCTGGAATCTCATGCCAAATCTGCATTCACTCTGGGACTATATGAAAGGCATTTCTTTGACCAAAGAACTACTTTTCTGTAACCCATTGAAGCAGCACCATGAGAGGTCTTACACAGACAAGAATATCAAATTCTCTGGGGGTAGAGTGGCTTTATTTTTGATAGCTGGGGGGAATGTAGAGTGTTTATTAGTGTTTTATGAATAGCATCACCTTACCTTCTTTTTGCTTTCCTTCTTTTTTCCAGGTGGAAGAGCTCCTTATTTTATTTCCCAAATATAATTCATAAGTGTAATCTTTACATTATTGTTTTTACTCAGCAGGTATTAATATCTGATGGCTCAGTGGTAAAGACCATACAGGAGACATGGGTTTGATCTCTGGGTCGGGAAATGGCAACCCACTCCAGTATTCTTGCCTGGACAGAGGAGCCTGGTGGGCTAGAGTCCATGAGGTCGCAAAAGAGTCAGATACTAAACAACATTAATATGTGATAGTCTTTTTATTTTGTGGAACCCTAAGTGCTTTTGAAACATAAGCATTTTGGAAATAGTCCTTTATTTGTGAGGAAACAGAACCGTCCAAGTGACAACCTAGTTCTTTATTCCATGTCCATTTATTCATTTAGCAAAAGTGTTCACTGCTTGCTTGCAATGTACCCAGTGAGGCACTGTGGGGAGACAGATGACTAGCAGCGGCTTTGGCATGATATTCACAAGGTAGAAAGAACTGTGTTTATTTCAGAGATACAAGCAAGTACTGAAGAGCTAGCTCTGTGATGCTCCTGAATTTTTGTTTGGCCTTTCTTTTTCTCCACATGTGTGCTAGGAGAAACAAAAAAGAATACCATAGAGCCTTGGTCAAGCCCAAACAGTTTCATAATAATTGCTTCCCAGGTTAACTAGAACCTATTAAACTATGAAGCAGTATGGTTTTTACTCCAAATTTTGAATTCATGCAGTATTAGGATGAATAGTTAGGTACTTCTAACTTTTAAAACTAATATTTAGTATTTGAACATTTTCTCCCAAGAAAATAGACCTTCATACACTATTGCTGATTTTTTCCATCACTAGAAAGATCCAAGATTCATCAGTCAGGGAGAAAGCGGTTCACTTTCAATTTAAAAAAAATAGCAAAAATACTGCAATAAAATGAATGAAAATATGAAACCATCTGTATCTCCAGTGATAATGCCAATGCAGTGTATACTGTAAACAATACAATTTGTTCAAGTCCACTTTAAAGGAAAGTGGTTTAGTGTGCATATATAAAAAAGGAAAAGAAATCCTTTCTTTATTCACAGATCTCATATGCAACACACACTGCCATATATATGGACAGATGTTACATATATGTGTATATATATCTCTGATACTCTTGTGGTCCCCATAGGAAATTAACACAGGTCATCACCAAACACAACCAGTATTTGAACTGTCACCTTTGTCTGTCACTTAAAAGACAGCTCAGGTCTTTGTTATCTCCGGTCCTTGGAACAATGCCATACTCACCTCCTGTCTGCCCATCCTTTCTAGTATTTGCAGTGTTATCAGAATATTTTTCCAATGACATGACTCAAATCACATTTTCTTCCTCAAAATTTCCCAGAAGCTGCAAACCTATAGAATGCAGGCCCATAAACTCCACAGAAACACAGGAACAACAGTTTTCCAACTCTGTCTCTAATACAGGCTGAAACATGCCCCTCCCTTTTATTCTTACCCACCAGGTTTATTACAGGACATTGACAGACCCGGTCCAGAAGCTCTGCTGCGGCCATTTAACTGTGCACCGAGTATCTGGCACTCGATAGTAAACGCAGTACTTGTGTAAATCCATTTTTTCCCCTCCCTGAATGAGTCGGTGAGCTCCCAGAAAGGTGACTAGGAGTATTTGGAGAAGCCATTTAACATTTTAATAAATGTGCCTTGGTTACTTGGCTAGGGCTGTGATATTGCGAGACAAATAGGAATAATTTCTTTTGCCTGCAAACCACTCCCCCCTGCCCCAAACCCCGCCATTTCAGTGGGAAGCGTTATCAATTATGACTTCCTATTAGGCTGGGAAGACCACCTGTAACTGCAGCTTTAGGTTGGGGATGGGGAGACAGTGGGGAGCAATAGGCTGCCTGAAAAACAGGAAACCTCCCTCAACCTCTAATTCAGATCTTCTCCATTAACTTAGTCTTTCTGGGACACCTACCCGAAGCAAAACGCCGCCAACTTGATTTTTTTTTTTTTCTTTCAAAAAGGTGGGTGGGTAGGGGGAACCTGCAGTCCCCAAGCCAGTAAATAACTCACCTGAAGGTCAGGTATGCCCTCCCCCACTCTCCTGGGGGTGTCTGGGAGGGGTGGGGGTGGGGAGCGGATAGAGAGCCCGGCAGTGATCGCAGTATAAACCCGGAGGCTCAGGCGATTGGCAGCGGTCTGGGAGGCGTCCTCCCCAGCCCGACCCCGCGCCGGGATGAAGAAGGCGGAGGCGGCAGCAAGACGGCCCTGAAGTCCCCAGCGCCCCCTCCCCTGCGGCCGAGCCGGGCCGGGCGCGTCCCTGGGCGTGTGCCCCGCCGCAGCCCGCGGAGCCTCCCGAGTCTCCCGCCAGGGGGGCGGGGAGCGCGGCGAGCGCCCGCGTCTGCGGCTGCCTCCCCACGCCCGAGCCTCCGCGCCGCGCCGCGCCGAGGACGCGCGCCCCAGCCGGTCCCCCCGCCGCCGCGCGCCCGGGCCCCCCGGCCCAGCCCAGGTAACTTTTCTGCCTGCGGGGCCGCGGGGTCCGAGGGAGGTGCAGGGTCGCCAGGGGCGCAGGGCTGGCCGGAGGCCGGGGGCAGGCTCGTGGCTGCAGCGCCGCTCAGCCGCGCGAATCGCGGGAGCCGGGCACCCTCCCTGCCCGGCCAGCCGGGACCCCCGCGGGGACCTCCGCCAACAGCCTGGCCGAGCCAGGGCGCCGCGCCGGGGGACGTGCCTACTTCGCCCGCCCTGCGCTGCAGCATCGCGGGGCGGGTGCGCGGCCCGAGCCCCGGCCTCCGGCCCGGGGGGGCCTCCCCCGGAGCCCCGGCCGAGAGGGGCGGCTGGCCCCTGCTCGGTCAGTTTCCGAGCCCTCCCCCGTCCCGGGCGCCATGTTTTGAGTTACCCCTCGGGGTGGGGTGGGGGCGGGGGCGACACTGCGGCGCCGCCCGGGGCGCGGGGAACCCTGCGCGCGGCGGCGGAGGGTCTGCGCGGAGCTCGGCAGGCGCGGGGCCGGTAAGGTGCGCTCGCACAAAAGCATCTGCGCTCCAAGCGGCCGCCGCTTTTATGTAACTTGTCCGCTTCGCCGAAGTGGGGCGGGCGGCGGCCCCCGGACGGCGGCAGAGGCTGCAGCGGGGTGGCCGGGGAGGGGGAGGAGGCAGCGTCCTCCTAACGGGCTGCGGAGTTGGGGTAGGGGGTGCTCGGGCACCTGCGCGGCCGGGGACGCGGGGGCGGCGCAGCTCACCTGGCGCCCGTGAGGCTGCGCTGCCCCCGGAGGCGTGTGCGCGGGCGGCGCTGCGGTGGCTGGGGGCGGGGAGACCGGGGCGCGGGGCTCGGGACCCCGGGAGTCGGGGTCTCCGCCAGTTCCGGGCGGGTGTTTGCCGGCTCCTGCCGCGGGGGCCCCCGCTGTCTGGGGTCTCCTCTGTTCTCTCGCCCTCCTTCCCTCCTCCCTGCCCCCCCTCAAGTTCACGGCTTCTGCAATGCGGTGGGTGTGGTTACCTAGTCTATTGCCCCTGTGGTTCTTCGCCGCGGGAGCGGTCTCTCCTCGGTTTTCAGATTTCCGGATCCCTAGTTGTCTACGGTTTTTTTCTCCTTCAGTCCCAGCCCAGGGTTAAAGTTGAGATGGTTGCAGAACACATAAAAAGATAAAGAGAACATGTGTTGTTAATTACGCCTGGAGGCCAGCCTGAGAAATCCTGAGAGGGCCAGGCAGCCCTGTCATGCGTCGCTTGCATTTCGTGTTTAACTTGGTGATTCAGCTTTTTTTTTCTTTCTTTTTTTTTTTTTTTGAACCTCAGTCTGGCGGAATTGTTTTTGCAGATATCCCGCTCGTCCTGTTTTTTTTTTTTTTTTGGGGAGGGGTGTCCATTTTAGGGTCTCTGGGGCGGCCAGGTATGCGTTGGAGTTTATCCTGGTAGCAATAACTTTCCTAGCAGAAGAGCCATCAGATCAGACCAAGCACTGAAAACAGTCTTTTTGAATTTTACACTGATTTTTAATGTCTCAAACAAAAATGGTAAATCTCCATTGATGATCTGGGAACCCTAGACGCAGTAATTATACAGCAAATTGAGCAGAAAAGCCCTATTAAGGAAAAAGAGNTTCCTAGCAGAAGAGCCATCAGATCAGACCAAGCACTGAAAACAGTCTTTTTGAATTTTACACTGATTTTTAATGTCTCAAACAAAAATGGTAAATCTCCATTGATGATCTGGGAACCCTAGACGCAGTAATTATACAGCAAAT
Source organism: Neotragus moschatus (assembly GCA_006410615.1). NCBI lineage: Eukaryota > Metazoa > Chordata > Mammalia > Artiodactyla > Bovidae > Neotragus > Neotragus moschatus. The sequence goes on along the minus strand of SJYA01003091.1, from coordinate 3,313,091 downwards.
TGAGCAGAAAAGCCCTATTAAGGAAAAAGAGCGCATCGAGTTTGAGTAAACTCTGGGGAATGGGAGGTGATTCGTATCTTGGATCAAACAAAGTTTTTTAAAAATGCACGTTAATTTTGGTATCAGACTTTCAAAACTTTAGTTGGAGTAACAAAGTCATTTCGAGAGGAAATAAATTCCATATTGAGAAGCCTGACTTTAATTTGTTAATTTCAGAAGGCATTGATGAAAATAAAATAGCTAAATACTAAATAGTCTCATTTGCATTATGATTTTCTAGTGGTTTAGAAAAGCAACATACCAGATGCACCAGTTACTGCAGTTTATCGAGCTAATACACTTTAGGCAAATAATTTTGGCAGCGCAGAATGTGTTTTCTGAGTGATTTCTCAGTAGCGGGAAGAGTGGCTGCTTTCTTTAATGTGTAAACCCCTTGGAGCTGAAGGATTGAGAAGATGGAGGTCAAAGGTCAGTATCTCAGAGAGCTGTTTACATTTCATTTTTAAGTCATTTCTTCTGTACCAGTGCTATTTAGCCGTAAAAGCAGGTTTTGTCAATTCTCGTACAGTGCTTGGACTTGGGCCAACTTTGAATTGTGTTGAAATAGGAGGCCTGGGATTTTTTTTTTTTTTTTTTACTTGATCAGAGCTGTCTTGTCCATACCTTGGTCTTGAAACATTGGTCAAATGCATTAAGGGGCTGCCCAAGGAGAAGGGAGGCAACTGTTCAAGGACCAAGAGATGTTATGACATGAGTATTTTGTGAATCCTTCCTTGATATCCAGTTTGTTGGATTATTATGGCAGGGACATACTTTCCAGGGTATTTAAGTTAGTGATTTTTTGGGAAAAAAAAAAAAAAAAGCCTTAAAATTCACAAAATAGAATTCATGTCCTCTCCAGTAAAATAGAACTCCAAGAATGAGCTGAAAAATAAAGACGTTTCTTTTCCTTGAGAATTTGACTCTCATGGAGAGAGATTACTTAAGTCCTGGAGTTCCTTGGTCATCTTTCCTCCCCAACCATTGTTTTCCTGTAAACGTCAGCTTTATGGTGAAATAGAGACTTACTGTGGAACACCGTGACTCAGGTTTATCTCTGGCACCACTTCCTTTAGAGAGATCTCTGATGGTATCACTGCAGCATCTCTTTCTTTCGGAAGGCGATACAGCTGCTAGCTTGTTGAGAATTCGTCAGGCACTCCTGGAGAGCTCTGCTCTCATTTGATTCCTCTTGGCTGCAGAGCATTGTGTGCTCAGAAGCAGGGACTGGAGCCGTGAAGTCACTGCCCTGCCCTGTCTGGTGTTGTGACATCACTATGGCTCAAAGGAAACAAGGGTGGGGCAGGCAACACCAGACGGTCTGAAGCATCTGCCGGCGTTAACTTTGCTTGATGCATGAATGAGGCTCTCCTTTCTCAACTTGAACTGCACCATAAGGTATCGTTTGAAGCATGAGATATGGATGCTAGCCTGCATGGGAAAGTGTGTTTCAGAGATGAAGGAAGAAGCAGAGCATATGTGTGTGTGTGTGTGTGTGTGCAGTAGTAGAAATGATTGACTCTTCCTCCTATTAAGAAAACTGTTGTTAGTTTTTTAGGAGGGCCATTGAAAAATCATACGTACTTAATGAGTATATATTAATGCAGAGAATAGAGTCAGTATATTTCTTACTCTTTTTGTACCTAAGTAGCATTCTTGCTAAATTCTTGTTGTAGGTGGTTAGTCTTGTGTTTCAAAAGTGTGTGGTGTGGTGTCTGTCGACATACAATCTCTTTCTGGGTAGACAGTGTTCTATCTGATGTATTTTCCAGTGATGTGTTTGCAATTGGAAATTAGAAAAAAAAAAATGGGGAAAAGAAAGCAAGAGGCTTCACAAGTGTAGAAGATACCCTGCAGTGATTTGGGGTCATTGATTTCTATGTAAATTTTTGGTTTATGTTTGGACAATTTTATAATTTAGCACTTTTGAATTCTCTGAACTGAACATTCTAGTGCAGAGATGATCCCAGACATACCGCACCCAGATTTGTAATAAATCAGTTTCCTGTTGTGATTGCTGACTTGAATGTGATGCGAGCATAAAGGAGACCCACAGAATAGCTGCAGCCTGGGGTCTTCTTGCCACTTCTTCGGTAAGATGACTGACCTTTTCTTGTGAGAATATTATGTATGTGGGACTTGTGAGCAGTTCTCATTTAACCGTGTCACTGTCCAGAACACATTGCCAACGCAAAAGGGAAGGAAAACCAAAAAAAAAGAAAAAAGGAAGGCTAGTCCAAATAGAGAAGTTGAAATTAAGTACCAGAACTGCAGCTCAATTCGTTGAAACGTCTTTGGTGTTGCATTTTTAGACTTAACCATGATTGGCTAAATTGCACACTTCACAGTTGTAAGCTTCTATTAGCGCCAAACCCCTAATTCTTTGGTAATTTGCAGTACAGAGGAAAAAGCTGACAACTTAATTTTTAGATGGCTGACATTTTGATGTACTGTTCTTATAACCCTTCCTTACAGACTTGAAAAAAGAAAAGAAAAAGCAGAAAGGTTTGTATTCAATCTAGAGAACAGTTGGGATACTTCCTCTGCTTCATGTGCTGTTTTTTTCTCTCCACTTAAACTGAATGAGTGCCTGTTGTTTGAAGGGACTAATTTTCCTTTTGCTTGGAGTTTCATTCCCAGACCAGCACAGGTCTAAACTCGTAGGGTATTGAGTAAATATTTATGGAATTGGGTTAAGAAGTGAGGCCATATGTGACTTATGCTTCACTATTAAAAAATAGTCGACAAGGCTTAAAAAGCACGGCCACTTCCTTAAAAATGAGAATGTTCAGATTCTTGTATGCAGTTGTTTCTAACCGCACCATCCTCTTCCTAATGAGTTTGTTGCTCTGGCCACAGCTCAGGTTAGGTAGGTTCTAGAGGTTTTGTCTGATCCAAGAAAAGAGTACTGCAGGTACCATGAGAAAAAAGGACAGCTTCTTTGAGAGAAGATGGGCAGACAGCCTGCTTCCCTTCCTGCCATCTCTAATTGGTGTCATGGGGACATCAGTAGAGCAGATGTACTCAGAAGAAGGGGAGAAGGATCAGATGGAGGGAGACAAAAGCTGAATGAGGGCTGGGCCATGACACTGATCTTGATGTTGAACTAAGAAGAGAAAAACTATTTTCTCCTTAAAAATTTTTTATTTTAATGTTTTTATTGGAATATAATTGCCCTAAGATGTTGTGTTTCTGCTGTACAGTGAAATGAATCAGCCATATGCATGCACATCCCCTCCGTTTTGAGGGGATATATACATATTGGAGAAGACAGTGGCACCCCACTCCAGTACTTTTGCCTGGAAAATCCCATGGACGGAGGAGCCTGGTGGGCTGCAGTCCACGGGGTCGCTAGGAGTCAGACATGACTGAGCAACTTCACTTTCACTTTTCACTTTCACGCATTGGAGAAGGAAATGGCAACCCACTCCAGTGTTCTTGCCTGAAGAATCCCAGGGACGAGGAAGCCTGGTCAGCTGCCCTCTATGGGGTCGCACAGGGTTGGACACGAATGAAGTGACTTAGTAGCGATAGCAGCAGCATACATACACATGGCCTTCCCTGGTGGCTCAGAGGTTAAAGCGTCTGCCTGCAATGCGGGAGACCTGGGTTCGATCCCTGGCTTGGGAAGATCCCCTGGAGAAGGAAGTGGCAACCCACTCCAGTACTCTTGCTTGGGGAATCCCATGGACAGAAGAGCTTGCTGGGCTATAGTCCATGGGGTCGCAAAGAGTCGGACACGACTGAGCAACTTCACTTTCACTTATACATACATACATCCCCTCCCTTTTGAGTCTGCCTCCCACCCTACTCCCCCATCCCCACCCTTTAGGTCATCACTGAGCCCTGAGCTTCCTGTGCCATCTGTATAGATCTCTCTGGTCATTTTTTAATATATGTTGTATTTATATTCTCCAGTAGTGACTTTCTCTGTGTTTCAGTCAAGCCCCACATTTCATCCTTTCTCTAAAACAAACCTTTTTTTTTTCTTTTCACATTTGCGCATCCTGAAATTGGGATATGTCTTACAGTTGCTCTCAGCCATATGGCAGAGAGAAAACTGGCAGCTGAATTCATTGATAAAGATGCAGACGTCAAAAATTGGAGGTTGGGTGTCAGTTGATTGGAAGGAAACCTTGGAGGCACAGTGGAGCACGCATAAGGAATAGCGCGTTACCCATGGAGAGACCTGTGTGAAGGCATAGACCATGGTAGCTGAGTCAGCATGCAATTCGAGGAAGTTGGACTTTGACCTACAATAGAATATTTTTTGTGTACCTTGGCTAGTTTATTTTGTTTCTCTTTGTGCATGCAGAGAATACGTAATTAAGTGTAAAAGAGTTCTCTAAATAACTAGAAAATTAAAATGCCAACATATGAGTCTCCACTTAATTGGCAAAGGGCTACGTATTGTGTTATTTCTTAGAATTGATGGTGTCGTGAATTTTATGAAATAGAGTTTGTCACTTGGCTACGCTAATGTAAAAAATGCTCTATGGTGTTCAGTGCTTATTCACATGCCCCCTTCTGTGTATTTGGTAACTGAGGTGCATCCCTTTGTAGGAAAAATCTATTGAGCGGTCTTCATTTTCAAGTTTGGCTTTAACATTTGGGTCCTTGGAAGATAGTTGGACTTTGACTAGTCATTGAGAACACATTCCAGATAGAACACTCTGAAGGTTAGGAGGCCTCAAGGTAACTGGAATGTAGTCTTTACTCTGCGGAGTAATAGGAGATGAGTCTCAGGAGAGAGTGTGTGGCCTTATGGTGAATATGAAACTAAGGAACATTTTTCACTTTGCTAGGTACTGGGGAGCCATTGAAAGTAGTGGGAGTAGGAAAGACAATGTTCACCTGGTGATCAATGTAGGGTGTATTGGAAGGACAGGAGTCTGGAGACAGATGACCTTTTGTTAAAGGAGTAATCCAAAAAATTTCAGAAATTGTATGTAATGCTAGTTCCTCTCAGCGATTGGTATTTTGGCAACTCACAACATATTTTTTGTGATCATATTTAGTTGGAGCTTAATTATTACTTTTGGACTGATGAGGGTGGAAAATGAAATGTTCAGAAGATGGAATGATTTTCATTCCTACTTATCCTTCCAGTTAAAACCTCTCTGTTATTTCAGGTATTAAGAATAATGCATACTCCTGGTAAAATATTTTCTAATAATATTGAAAGACAAGCGGAAGAAACTGCACTGTCTAGGGGCTACTGTTAATAATTGTGCTCAGTTGCTCAATCGTGTGCTCCTCTTTGTGGCCTCATGAACTGTAGCCTGCCTGTCTCCTCTGTCCATGAAATTTTCCTGGCAAGAATACTGGAGTGGGTTGACATTTCCTTCTCCAGGAGATCTTCCTGACCCAGGGATTGACCCCTCTTCTCTTGTGTCTTCTGCATTGGCAGGCGGACTCTTTACCACTAGCTCCACCTGGGAAGTGACTAAAACAACCACAATGTGTGTCTTGAAATCTGACAGCCCTGGGATGGACTCCTAGGCTTGCTCTGTGGTTACTGTGTGACGTGGGTCAAGTCTGTTAACTTCTTGAATCTATTTGATCACTTACAAAATGGCCATAATGTTTAGATCCCGAGGTTGCTGCTGCTACTGCTAAGTCACTTCAGTCGTGTCTGACTCTGTGTGACCCCATAGACAGCAGCCCACCAGGCTCCCCTGTTCCTGGGATTCTCCAGGCAAGAACACTGGAGTAGGTTGCCATTTCCTTCTCCAATGCATGAAAGTGAAAAGTGAAAGTGAAGTCGCTCAGTTGTGTCTGACCCTCAGTGACCACATGGACTGCAGCCTTCCCGGCTCCTCCATCCATGGGATTTTCCAGGCGAGAGTACTGGAGTGGGGTGCCATTGCCTTCTCCGAGATCCCGAGGTTATGAGGGTTAAATGATGCAGTACATGCAAAGCACTGCACGTAGTACCTGGTACATCACAAGTGTCTAGTTAATAGACACAGATTCCTGTTGTTGTTTAGCTGATGAGTCATGTCCGACTCTTTGCAACCCAATGGACTGTACCCCGGGGTACAGTCCATGGGATTTCCCAGGCAAGAATACTGGAGTGGGTTGCCATTTCCTTCTCCAGGGGATCTGCCCAACCCGGGGCTCAAACCTGAGTCTCCTGCATTGCAGGTGAATTCTTCACCACTGAGCCGCCGGGGAAGCCCTACTGGCTAGTGTCTTAATAAAGATAATACACTGGAGATAAATAGTCCTAATGATTGTGAGAATGCTTAGCACAGAGGGAAGACCCTTGTCTGGGTTTCTCTATGGCTGATCCGTCACTTACCACTTTTGTAGCCCTAGGAAATTAATATAAAATTTAAAAGGTTAAGGAAGTAGGATTAAGGGTTAGTTTTCTTATCTGTTAAGTAGGGATGATAATCACGTAGTGTAATGATCTGGAGTATGACATGAATGTCTAATTGAAAATATGTGGCTCTTTCATACATCTTCAGTTGAGGTTAGTTTTCTCTCCTTATGATGAATAATAGAAAAATGGAGTGAAGTCAGCGAAGCAGAGATGCTTCTATGAGAAAATGTGATCTGCTGATCAAAATCAGGCTGAGTACTTTGGGTCTTACAGGTATTTTCAAGATGTCATGAGATTCTTAACTTTCATATGGGGGCAACAAAACAAGGCATCGATTTAATAGGATCTGAAAATGAATTCATTGACTCAGCAGACATGAATTTGAGCAAATTCGGGGAGATAGTGAAGGACAGAGGAGCCTGGTGGGCTACAGTCCATGGGGTCACAAAGAGTTGGATACAACTGAATGACTGAACAACAAAAGCAACAGCAAAGAAAAATGCACTCAAGAGGGAGCTCAGGGGACTTCCCTGGTGATCCAGTGGCTAAGACTCGGCGTTCCCAGTGTAGGGGCCTGGGTTTGATCCCTACTCAGCGAACTAGATACCACATGCCGCAACTAAGAGTTTGCATGCTGCAGCTAAAGCTCCTGTATGCCGAGCTGAAAACCTGGCACAGCCAAATTTAAAAAAAAAAAAAAAAAAAAGGGAACTTCCAGTCCTTGGACCTACAGTTGCGATGCAGCCTAAGGGTCATCAGAAGCTTGTCTGACACTATGGCCCAGTCTCAGTAGAGACCCAGCAGAGCGCCACCCCCATCAGATAGCCTTTCAGTTCTCACTGTGCCTTCTGCAGGTGCCTTCAGGCAGCATCTTGGAGTCACCTCTGCTCTCCTGGATGCTGTATTTCAAGCTGGGGGACCAGCAATACACAAATAGGATTTCAGATTCGAATGAATGTTCTGAAGTAGGACCAGGTCATGGTGTTGACGGGTGTAGAGGACTGCTTCAGATACTGTCACTTGGGGATGGTTAACATTTAGTTAAGTCCTTCCTTCTTGTTTGCACCCTTCCTCTGCAAGTGAGATATCAACCCTTAGGTGGCGATCGGTGCCAGGCAAGAATCACATCTTCCATCAGCTGCGTGTCTCTGTGCCTCATACAGCGCCTGGCTGTGGTCCCATGCAGGCTCCTCTGTCCATGATTTTCTCCAGACAGGAACAGTGGAGTGGGTTGCCATTCCCTTCTCCAGAGGATCTTCCCAACCCAGGCATTGAGCTCAGGTCTCCTACATTGCAGGCAGACTGTTAACCATCTGAGCCACCAGGAAAGCCCAGCTACTGAACACATAGCTTTTACACTCACCAAGCCCTCTTTCTTGTACCTTACCTTTCTTGTGATATGATTTTTACTGAGACCATGCATTCTTTTCTTTCTCTTAAGTTTGATTTCTTGAACCTTCCCACTCACATGTGGGCTTAACCATGCATGAAACTAATGGAGCCTATATTTAAGTTTAAATTCAAACTGTATCATCTTTTTCTTAGAGAAGGTTTCCCAAATTTGTTTAAGTGTTGGCGTTTATGAAACCTACACCTGCCTCTGATCTCAACTTGTATTAAATCCCCCTTTTCTGAATTCTTACTGCAACTTTGCTTCACCCGAACCCAGAACTTTACTGTGTCCCAGTTCATCTTCTCATGGGTACACATGAAAAGTGTCCAAAGACTTGGATTTGTGACTTGACTAAAAAGCTTCTGGACCTCTCAGAGATGTAAGTTCTCATGTAGGAGTGTAGAACAACCCTTCCTTGCTGTGGAATCACCTTCATGTTGTTCAGTTGCTCAGTTGTGTTTGATTCCTTGCGACCCCATGGACTGCAGCATGCCAGGCTTCCCTGTCCTTCACTGTCTCCCGGAGTTTGGCCAAACTCATGTCCACTGAATCAGTGATGCCATCCAACCATCTCACCCTCTGTTGCCCCCTTCTGCTTTCTCTCTTACCCAGCATCAGGGTCTTTTCCGGTGAGTCGGCTCTTCGCATCAGGTGGCCAAAGTGTTGGAGCTTCAGCTTCAGCATCAGTCCTTCCAATGAATATTCAGAGTTGATGTCCTTTAGGATTGACTTGATTGATCTCCTTGCAGTCCAAGGGACTCTCAAGAGTCTTCTCTAGCACCACGATTTGAAAGCCTCAGTTCTTCAGCGCTCAGCCTTCCTTATGGTCCAGCTCTCACATCTGTACATGACTACTGGAAAAACCATAGCTTTGACTAGATGGGCCTTTGTCGGCAAAGTAACGTCTCTGCTTTTGTCACCGTCATGAGCCGATGGTAATTTTCCATTGAGCCAATCCAGTTTTCAAGCTGTAAGATGTAGAATATGATAATCGGTGGTTTTCTTTTAGTGAGTTAGGGTAGCAGACTTTAGTTGAAGGAACATCTTGGATTTCTTCCATGCTTTGCTCCCACCGTCCTGTGCGTTCATTCCTTCTCCTGATGATGGAATACATCCTGAAGACTTCGCATTAGCATCGTGCCAGTATCAGCGACAGAGCAAAAAGGAAAATAAGCAGCAGCCACTCGCTGGGTTCCCCCAGGGCACAGAGCTGTCACTGCCTGTGAAGGGGGCATTGGGCTCCAAGTTCTCCCCAAGAAGCTCACCACCCAGACTTGGGATGTGGTCCTGGCAGAAGGGAGTGAGGTCAAACCTGGACCTGGACAGTGGCCAGGAGTCAGCATGTAGCGGAGAAGAAGGGGAAGGTCTGGTAGGATCCAGAGTGGACTAGAGAGGGGCTGTTTGTGGGGTGACTGACCAGCAGGTACAAAGGCCAAGGGGGAAAGGATGCTTAGTCAGACATGGTACACAACTAAGGGATGAGACTGGATCCAGGAAGAACACTGGGGAGGTGACGGTGTTGCAGAGGTCCATGGGGTCCACAGGCCATGCAGGGAGAGAAGTCTGGTAGCCTTCACGCCAGAGCGGTCCAGCTTCTGGATCAAGATGGGGACTCATCACAAAATGATGCTATTAATGCCTTGGAAGCCGAGGACCGGGAGAAAGTGAGCGAATAGGGTGGGTGGAGGAGGAGGGGGATGGGGGGCAAATACACCTGGAAGCGTGTTTAGAAGGAGCAGTGCTCAGGGCTCCTGGGCACCCAGGAGCACCGAGGCTGTCTTGTGCCTGCAACAGCTTTGGTTCAGCTGCTGTGACATTGGTGCCTCCTCACAGGGACTCAGAGAGCAGGCCCCATCTCCTCTGGGAGCACCTGGTGTTTCTGCTTCCTTGCTTTCCTTGGTTTTGAGGATGGAGCGAACTGCTGGAGGTAGAGGTTGGGGTGGGGGCAGCAGGAATTGGGGGGGCTCATGCCCCCAGGAATCTTTGCCACATACAGGTGAAGTGTGAATTACACGCCTGTATATATGAGGTCCTGTTATCCTCGGTGTTTTATGTATTTTTTTAAAGAAGTATATTGAGAAGGAAAGGTGACAGTGCTAAAAATGCCCGCCTCCTACGTGGATGAGCGGCTGTGCCTAAGGTGATACTGGTGACGGTTTAAAGCGTGGAACACAGATTTGCCGTCTTCTATGCAGCCCTTGTCTGTGGACCCTAAACGGCTCTAATGTGTCCTTTGAGAGCTAGGAAAGTGATGACAGCTTTTCCAGTCGCTTAATTTGTTTCCTGTCTCCTCGTACCAGAAACGTTTCCACCAGTGGTAAAATATTCTTGATCACGGCACATTAGAAATACTGGACAGCCTTGTCCATTATGTAGAGATCCATGTCAGGATGACCCATGGATGGGTCTTAACTCAGATCTCAGAGGACATCGAGATGGGGTGACGATCTCTCTTAGAAATAGTGTGTGATATTTCTGATACCTGAAAAAGTTGAGTAATAGATACAGTGACCACCTCTGTGTCCCACATCCAGTTTTAAGAGATAAAGCGTTATCCCAAATCGCTCACTTTTCCTGTGTTCTCCTCTGCAGTTGTGCCTGCCTCCCTCCTAGGAGCAGCCATTCTCTATGGCATCACTAAATTATTTGTGGTGGTGTTCACATTTAAGCAACTTTAAGCAGTGTCTTATACCGGTCCCTCTGCAACTTGGTTCATCCTGTAGGCTCCATGACTTCCAGGAGCCCATGGTGTAGTTCTTGGGGGTGAAAACTGATGCTTTAACCAGAGTTCATGGCTTCCTCACCAGGCCTTGAACAGGATTGTGCTTCCCACCTCAGAACGTGGTACAACCTTGTATCTTCATGCTCTGTATCCCTGGATTCAGCCAACCGTGGATTGAAAAATACTTTTTCAGAATGTTCTAGAACGTTCAAAAAAAAGCAAAATGTAAATTTGTCCCCAGCAGCTATTTACATAGTACTTGCATTGTATTTACAACTATTTACATAGCATTTCCACTGTGTTAGGTGTTACAGAAAATCATTTTTAAGAATGTTCCAGAAAATTCCCAAAATCAAAACTTGAATTTGCCCCCAACAACTATTTACATATCATTTGCATTGTAATTACAACTATTTACCGAGTATTTCCATTGTGTTAGGCCTTATAAGTACTCTGCATGCTCAGTCACTTCAATAGTGTCTGACTCTTTGCAAACCTGTGGATTGTAGGGTCTGCTAGGCTCCTCTGTCCATGGATTTCCCAGGCAGTACTGGAGTGGGTGGTCATTTTTCTCCTCCAGGGGATCTTCCTGAACCAGGGATTGAACCTGTGTCTCCTACATAGCAGGCAGATTCTTTACTGGCAGAGCCAGCAGGGAATCCCATAAGTAATCTAGAGATATTTAAAGTCTGTGGGAAGATGTGCAGGGGTTAAGCAAATACTGTGCCATTTTACAGGCTTCCCAGGTAACTCATTGGTGAAGAACCCACCTGCCAGTGGAGTAGATGAGGGTTTGATCCTTGGGTCAGGAAGATCCGCTGGAGGAGGGCATGGCAACCCACTCCAGTATTCTTGCCTGAAGAATTCCATGGACAGAGGAGTCTGGCAGGCTACAGTCCATGAGGTAGCAAGAGTCAGACATGACTGAGTGACCAAGCATATGCCATTTTACATAAGAGACTTGAGCTTCTATGGAATTTGGTATCCAAGGGTGTCCTGGAACCAATCACCCCTCCCCAAAACAGACACCAAGGGGTGAGTGTCCTTGCTGCCCATCAGCCTGGGACATCCTGCCTCAGCAGGTGCACACAGCTGCCTCTGCCCCTGCACCCCATCACCTCTCACCCCACGCAGCACTGACTCCCTGCTCGGCCTGCATTTTCTTCTTATGAGTACATGTTTTACTTGTTTCTGTCTGTCGTGTGCCTCCCCCAACCAGAGCATCTGCTTCGTCTGTTCTAGGACTTAACATCTGTTCTGTTCACCGTGGACCCCAGCTTTGAGAACAGTGCTGCTCAGTACCCAGCTAACTGAAGGAGTCTTTCAAGATGCGATGTGNCTTATGAGTACATGTTTTACTTGTTTCTGTCTGTCGTGTGCCTCCCCCAACCAGAGCATCTGCTTCGTCTGTTCTAGGACTTAATATCTGTTCTGTTCACCGTGGACCCCAGCTTTGAGAACAGTGCTGCTCAGTACCCAGCTAACTGAAGGAGTCTTTCAAGATGCGATGTGATAGGACTTTGCCATGTTTTTATTGTGGACTTTTTAGTTGTGGTGGTTTGTCTATTTATGAATAAACCTACATTGTACATACATGCAGAATTCTTTTCTTTTTTTTTAGAAAACAAACACATTTCATTATCAATCCAAAAATAAAAGAAGATGTGAGCTTATGAAGGGGAATTTTTTTATTGATCCATCTTTAACCTTTGATTTAGTGGATACGGTTGTGTTCAGAGTGATTTAATGTTGAACTGTAAATATAGCTTCAGTAAGTGAGGCCCCCCTGATGGGAAAAGCTGGCCTGTGTGGCCCAAGGGATCTTGCCAAGAGGTGAAGGAGCCGGTGTGTGTGCACCAGGTCGAGACCATCCTGCTCTGAGCTGTGAGTTCAGCCGTGCTTCCCAGGGTGACAGTTGGGTTCCAGTCATTTTCAATTAATTTGGACTTGCAGTTCTTTATGTTTATTAGAGTATCATAATTTTCCCCCTCCTCAAGAATTAGCACTTCCACAATCATCTTTACCTTCCCAGACATGCCATCTGGCCTGCCCTCTTCTTTCCCTTCCATTATTAGCACAGTTGAAGGTAAACACGGTTTTTTTTNGTTCCATGTCTAGTTCTAACTGTTGCTTCCTGACCTGCATACAGATTTCTCAAGAGGCAGGTCAGGTGGTCTGGTATTCCCATCTCTTTCAGAATTTTCCACAGCTTATTGTGATCCACACAGTCAAAGGCTTTGGTATAGTCAGTAAAGCAGAAATAGATGTTTTTCTCGATAGCAGCTTAGATATTCTCTGATGACCACGGGTTTGGCTAGCTTGCACCCCCCGTCCCCATCATCCCCCATTGCCATTCCTCCTGACATACATCCATGCATGACCACACGATAGTTCTGAGCAGGACGCACAGGTGCCCTGCCTCTGGTTTCTCTGGTTTTAGGCGGTCTGATAACAGCCATTACTCAATTTGAAGCCATCATTTCTCGGCATAGGCAGTCTGGATTCTGTCTCAGACCCAGATTAGCAAGTTGGATGCTCTGAAACTGCTTTAAAGGGTTTGTTAATCATTGTTATGGCTTTATAAAAGTGAAATGGAATCTCCTGATAGACCAGTCTTGTTTCTTGGCGTTCTTTTATCTGATACAGGAAAGAAGATGATGTTGAAATCCCGTTCAGTAGTAACAGCACCACAGTCCTCAGAAGTGTTAAATGTGCATTGACTGTTTCTCCTATGGAAGGAATCTTCTTGGGAGATGTGCTGAGGACAGTGTGGTGATTTGAATGCATCTGTTTCATTTAGGGTAGATGATTCTGTGGTACTTGCTTCTACGGCTGTTCAGTCGCTCAGTCGTGTCTGAACTCTTTGCAACCCCAGGGACCACAGCACGCTAGGCTTCCTTGACCTTCACTGTCCCCGGAATTTGCCCAAACTCATGTCTGTTGAGTTGGTGATGCCATCCATCCATCCCAACTTCTGTCATCCCCTTCTCCTCTTGCCCTCTATCTTTCCCAGCATCAGAGTCTTTTCCAGTGAGTCGGCTCTTTGCATCAGGTCACCGAAGTATAGGAGCTTCAGCTTTGCATCATTCCTTCCAGTGAGTATTCAGGAGTGATTTCCTTTAGGATTCACTGGTTTGATCTTGCTGTTTTAACCTATTTTATCATTAATTGGATTTCACATGACCAGTTTTGGGATATTTCCTTTTTAAAGAGCACTTTGATCATAGAAACATTGGGTTTGAATTCCTGGAAGATACTGTATGTGGAAGAACAATTTTATTATTTGTCTTATTTGATGGGCAGTGACCTTGATAACAAAATAATACTCTGATGGAAAATGAATGACTATACTTGGGCCTTTTCTAACCACCACAGTTTAACTCCTGGGAGGTGCTTAACCATTCCTACCTGGCTCCATCATTGCCCTTGCGAGGCAAGCAATTTAGCTTGATTGTCTTCTGTGATTAATGCTCTGTGACTCAGAAACATATCCAACTTTTCAGCTCAGAAATAAATCTGCTGACCTAGTTTATTTGGCCTCGATTGCTCACTCCTTGATTTGAAGCATCTTTCTTTGGGGGGCATCTCTGGTTTGACACATTTGAAACGTCATTGGTTACTACCTGTTGTTAGTGTGACGGGACACCCAGCAGGAAGTAGGGAAATGCAGCTGAAGAGCAGGGACAGGAAGGACCTTGACTTACCGCAAAAATGAAGCAATCTCGGTTCTGAGCTGTGTTTGAGGCTTTCATCCCTGAAGACATTGTAGGTTGGGCCGTGCTCATTTATAACACTGTGGGAGCACAGTGAAGGGGGTGAAACACTCCCTCCCAGTGTTTCCCTGAGGACCGAAGAGCAAAGCTGGGGGGATAACTAACCACGGGAGGAAGGGACCAGGTATGCCCAGCTGAATCCCCCTCAGTGCAGGGGAAGGAGGGTGAGTCCTTTCTAAGGAAAAACAAAGACCATCCTGTGTGTCAGATGGACCTCACGGTTGAAGCTAGGACGATCCCCCGGTCAGGTGCAGCAGTGGTCCTGCAGGAACTCAGTGAGGAGACACCTGCGGAGGCTTCCTCCGACACAGGATGTCCCCAGTGCTCTGCAGAGAGACTCCTTAGGGACCTTGAGCAGGGGAGACACAGCTGGTGGCTTCAGTACCTTCTCTTGACAAAGCCGGGCAGAGGCCCCACCCTCCGCTCTTAAACATACGGGGCATTGGATTTGTTGTCTCACAGTTCTTGGTTGTAAATGCTAAGTGACTCTTTTGCCTGAGAATTTTTGAAAAGGAAAAACATGGGAAACAGCCTGACGTATCAGGAGTTCCTGCGATGCAGAGTGGATAGGAGAACAGGGCTGAAGAGGAAACGGTTTCTTCCTCAGCAGTCTCCCCTTCTTCACTGGGAGTTCCGGGCTGTGTCACCATCTTCCCAAGGGCCATCCCGCCGTCATCTCCCTCTGCAGCTGCGGACGGGCCACGCTGCCACGTGGGCGGGCTTTCCTAGCAGTGTGCTGTGTGCTTTCACCCAAAACCAAAAACAACTGTTGAGGGTTTGTTGTTGTTTCTGCCCTGTTTTCCTCTCTCAAAGCCTAGCGTGAGTTGTTCTCCCTGCAATTTTTCTCTCTGATCAACCCTATAATTTTATTGTAATAATTCTCCGCGGGCTGTCACTCGACACACATCCAAGCAAACATGTTGCCTGCTCGGTTGCCCAACAAATGGGTTCAGACCCTTGAGCCTCCTCTTACTCGCGTCAGCTTTTGAGATATTTGTACCAAAAGGAAAAGCTCAACTCTTTTCATTTTAATCCTCATTTTTTATCTGCAAATGCGTGTCCATGTAGAAGGGTGTGTGTTTTTATTCTTTCTAAGTAGCGAAAGAATGTTGTTGTTCGGTCTCCAAGTCGTATCTGACTCTTCTCAGCCCCGTGGACTGCAGCACGCCAGGCTTCCTAGCCCCTTACCATCTCTCAGAATTTGCCCTGGTTCATGTCCTGTGAATCGGCGATGCCATCCAACCATCTCAGCTTCTTTCGCCCTCTTCTCCTCTCGCCCTCAATCTTTCCCAGCATCATCAGGGTCTTTTCCAATGAGTTGACTTTTCAAATCAAGTGACCAAAATATTGGAAGTTCAGCTTCAGCGTCCATCCTGCCAATGAATACTCAGGGTTGATTGCCTTAAGGATTCACTGGTTTGATTTCCTTGCTGTTTTAACCTGTTTTATCATTAATTGGGTTTCACATGACCAGTTTTTAAATATTTCCTTCTTAAAGAGCATTTTAATCATGGCAACATTGAGTTTGAATTTCTGGAAGATATAGTAAGTAGAAGTATTGAAGCTTCAGCATCAGTCCTTCCAATGAATATTCAGGATTGATTTCCTTTACCGAAACAATGGAGAGACCCTAAAAGGTCCTTTCAGAGGGGACTAATTGCATCAGTGCTCACTCTCCTAGGCTGGGGTATCACGCAGTATCAAATACAAGGAGATCGTTTTCTCCACCTAATAAGGAAGCTGTTAAGCGATAGTATTCAAAACATGTTGCTTATTCGTTACTTCATTCAACAAAGATTTACCAAGTGCCTGTCACTGAGTGCCAGGCTTTTCTGGGAACCAAAGAGAAAAATAGAAACAAGCCAAGAAAAAAAGTCCTTGATGTCCTGCAAGTTATACTCTAGAAGTGCGAAGTAGAGAAAAAGCATGCATTTGTTGGTGTTCAGTTGCTCGGTCTTGTCCCGCTCTTTGTGACCCCATAGACTGCCGCCGCCAGGCTTCCCTGCCCCTCACTGTCCCCTAGAGTTTGCCCAAACTCACCTTGACTGCCAGTGATGCTGCTTATCCATCGCATCCTCTGCCACCCCCTCCTTTTGCCTTCAGTCTTTCCCAGCCTTAGGGTCTTTTCCGCTGAGTCAACTCTTCTCATCAGGTTCCCAAACTATTGGAGCTTCAGCATCCGTCCTTCCAATGAATATTCATGGTTGATTTCCTTTAGGATTGACTCGCTTGGTCTTGCTGCCCAAGGGACTCTCAAGAGTCTTCTCCAGCACCACAGTTTGAAAGCACCAGTTCTTCAGTGCTCAGCCTTCTTTCTGATCCAACTCTCACATCTGTATATTACTACTGGAAAAATCATAGCTTTGACTCTATGGACCTTTGTTGGCAAAGTGATGTCTCTCCTTTTTAATATGCTGTCTAGCTTTGTCATAGCTTTTCCCCCAAGGAGCAAGTGTCTTTTAATTTCATGGCTGCAGTCACTGACCGCAATGATTTGGGAGCCCAAGAAAATAAAATCTGTCACCGTTACCATTTTTCCCTCTTCTGTTTGCCATGGATGCTGTAAATTACAATAACGTAGGATATTCAAGGTTTGATGAGTGTTATGGACATGACATAGCAGGGGGGTGGGTGGACTAGCAGTTCTGAGAGCTTGTAGCACTCCGGGAAGCCTTCAGGGAAAGATGCAGTTGGGCAAAACCTGAAAGGGGGGTGGGGCACGGAAGCCGGATGGTGTGGAGGGAAGAACATCCCAGGATGTGTGCGCTTTTCACAGACTGACTGTTGCTGGAGAAGAGCAGAGCTTATCCAAGCATGAGCCCTACGGCTCCTCAGGGTCTGCAGACCACTGAGCAGTCAGAAGGGAAGGAGAAACCGGGAGCCTGGGGCCAGGAATCCTAGAGCAGCCAGTGTTTTGCGGGGGGTGGGGGGAGGGTGGCGAGACAGGGGCAAGGTAGAGTGACAGCTGTTCTCTGCGTGGGCGATGGAGACAGTGCAGTGCAGAGTCCTGTGTCCAGGGTGCTTCCATTTTGTTTAAAGGCAGGAGTTAGCATCCGTGTTGGTGTTTGATTCTGCCTGGGGCACTTCTAGGGAAATACCCAAAACACTTGACATGTGTCTTCTGGGGAGGCCAACCCCCTGGGGCTCCAGTCAGGGGAAAAGGAGACTTGTTCAGTTTAAAAAGAGTCCGTTTTTAAGCTGTTTCCATTATGAGAATATTTGAATGGACAGCAAGCCTTGCCTTTCCCTCCGTGGCTCTGCTTTGAGGGGTACTTCTTGTTGGATCGTGCCAGACCCTCACGTGCCACACTCTGGGGTGTGGCGGGTGCCTCCTCTCATTCATTCATTGAGTTATTCATTCATGTACTCGCTCACATGTGCCGAGGACTGCTTGACATGTCTGGTGGTGGTGGTTAGTCACTCAGTTGTTTCCGACCCTTTGTGACCACATGGACTGCAGCCCACTAGGCTCCACTGCCCATAGAATCTCCCAGGGAAGAATCCTAGCATGGGCTGCCATCTCATTCTCCAGACATGGTTGGTGATGGAGCCATAAACCAGAGACAAAGCCACAGTGTCTGTCTTGAGAGTAGCACCCAGACCTCCTCCCCACACTCATTCCCACTGAGTTTAAGGAGTCCCAGGGCCCTTTGGGATTCCACCAAAATGTTGTTCTCAGGCTTATTCTGCTTTTAGACTTTTATAGGCAGTCCTTGAAGCCTGACTATAATTTAGGGCACTAGTATCTGTGTGGAAAAGGCTTCCTGGGTGGTGCTAGTAGTAAAGAGCCTGCCTGCCTGCCAGTACAGGCGACTTGAGAGGCAGCTTTGACCCCTGGGTCACGGGAGATCCCCAGGAGGAGGGCACAGCAACTCACTCCAGTATTCTTGCTAAGAGAATCCCATAGACAAAGGAGCTTGGTGGGCTACAGTCCATAGGGTCAAAAAGAGTTAAACACAACTGCAGTGGCAGCACACACACATGCATCTGTTTGGAAAATGGGATTTGGGGCTTTCAACAACCAGTTTGCAAGTTACATTTTGGAATGTGACAAATTGGCTGTGGGCAACTGCCCATACACTGGTTTAAACTATTCCAATCAGCAGATTTTGTTAAACAGTCTACTCTTGCTTATCTCTGCCTATGGACTTTTGTAGTAGTGTTGAATATATGAATTTTGATGGCTGAATTAAAAAAAATAAAGTCTATCATTAATTATTTGCTTAGGCAAATCTTTCATTGTTATTAGAGTAAAGTTGCTCTATAATGTTCAGTTCAGTTCAGTCGCTCAGTCGTGTCCGACTCTTTGCGACCCTATGAGTCACAGCACGCCAGGCCTCCCTGTCCATCACCAACTCCCAGAGTTCACCCCAACTCATGTCCATCGAGTCCGTGATGCCATCCAGCCATCTCATCCTCTGTCATCCCCTTCTCCTCCTGCCCCCAATCCCTCCCAGCATCAGGGTCTTTTCCA
>SJYA01003091.1:3204521-3281193 GCA_006410615.1 Neotragus moschatus | reverse complement strand
GGGGGGGTACATGCCCAGGAAATGCCAGGGAGAAAAAACTCTGAGATTTGACTCGTCCTTGCCCATCAAAATCTCCTGCTGCGTGACCTTGTCACGAGTGGGATTCCTCACGCTGGCTCCCGGCAGCAACCCACTCCAGTACTCTTACCTGGAAAATCCCATGGACAGAGGAGCCTGAAAGGCTGCAGTCCATGGGGTCACTAAGGGTCGGACACGACTGAGTGACTTCACTTTCATTTTTCACTTTCATGCATTGGAGAAGGAAATGGCAACCCACTTCAGTGTTCCTGCCTGGAGAATCCCAGGGACAGGGGAGCCTGGTGGGCTGCCGTCTATGGGGTCGCACAGAGTCGGACACAACTAAAGCGATTTAGCAGCAGCAGCAGCAGCAGCCACTATGAAGAAAAATATGGAGGTTCCTCAGAAAACTAAAAATAGAATTACTATACCATCCGGAAGTCCCACTCCTGGGCATATATCCAGAGAAAGTGAAAGTCGCTCAGTCATGTCTGACTTTTTGCAACCCCATGAACTGCCGTCTGCCAGGCTTCTCTGTCCATGGAATTCTCCAGGCAGGAATACTGGAGTGAGTTGCCAGTTCCTTCTCTAATAGTCCAAAGAAAACTATAAAAAGATACATGCACTCTTATGTTCATAGCAGCACTATTCACAGTAACCAAGACACAGAGACAACCTAAATGTCCGTGGACAGNGCTTCTCTGTCCATGGAATTCTCCAGGCAGGAATACTGGAGTGAGTTGCCAGTTCCTTCTCTAATAGTCCAAAGAAAACTATAAAAAGATACATGCACTCTTATGTTCATAGCAGCACTATTCACAGTAACCAAGACACAGAGACAACCTAAATGTCCGTGGACAGATGAATGGATCAGAAGATGTGGTATACCATCATACACATGATAGACACACTTAGAATGAAATATTGCCCGGCCATTAAAAAGAATGAAATAATGCCATTTGCAGCAACATGGATGGACCTAGAGATGATCAGACCAAACGAAGTGAGTCAGAAAGAGAAAGACAGATCACTATGTGATGTGGAATCTAAAATATGAAACAGATAAACTTCTATGTGAAACAGAAACAGACTCAGAGAGAAGAGACTTGTGGTTGCCAAGGGGGTTGGGGGTTGTTGAGGGAAGGATTGGGAGTTTGGGATTAGCAGATACAGACTATTGGGTTGGCCAAAAATTTGTTTGGGTTTTTCCATAAGATGGTGCAGAAAAACCCAGATGAACATTTTGACCATCCCAATATTGTATATAGGATGGATAAACAAAAAGATCCTACTGTATAGCACAGGGAACTATATTCAACATCCTGTATATTCATCATCCTGCAATAAACCATAGTGGAAAAGAAAAAGTAGGCCAGGTCAAAAATAAGGTTTCAGAGCCTCATGTTTTCAGGACACAGCATATATTAAGAAATGTTACTGAATGAGTGGATAGTTCGGAATGGAGGGTGATTATAGAAAATGATTTGCATAATTATCTTACAAATGGAAATAAAGCAGAAAAATGGCAGAACAACAAAAATCCTATTAGTAGAAATTTGCCCAAAGTGCTTTGGAATGGAAGGCGAGCAGGTTGGTGCCAGTGCCCCAGGTTAAGCATATTCAGTTAGGGGCCTGCGACTTGAGTTTTTGATCTCCTTCAGCTCCTTTCAGGTGAGCGTGATTCCCCAGTAGCAAACTGTGAAGCAGGCAGATTAATGCCTCCAGTCCCATTTACATTTCCAACTGTTCCTTCTTCCTGCTACACTGAACTCTCTTCCCTGCCAGTTCTGTATGTCTGAGTCTGTAGTGGGGAATGAGGGAATCCATGGAGAAAATAGAAAGATGAAAACAGGAATACTCTGCAAAAGGTTTAGAGCAAATGGAAGAGATTTTCGTGGGAGGTGTGTCTTCTGCGATGGTCAATGTTAATAAAATATTAGACTTAGTGAATTGGTCTTGTTTTCCCCATGACCAGGAGGAGAACATAGCTTGCAAAGTGGTGTATTTTTCTTTTTTCGCTTGTTTTTTCATGGCTTTTGGAAGCTGAATGAAGAAGACAAAATATTTTGGGGACCTGATAAGGATTGTGTGTATGTGTCAGTCACTCAGTTGTGTCTGACTCTTTGTGACCCCATGGACTATAGCCCACCAGACTCCTCTGTCCGTGGGATTCTCCAGGCAAGAATACTGGAGTGGGTTGCCGTTCCCTTCTCTGGACCTGATAAGGATTAGACTCTAGTAATTATGATTTCATAGTTGTGGGTCCTAGATTACCCAGGACACTTATTTTCACCGTCTCCCTGGCTGATGGAGGGCCTCATTGTCCCAAGTAATTGTCTGAATTCCTTTTCCTTATCTCCCTCCTGAGAGAGTCCTGGGAAGATAATTATCTCCCAGGCCCGGGTTTTCAGCAGAGCTCACGTAAGCAGGTTACTGGAAATGACAAGTGCATAGAAATGATATATGCGGCTGTGATTTTTTTGACAGACTAGCCAGGAGAGCGTTGAGCCTGTCCCTTAATTTGCTTTATTAATTATGAATAGATTAGCACTAGTGATCCTATAAAACTCTAAAGGAAAAAATAATATTTCTATAAATTTCAAAGAACTTTGCCCAAATCCTCTTTGGATTTTAACAAAATGTTTACTTTTTTGACTCCCTAATATTGGAGTACATTCTAACCAGGAAATAGTAACAACAGGAATTGATCCACTGGTTTAAAAAGGATGGTCCATTTATTGAATGCTTCCTATGTGTGTTGAGCTGTATTAAATGCTACTGTATATACTTTATTTTATATAGTTCCAGCAATCACAAGATGCATTTTATCTACATTTTATAACTGACTAAAAGTGGATTCCTAGAGAGTTTGAGTAACTTACTGCAATTCACCGAGCTGCAGTAAGCAACAGAGCTCACATTTTGCATTATCCTTTAGGTTTGAACACCTTAGATAGAGATCATAACTGTTCCCAATTGGCAGAGTGATTAACTTGAGCTTATTAATGTCTCCAAAACATCTTACATACTACGGTTGTTTTGCCTTTTCTTGGTTAACCCCTTGAAGGAGAGGAGACTCCTTTCGGATTGTCAGTGCTGAATATGAGGTGCTGTTGTTGAGTCAGCCACTCAGCGGTGGGTTACATTCTGCCTCTTGGACCTCATGCTGATGTTCTGGGTGAGCTTTGGTTGCTCCATGGTTCTTTACAAGATTCTCCCTTCAGCAGAGCCTCATAAGGGAGACAGGTCTGGATGTGGGAGGGGTGGCTCATTCTTCACAGCACTCTTTTGGATATCATGGACATTTTTGACATCTGGATCTTACACAGAACGGGGTGCTCCTTTTTAGATAGATATGGAGCAGGAGTCTTCTGCATGAAATAGGGGTCCTGGTTAGTGTACAAGACACTCTGCCCTTGAATAGCATGGGTTGGAAGTACTCAGATCCACTTACAGGCAGATTTTTTTCAGTGGAACATACTACTATTTCAGGGTTCCTGGTGTCTCAGATGGTAAAGAATCTACCTGCAATGTAGGAGACCTGTATTCGATCCCTGGGCTGGGAGGATCCCCTGGAGAAGGGAATGGCAACACACTCCAGTATTTTTGCCTGGGAAATCCCACAGACAGAGGAGCCTGAGTGGCTACAGTCCATGGGGTTGCAAAGAGTTGGACATGACTGAGTGACTAACACAGCAACTTACTGCTGTTTCAGCTGAGGTTGGTTGAATCCAGGGATGCAGGACCATGGATGCACGGGAGGAACCCAATGTACGGAGGGCTGACTGTGGTTATGTGTGGTGAAGCAGGGCCCCTGTCCCCTGCATTGTTCAAGGGTCAGCTGTGCTTTTAACACCAGCCACACTCCTAGGTTGTGCGGTGGCCTGGTCTCCTTCAGCTCCAGTGTCCAGACTGCCCTGCAGACTCCAGGCATTTGGGGACCATCTTCAGAGGTGGACTTGAGGAGGAGGGGTGTCTCAGATCTGGAGGCCCTCATGCTATCTCCCAGCTCTGGTCCAGAGGGGCCCTAAAGAAGGGATGCTATGCTATGCTAAGTCACCTCAGTCGTGTCCGACTAGGTGCGACCCCATAGACGGCAGCCCACCAGGCTCCTCTGTCCCTGGGATTCTCCAGGCAAGAACACTGGAGTGGGTTGCCATTTCCTTCTCCAGTGCATGAAAAGTAAAAAGTGAAAGTGAAGTTGCTCAGTCGTGTCTGACCCTCAGTGACCCCATGGACTGCAGCCTACCAGGCTCCTCCATCCATGGAATTTCCCAGGCAAGAGTACTAGAGTTGGGTGCCATTGCCTTCTCTGAAATAAGGAATACCTGACAGTAAACATCTGTGCTTCTGTGACATTTCCAAGGTGTCACCACTAGAGATAACAGTGACCGTGCTTTTCTGGCCAAGGACCTGGCTATGTCTTTCTCCCACTCTGGTAACTAAAGCTTCTTTTAATATTTTTATTTATTTATTTATGGCTGTGCAGCCTGTGGGGTCTTAGTTCCCTAACTAGGGATCAAACCTGTGCCCACTGTAGTGGAAGCATGGAAACGTAACCTTGACCACCAAGAAAGTCCCTGAAGCTTCTTTAAAATCTAGGTTTTTATCTCACCTCCTGTTCTACTGAGGAACAGTCCACATTGGGTAATTTCCGAAGACCATTCTGAGAAATTAATCAGAAAAACAACAATCATGATTGCTATAGTGTATTGAGAATCTGCTACATGGCAGGTGTTGTATGTACGTCTCTAGTCCTTACGGTGACCTCGGAAGGTAGATGTTCACTCATTAAAAGATGAAGAACCCGAAATGCGAGAGGTGACGCTACCCAAGCACTCCCAATTAAAAGGAGACTGAACTAAATCTTAGCCCAGGTCTGGTTTTCTTGACATTCAGGATTGGGAAGATAAGAGGGTTTTAGTCATGAGGGCTCTTCTTAAGAAATAAAACGTTGATATATCTGTGACCTCTTCTGTTAGGCAACGAAGACCCTGACTTAGGGTGAGGACTCAGCAGTTTTTGTGGAATTGAATTGAAAGCACGGGCTCAGGGCTAGTAGGTGGTAAGATTTCATGAAGGCAAAATCTGAATGAGGTCTCTGAATTGTAATTAGCAGGGTTTTCCTTCCTCCCTTTTCTGTCCACCCCTCTTGTGTCTGTCAACTGTCCTCTCTTCATGGGGACCTCATTTCAATGTAAGGGAGGTGCTTTTTTGGAAAGAGGAGGAAGTAGGATTTCCTCAAGACTGAAGAAGTCAGTTGTTCTCAGTCTTATTTCAGTCACCATCATCGCTAATACACACAGATGATATTCTTTCCATCCGTTATTACTGAATAGTCTGTTGGAAGGAAGGTTGAGCGTGATTGAGGCAGAAGAATGTAACTGTTGTGGAACAGACCTTGGAATGAATCTTGCTTCATTACTGAAGTGAAGATCTTAACGTTCGAAAGCATACAGTCTACATGTACACTTTGTGCAAACCAGAGAAAGCAAAATGACGTGTACATATGGGAGACGTGGAACAACACAGTAAGGGTGCTTTGGCTTACACGGGCCAGAGTAAGCCGAAGTTGATGGCCTTGACCAGGGCCAATGACCTGCTGTGATCTATTCATCATTTCTGCCTCCAGATTCAGTTGCTTAATAACTTTAGGGGCTTCCCTGATAGCTCAGTTGGTAAAGAATCCACCTGCAGTGCGGGAGACCTCCGTTCGAATCCGGGGTCGGGAAGATCTGCTGGAGAAGGGGATAGGCTACCCATTCCAGTATTCTTGTGGCTCAGCTGGTAAAGAATCTGCCTGCAATGTGGGAGACCTGGGTTTGATCCCTGGGTTGGGAAGATCCCCTGGAGAAGGGAAAAGGTACCCATTACAGTATCCTGGCCTGGAGAATTTCATGGACTGTATTGTCCATGAGGTCGTAAAGAGTCGGACACGACTAAGCAACTTTCATTTTCACTTTTCCCTCTTATGTGAATTTTCTGATTGGGCCACTGATTAACAAACTTCAGTGTGGCGATGACCTGGGTGCTGATTAAAACTGAAGAAATGCTAGCTCACTGTTCTCATCCCAGTCTGCATTTTAGAATCCCAGAGTGGCTTTTAAAAATTAAGTAGGCTTAAGACCGGCCACCAGGGATTCTGGTTGAATTGGTGGGCGTTGAACCCAAGCATCTTGTGAGGAAGAGTCTCAGCACTGGTGGTTAATTCTGAGGACTATGGAAATTTACCAGAGCCCCAGATGATTCTCATACATATACACATGGTCTGAGTATCGTCCTGTGCTTTAAGCCTTCACTGGTTTGCTCTATCTACTGAATGGTGGCACTGGGTTATATTAGTGGCGGATAAATAGGCATATTTCTGAAGTGTTCAATTTTAGGATGAGTCCTTTTAAAAAAAAAAAAAAGCCAATTTAAGATATTAGGATAGTCACCTGGCGAACAGATTAAAGATGTGATAAACGTATTTTTAAGGGACTTTCCTGTGGTCCAGGGGTTATGAATCCCTTTTGCAATGCAGGTGACGCAGCTCCCATCCCTGGTCGGGGAACTAAAAGCCCACGTGCCACAGAGTAGCTGAACCGTGCGCCGCAGCAAAGACCCGATGCAGCCAAAAAACCCCACGTACCTTTAAGAAACAATGCTTTGGGAATTCCCTGGCGGTCCAGTGGTTAAGACTTCACCTTCCAGTGGGGAGGGGTTGTGGGTTCGATCCTTGGTAGGGGAGTTAAGACCTCACATGCCTCAGGGCCAGAAAACCAAAGCATAAAACAGAAGCGATATTGTAACACATTCAATAAAAGCTTTAAAACCGGTCCATATCAAAAAAATCTTTTTGAAAGAGAAGCAGCAATATTTTGTTGATTTGTTTTCTTCTGGTCATATAAATAATACTTTTATACAAAATCTGAGAAAGACAGAGTCGACCATCTAGAAGTGCTCTCTCAAACATTTTGGTTTCTCTCTCATACACGTCTTCGCTTGGTGAGCCTAAATGTTGGAAACCGCAGGCTTCATCCGCAGCCTCTCCAGGGTTAGTCATTAGCGCTACCCTCTCCAGCTGTCTGGCTTCTGTTGCTCGCCCGTTCCTTCCAGCAGAAAGCATTGCGTCCCTGCTGTCAGAGAACAGTTTAATCTATCTTCCTTTGGCCTTTCATTTTTCCTACCCTACATCAGAAGCATCAGTGGCTCGGCTGGTAAAGAATCATGCTGTAATGTGGGAGACCTGGGTTCGATCCCTGAGTTGGGAATATCCCCTGGAGAAGGGAAAGGCTACCCACTCCGGTATTCTGGCCTGGGAAATCCCTTGGACAGAGGAGCTTGGTGGGCTACAGTCCAAGGGGTCACAAAGAGTTAAACACGACTTAGGGACTAACCACCAACAAGAGTAATTTTCACAAGCTGACCCTGGCAGAGTCTGCTTTGAGAAAACCCTTCTTATTGGAGTTTCTTTATGTGTAAAGCTGCCAGTTAGATTTATTTTGCTTTCATTTTCAACAGACAAGTGAAAGGATTTAAAACTAATTTCATTGTGAAAAGTGCAGTAATTAAAATTATCAACATTTGAAGTGAAGCAGGTTTGCCTGTGATTAAACCTTTCCTGGAAACCTAGACTGTAACGAATGTAGGAAAATTTTTAAAGATGAACTTCAATTCAACCTTTCTGTTTTTCTTCAAATTTATTTTTGTCTGTAGGGTTTTAAGTTAATCCCCATTGAACTGGAAATGTGTGGATTTAAAAATTGAAAGAGCTGTTTATTGGCTTAGTTCCCCGTTACAGAAAAAGCGTATAAATAAAACAGCACACCTGTAGCCATTCAGTCTTGTTTTAGTACATTGGGTGGGAAATTCAATCCCCCTAATTGGAATCTGGAATGCTGGAGAAGAGTCCCTTGGACTGCAAGCAGATCAAACCAGTCAGTCCTAAAGGAAATCAACCCTGAATATTGATTGGAGGGACTGATGCTGAAACNGGGACGACCGAGGATGAGATGGCTGGATGGCATCACAGACTCGTTGGATATGAGTATGAGTGAACTCCGGGA
Source organism: Neotragus moschatus (assembly GCA_006410615.1). NCBI lineage: Eukaryota > Metazoa > Chordata > Mammalia > Artiodactyla > Bovidae > Neotragus > Neotragus moschatus. The sequence goes on along the minus strand of SJYA01003091.1, from coordinate 3,273,127 downwards.
GTTGGTGATGGACAGGGAGGCCTGGCGTGCTGCGATTCATGGGGTCTCAAAGAGTCGGACACGACTGACCGACTGAACTGAACTGAACTGAGCAAATGCCAGGTTGACAGGTCTTTTATTTAACAGGCAGAATAGCTGGTGATGGTTAAAACTAACCTAAAATAGAAAGCACCACATTTAGTTTATAAAGATAGATTGGTATTTATAATTGTCTCCCCCTTCAAAATGTTAACCATCTTCCAATGCGTATTGTAAGAATAGGAATTAAATGGTTGTTTTACTATGGTGTTTTATTGGGCATACAAATTCTACACCATACGAGTAGGTGTATTATTTGCTTAAAGTGTGACACTAATTCTTTGCTTGAGATATTTTTACCATAAAATTAGGATTCAGTTCAGTTCAGTTCAGTCGGTCAGTTGTGTCCTACTCTTTGCGACCCCATGAATTGCAGCACGCCTGGCCTCCCTGTCCATCACCAACTCCCGANTATGGTGTTTTATTGGGCATACAAATTCTACACCATACGAGTAGGTGTATTATTTGCTTAAAGTGTGACACTAATTCTTTGCTTGAGATATTTTTACCATAAAATTAGGATTCAGTTCAGTTCAGTTCAGTCGGTCAGTTGTGTCCTACTCTTTGCGACCCCATGAATTGCAGCACGCCTGGCCTCCCTGTCCATCACCAACTCCCGAAGTTCACTCAGACTCACATCCATTGAGTCTGTGATGCCATCCAGCCATCTCATCCTCTGTTGTCCCCTTCTCCTCCTGCCCCCATTCCCTCCCAGCATCAGAGTCTTTTCCAGTGAGTCAACTCTTCGCATGAGGTGGCCAAAGTACTGGAGCTTCAGCTTCAGCATCATTCCTTCCAAAGAAATCCCAGGGCCGATCTCCTTCAGAATGGACTGGTTGGATCTCCTTGCGGTCCAAGGGACTCTCAAGAGTCTTCTCCAACACCACAGTTCAAAAGCATCAATTCTTCAGCACTCAGCTTTCTTCATAGTCCAACTCTCACATCCATACATGACCACCAGAAAAACCATAGCCTTTACCAGACGGACCTTTGTTGGCAAAGTAATGTCTCTGCTTTTGAATATGCTATCTAGCTTGGTCATAACTTTTCTTCCAAAGAGTAAGCGTCTTTTAATTTCATGGCTGCAGTCACCATATACAATGATTTTGGAGCCCAAAAAAGTAAAGTCTGATACTATTTCCACTGTTTCCCTGTCTATTTCCTGAGAAGTGATGGGACTGGATGCCATGATCTTCGTTTTCTGAATGTTGAGCTTTAAGCCAACTTTTTCACTCTCCTCTTTCACTTTCATCAAGAGGCTTTTGAGTTCCTCTTCACTTTCTGCCATAAAGATTATTAGAAATTATATTATGATCTGCAGTATTCATTTTTGAAATATTTACCAGACACCTGAGATGTGACATTGCTTAAAATGACATGGGGACCAGTGGTATAGCTCTTGCTTAGAGCGAAAAACGGCTTTAACTAGAGCAGTATGTCTATTTGTAGTAGGGGAAAGGTAACAGCAGGGAATAGCTTATTTGGATGTGATCATGCTCAGTTCTCCCATTTGGCAGATGTGGAAACTGAGGCACAAAATACTAGTGTCTTGAAAAGTAAGTTATAAAAACATGGTGGTTATATTTTAAAGCGTCTTTTTTAGGATGTTAGAGCAGATTATTCTGTATCAAGATCTGTTGTTTGAGTTTCTGATGGAATATGAGATAGACTTCTCCTTCAACACTCAAGGGAAATGAGAGGTAGCTGAGAAGAAACCTTTGAGAGTGAACTTGTGGTGAGCAGGAGAGGGGACGCTGTCTGGCTTCCTTCCAGTCACGGCCAGGGCTCATGTGGTCCAGTGTGGGACAGGCCCGGCAATACTTAAGAAGCCACTGTTGTACTGTGGTCGCTCATTCAGAAGGGCATAATAGTTATGGGACATCACAGAGGAAAGACGTTTGTTCCAGGAAGAATGGATGGATTCAGGGCTGTGGAGGGGCAGAGCAGCAGGTTCCCTGGGGAGGAGGAGAAGAGTGAGAAACTGTACCTGCTTCCATTATTAGATCATCCTTCCCAGAGACTAAAATGTATCTTCAGCTGATACTGCAGATTCATGTTTCTGAAATTAAACATATCTAAGTTAGGTAATTATTAGGATGGTAGTGTCATTTCCCTGTCATCTGTGGTGAAAATCTAATAGGGAAACCCGTGATGGCCCCAAATCGACTTGACTACTAGGTTAAATGTTCACTTTGCACCGTTGATGGGCACCCTTGCCAGTGGTGAACTTGTCAAGGCACTGGGTCTGTGTTGGGTTCTTAGCTTTTCTCCCTCTTCTGGGTGCTGGTTCCCCGAGTGATAGGACCGTCCCTCTCTCTGCCTGCAGAACAATCGACCATGACCACCGAATCGGGATCAGACTCGGAATCCAAGCCGGAGCAGGAGGCCGAACCCCAGGAGGCGGCGGGGGGCCAGGGGGCGCAGCCAGGGGCGCAGCCGGGCCCCGAGCCGGCCGCCGAGGAGCAGCCCCAGGCACCGGAGCAGTTCGAGGAGGCCGCAGCGCACAGCACGCCTGTGAGGAAGGAGGTAAGCCCCTTCGCCCCGTACCTCTGCCATTCCAACCCAGAACCATGAATGAATGTCTGCTGAGCTTTTCCAGGCTTTACGCTGACCTGGGTCTCTTAGCTCTAGCAGGAACGAGGCGGGTGCAGGGGAGGGGAGGGAATCATCTGCTTGTCCTCTTCTGTTCTCCGGGCAGATGGACACTTAAGCTGTTTTAAGACTTTCAGTGAATGACATTCCACAGCCTTGCTTGGTAACGCCTTCCTTTGATGAAAGCACTTCAGCTCACACTGAAATCTGGACTGCGGGTCCACAGTTTTATCTGAGTTTACAAGGAGGCTAGACACTGAACTGGCAGCTCTAATTATGCTCCCAGTTGTTTATTTAAGCCTCTGGTGGCTCAGACAGTAAAGAATTCGCCCGCAATGCAGGAGACCTGGGTTTGGTCCCTGGGTCCAGAGATCCTCTGGAGAAGGGCATGGCAACACAGTCTAGTATTCTTGCCTGGAGAATGAATCCCCATAGACAGAGGAGCCTGTTGAGCTGTAGTGCATGGGGTCGCAAAGAGTCGGACATGACTCAGCGGCTAAGCATGTACACACTGATTCAGAACTATTCTAACGTTTCCCCGGGGGCTACTCTGACCTTAAGGTTACCAGCTGTCCCTAGTAGGTGTTCAAGCTGCTCTCTTTCTCTCTGCCATGGACGTATTCAACTTTGTTACCTAAATGTGTTTAAGTTGTCGTGGATAATGTGATTATTCCTTTTGAAATTTTTCCTACAAAATATAAAGCATGATTTATACCTGGGCCTTGAATGAATCCATATTTAAATGTTTTTGTCTTCAAGCTTCAAACCTGGGGTCCGAATGTTTTAGGATGCTGACTCAAGGGTTAAGGGAATCTGGGAATCTCTACATGTGGTTGACCTTTTATAGGTTGAAAGTGTCTATGTCAAGCCAGAAATTCTAGAGGATATCAAAAGGAGACATGGATACCCCATGCCTTTTTAAAAACACAACACATAATTATAACATTAAATTTTTATTTTCTTTCTTTTCTCATGGTACTTAAGTTCTGCTTTTAAACTCTATAAAGAGTCATGTTGGAACTTCCCTTGTGTTCCAGCGTCTGACTCTGCACTTTGAAATGCAAGGGGACTGGGTTCAATTCCTGGTCAGGGAACTAAGATCTTGCATGTGGTGCGGTAGGGGGTCAAAAGGAAAAGAATAACATTTATCTTCATGCTCTGTCTGATCTCAGACATTTTGTGAAGGGAGCTGTGGGTTATCCTTTAACTTTTGTCAGGTAGAATCTAAGGAGCAAGTGTTGTAGTCCTGGTTTCCCTTACCTTTTCTTTTTGTGTAGACAAGAGGGTGGTAGGGTTTTGTTTGTTTTCAGATCTGCAGCAATTTTAAATTCTTAGGCTGGATTTTTCTATCCTTTTTACTCTGAAATGAAATAAACATGAACGTGGGAGAAGAGTTTCTATACTCAAATATAATTAGACATACATAGTTAATAAATGGATTGACTTTCTATACTCAGATACTGGAAGCTAAAGAGAAGTGTGACTCTAAACCACTTTTCTTCTGTGATTATCTCAGTGTTTCCAGAACTAGTGTTTCCAGAACTCTTTTCAAGTCCTCTGGACATCAGCTTGCTCATTTACAAAATGGAGAGGTCAGAAAAAAGAATTTTCTAAGAACATATCTTTCTTTGGACTTTTGAGAGTGTATTTGCAGACCAGTAGAAGCAGTGGTTGGACCCATGGGTTGAATATGCATTGGTGGTGATCTAATAGATAGAAGAGGGGTAGAAAAAGTCATTGGAGAGCAGGGCACAGGGAGATTCCAAGGGGACTGACTCAAGGGAGAATGTTACTGTTCTGTGGGATCACTCCCTCTTAAGGTTCTGAGTCTAGCTTGGACTGGGCTGTTAGGCTTTGAAAGCAGATTAAAGCCTTTGAACAGATTTGATATTTTCTTATACTGGCTAATTACAATGAGGCGGGGGGAAGCAGACTTAAAGGATTATTTTAAATTAATTTCAGTACTGCTAGCTTCATTGAATTGAGTTAGAGCTAAGTATTTTAACAGTTGTAAAATTACTGGGAAGATTAATACTTGAAACTCTGTAGGCTTTACAGTTTATAAGATACCTGGTATGTTTATGGAGCAGTATGGGGTCATGGAGTAAAGGACCTGCCAAGCAGCTCGACCCAGTGAATGAAAGAAGCAGAATACATTAGATTCACTCTTGGATGATGTAATTACTTTTAAGGCTTATACTATCCAAAGCCTCTGTTTTTTTCTAGTTGAAGTATAGTTGGTTTACAATGTCTTATTAGTTTCAGGTGTACAGCAGCGTGATACAGTTATACACACCTTTTTTTTTTTTTTTTCCAGATTCTTTTCCATTATAGGTTATACAGGGTATTGAAGATAGGTTCCTGTGCTGTATGGCCCTTGTTGCTTATCTAGTTTAATATATATATAGTAGTGTATGTTACGTTGCTTCAGTTGTGTCTGACTCTTTATGACCCTATGGGCTGTAGGCTTCCAGGCTCCTCTGTCCATGGGGATTCTCCAGGCAAGAATACTGGAGTGGGTTGCCATGCCCTGCCTCCAGGATATCTTCCTGACCCAGGGATCGAACCCGCGTCTCTTATGTCTCCTGCATTGGCAGGCAGGTTCTTTACCACTGGCGCCACCAGGGAAGCGTGTATCTGTTAATCCCAAATTCCTAATATGTCCCTTCGCCCTTTCCCTTCTGATAACTATACATCTGCCCACTATGTCCGTGAGAGCCAATGTCTTTTTAAAAAGTCAGGAGCCCGAACTTCCCTGGCAGTCCAGTGGCTACGACTTCGCCTTCCAATGAAGGGGGTGCATTTTGACCCCTGGTTAGGGCGCTAAGGTCCCACATGCCTCAGACCCAAAGAACCCAAACGTAAAATAGAAGCAGGATTGTAGCAGATTCAATAAAGACTAAAATTGGTCCATATCAAAAAAAAGTCTGTAAAAGTCATTTGTATCCTTCTTTGCTTGGGCAAAACTTGATGGCATTCACTAAGAACTCAGCACTTCTCGTATTAATACTTAAGTCAAACTGAAAGAAATCCCTATGGGTACGTTCGGGTGGCAGAAATTATTTAGCTGTACCTGTTAGTATTATTTTTATGTATGTGTATCCATTCCTTATGTCCTAATTCAGACATCCCTCATCCTGTAGGAAATAGAAAATCCCGTTTCTACAGTGTCCTTTGATTGCCTGAGCAATGCAATATTTATTTCCTGTCTTGCAATGAAAACTGTCCATTGTTTGCTCTCCACAGGTCACTGACAAGGACCAGGAGTTTGCTACCGGACCTGCCAAGCAGCTCGAATATCAGCAATTTGAAGACGATAAACTTTCTCAGAAATCATCTAGCAGCAAACTGTCTCGATCTCCGTTGAAGATTGTCAAGAAGCCTAAAAGCATGCAGTGCAAAGTGATACTTCTGGATGGGTCAGAATATACCTGTGATGTAGAAGTAAGTGTATATTTAAAATATTTTTTTTTTGTCTCAGATATTGAGAGCTGGGGCATATTGGTCTAAAGCATGCAAGATGCCTCTTTGTTTTTCCAGATCTCTGGAAAATTACTCAGACCCAGTTTCTAAATACAAAATTATTTCCAGTCTCTCTCACAGGGGATCAAATTACTGAAAATACTTGTCCCCAAAATGTTACAATCTAGAGAAAAACGTGATCTTTAAAAAAAAAAAATCTTGACAAAATATCTAATACTTTCCACGGTAGGAAAAACATTTTGGAGGCCTTTAAAAGATCAGGTTTTCTTTAATATCCTGGCTGTGAGCTGCCATTGAAATGAATTTTACTTTTTCTATTTGCGTTACTTATGGCGGGGTTGTTAATTGGAGGAAACTTACAGATTTCTGTACACAGGAGTGGTAGGGTAATTTGAATGGTGAATGTCCTTTTCCTGCTTGGACAATGAATAGGATCTGCGAGTGTAAAAGGGTTTTAAAATTCACATCTGCAGCTGAAGTGTAAAGCGTATGCTCCTCTGTGCTCTCTCTGTAAAGAAAACAAACAAACAAAAAATTTCTTCGAGAGAAAGGGCAGGTGAATGACTTTTATCAGAGATGTGTGGCCAGACCAAGTTAACAGCTGAGAGCAACGTGGGCTGTTGAGAGCGGTAGAGACACGGATGGTTGCTGAGTATCGCGAGAACACAGGCTGGGTGAGAACTCAGGTGGGAGCTACAAGTCCGCCAGGTCCACCACCCACCACCCGCCGCATCTGTTCCCCGCGCTGAGCTAGGGGAGATTCCCATTTTAGATTTAATATTTTCTTTTAAAGAGCTGTTCCACTGCCTCCAGCTGCCTGCCCTTGGTCCTTCACTCATCCCTCTGCTTAAACCCCGCCCACCACATGACTCCACTGGCCCCCTCTTCTGCCAGGGGTGCTGAGAATCTGTGCCTCTGTGTGTGGTGGTTCATTTCAGACACAGCCAGCACCAAACCCACCTGATGCCCCATCTTCTCTGCCTATAACCCCTGCCTCGTTCCTTATAGTCTGCACAATGCACTCACGCACCAGTGCTTTTCTTGGAACAGACAGTTCAAATCCATTTCAAATTGATAACATCATTTAGGGTGGGGATGGGGTTGCATTACCAAATCACTACAGATTATAGGGACATAGAAAAAAATTTTTAATAAACTCTTAGATCAAAAGTGATTTCATTTATCTTGTTAGAGATTTTTTGTCATCTTGTAACCTGACAATTATTAGTGGGTTGCTTAGTGAAATGGGCTTGTCACCGACTGGTTGAATAGGAAAAATGGGTAGGGAGTGAAATATATGTTCTGAGGTTTGCCACACACACATCCATTTATTGCAGTTTGCCTGCTGCTTCTGATTTCGCCTAGTTTTTTAGCCCGAAGTATTCAATTATTGATTCAGATGTTTATTCTGGAAATGAGAAGATCCAATAATACACTCTTACCTGGGCTTTACTGTGAAGCTTAAAGTACTTTTGTAACCTTTAGCAACGTTGCATTTTTCCAATGTGGATCCACTTTCTGGAAAAATTTAATTCAAGAGAAGCTTTTTTCCTTAACTTGAGGGTGAGTCTTTCTACTGAATTATATTTATATAATGGAGTAAATAGGATTCCCCGACAATCCTCTAATCAAGACTACCAGAGTTTTCTAAAGAACAGTCTGGAAGAAAGTGGATGGTGTTTCATACAGGGAGAATTCCAGCAGAAAGCACAGGTGCATCTGTGGAAACTAGTAAGGCTTCCAGTGCCTTTTCCTGTTCTAAGACTCAGGGAGAGAAGAAGCACAAAATTCTGGAGAAGCAGGATTACCACTCCCAACCCCTGTCCCCAATTCGAGCAAGTGAATGAAGAATAGAATGCAGGAGCCAGTAAGAGGAGTACCCTTTCCCTTTTATTTTTTTGCATTGAATAAGACCTCAAACAAGGCATTTTGTTTTTAATGATATCTCTGTGCCTAGCTGTTTTTCCTCCCTGGCTGATTTAATGCCTTTAATGTTTTACCATCAAAATCAACAAGGCTCAGTTTGCCATGACTGTGTCATGAGAATTTATAGTTGCCAGCAAAGGACCCCCTGCCAACACACACACATACCTTACCTGTACCTGATTTCTTCTTTTGATGGTAGAAGGTAGCTTTTCCCCTTGCTCAGCAGTGCTGCAGCAGAGGAAACCCAGCGACCCTGAAAATCCAGATACAAGAAGCCTTTGCTCTCCGAAAACAGTGATTTCATAAAGTGTACAGATCCCGCCCCCACTATTTTGATGGGAAGCCCTTTCCAATTGTGCTGGATTTTCAAATTTCCCTCCAACGGTAGCTGTAGGTCATTGTAACATTGGGTGTTTTTCCATTTGAGAGATGTATTTCCTCAGTCATTTTTTTCAAACTCTTCATCATGACTGTCTAAAATATAAAAAGAACTAATTACACATAAAATATAAGAAAAAAAATCTGATGATCGGCAATTTGATATGCATGTTTGGGCAATGTTTGCAGGCCACAGGATTGTCACATTTGCCAACCAAATCACCAATGCTACCATTCCCTTCCTGTCATTTTTATTGGACCTTTAGAGGATGCAAGCTACTTCCTATGGCCAGTTTGTCACCATCATCATTGCTATTTCGTTCTTGAACATGAATTTCAAAAGAGAAAATAAACAGGAGTACCAGTCACAACAATGGAGGAAGTGGTGCTTATCATGTTTATCTTACTTTGATTTCACTCTCATTGTTTCCGGGCCTGATTAGCGTACAGTGTATTTTCTGATGACCATCCAGTTAGAAGTGTTTCCTCTTATTTGACACCGTTTTCATCTAGTCTGATTTGGTTTTAGGAAAATGAAATAGACATGGTTTGAACTTTGAATCCATATTTCATCCATATTTTAAGTCATTTCCAGGTGTAGTTTGGTTTGTTCTCCATAAGAAACCCAACGGGTGGCAGAGTCCCAAGCTTTACCTCAAAACTGGCAGAAGGTAGACCTTGAAGGCAGACTTTGTTTTTCACGAGGTCCCGCTGTGTTGCTGGTTTAGTCGTGAGCAAGACCAAGTGCTTGTGAGCCCCAGGTAATCCCATGTGGGGCTGGAATCCAGGGGACGATGCCCGTAGGTGAAAGAACTCCAGCCTCTCTGGAGAGATCTTTCCATCAGATTTGGGCAAATACAGAAGGTACTTAAGTGTAGCAGTAAAACCTTAAAAGCCTGCAGCTCAGACATCCCCCCAAGTTTGGCCATGCCCAGAGGCCTGCAGGTTGATGGACTCCATGACTAAGTACTACTCAGGTCCTTCCAAAATCCAGAGTGTTGACTCGAACATGCACTTCTTGCTACCATTCAGAGATGCTTCCAAGGGACCAGAGAGGATAAAGGAATATTTTGCCCTCTAAATATGCTGTCATCACCTTCTAACTGTTAGGAAGGGACTGTTTAAAAAATTTCCAAATACCCTGTCTTGCTTGTGATCCAATTAACTTTCCATATCATGCTTCTGTTTCATGTATTCTACTCACAGGGGTTTAGTTGGAAAAACAAAATCACTGTCTGAATTTTCCATCTTCTCTAGGTTACATGATTAAAATGCCTTATGGTCCCTTTAGAAGTTCTTGAAAAAGTGTGTGTTAGTTGCTCAGTAGTGTCTGACTCTTTGCAACCCCAGGGACTGTAGCTCCTTCACCAGGCCCCTCTGTCTGTGGTATTCTCCAGGCAAGAATACTGAAATGGGTTGCTGTTCTCTTCTCCCAAGCATCTTCACAACCCAGGAATCAGACCCATGTCTCCTACATTGCAGGTAGATTCTTTACCATCTGAGCCACCAGGGAAGCTCTTAGAAGTTCTTGCTTGGACAACAAATAGGATTGCTATTACACAGAAGGTTGAATAGAACCCCTATTGCCTTTCATGGAAGTGGTAGTTGTAAAAAATAAAAAATAAGAATTTTTTCAAACCAGTACGAGTATCATTCACTCAACTACTACATAATTCAGAGGTTTTGATTCTGTGAGGGTGAAGTTGCTCAGTCGTGTCCGATTCTTTGTGACCACATGGACTGTAGCCTACCAGGCTCCTTGGTCTGTGGGATTTTCCAGGCAAGAGTACTGGAGTGGGTTGCCATTTCCTTCTCCAGGGGATCTTCCCAACTCAGGGATTGAACCCGGGTCTCCCACATTGTAGGCAGACGCTTTACTGTCTGAGCTACCAGGAAAGCCCTGTATAACTGTGTAAATTTGGATTTAACCTCTCAGTGGGTTTCTGTTCAACTATGTTTTACTACATCAAAACATCTGTTACATGCTGCGACCAAGTGGCCCAGTCTTGCAGCTGAGCCTTCTAGCCTGAAGACCAGTGGACTCCTGACCACAGAAGGGCTTTAATAAACCTAGTTTCCTGTGCAATGACTCTTTGAGCAACCACAGGAACAGCAACACATGAGGACTGTTAACAGGCACCTTCTTATTTACCTAACATAGTCAGCATGCAGCCTTCCCAAGGTGTTCAGATTTGACTTCTTGAAGGTTTAAGAGAAACAAACTCTTTTACTAAAAGTGTTAAAAAAACTTTTCTCCTAGTTTTCATTTCAAAAAGTAACAGGGACCACAGCCTCCCAGTCACACAGCTCCAAGCTGATTCAGGGTCTCAGGACAGGAGTCCCTGCCACTAGTTGAGCTTCTTTAGCCTCCTTCCTAGAGGAAGCCCTTGATTACAGCTTCCAAACATCTCTTGAGATGTTGTCTCCACCAGGCATCTCATTCACATCTCCATTTTGTAGAAAACATTGATTGATTTGTACTTGGCAGGTACTGAAGCAGTCTTTAACAGTGGGATGCATCATTTCAGTCTTAATTTTGATTTGTCTTAATGAGCCTTCTTTTTTCTTGTTTACAACCATTCCAGTCCCTAGAACATTACACAGTATGCAAAAGACAACAAGGAAGACATTGATATAAAGCATTTCTTGAGGGCCTGCAGTGTTCCAGGCACTGAAAACCAAATGAGGCAAAGACTTCGAGCTTAGACAGGGTGATCTCTTCCTCAGGAGTCACACAGTTTTAGATCTGGAAGGATCATTGGAGATAACTTTGTCTCCTCTCCCATTTCACCAAAGAGGAAATAGGCCCAGAGTAGTTAATGTTATGCCTGAGGACACACAGCCTGGAAAGGACCATGAAGGGCTAGGGCCCATATCTCCTGCCCTCTGCTCCAGAACTCTCTTTGTTGTTGTTCAGTTGCTCAGTCCATGTCTGACTCTTTATGAACCCATGGACTACAGTATGCCAGGGTTCCCTGTCCTTCACCATCTGCCAGAATTTGCTGAAACTCATGTCCATTGAGTCGGTGATGCCATCCAACTATCTCATCCTCATCTAAGAGACAGGTTGAGTTGATGGAAAGGATGTCATCTTCTCAAGACTTCTTAAACCTAATTTCTCAAAAGGACCACCAAGGCCTTGCTTCTGGCTATACTATCATGAAATAAGATGCCCTGAAAGATACCTGCACCCCTTTGTTCATAGCAGCACTATTCACAGTAGCCAAGACATGGAAACCATCTAAGTGGCTATTGACAAAGGAATGGATAAAGAAGTTGTGGTATATATATATATACATACATACATACATACAATGGAATATTACTCAGCCATAAAAAAGAATGATATAATGCCATTTGCAGCAACATGGATGGACATGGAGATTATCATACTAAGTGAAGTAAGTCAGACAGAGAAACACAAACATGATATCACTTACATGAGGAATCTTAAGGATAGAAATGAACTTATTTACAAAGTAGAAGGAAAATCACAGACATAGAAAACTTATGGTCACTAAAGGGAAAAAGAGGGGGGATGAATTAGGAGTTTGGGATTAAACTATACCAATTACTATATATGGGCTTCCCATGTGGCATGATGGTAAAGAATCCACCTGGCAATGTAGGAGGTGCAAGAGAGGCAGGTTCGATCCCTGGGTTTGGAGGATCCCCTGGAGCAGGAAATGGCAACCCATTCCAGTGTTCTTCCCTGGACAATCCCATGGATAGAGGAACCTAGTGGGCCACAGTTCATGGAGTTGCAGAGTTGGACACAACTTAGCAACTAAAACAAAAACAGCAACTACTACTACTGCATATAAAGCAGGTAAATGAAAGCACCTACTGTATAGTACAGGGAACTGTATTCAATATCCTGTAATAACCTATAACGGAAGATAATCTGAAAAAGATTTTTTTTTCAGTTTGCATTACATGAGAAGCTAATACAACTTTATAAATCAATTCTACTTCAGTTGAAAAAAAAAAAGATATTCTGTGAAGAATACAACTTGGAAGCAGCACTTTTTAATTTTGAGTAAGAAGGGGAAAACAGCTGGGGAAGTGTCTTGCAGAAGCTCTTCAAAGTGGGGAAGGGACCAGAGCTCCCGCTGATCTCCGCTCCTTGCCGGAACGAAGAATGACTGGGAGCCAGTTGTACAGTTGTCGCATGTCCTACTCAGACAGGAAAGGCAAGTCTGATCTGGGACCCTCACCATCCTTTCTGGAGAGAAACACTTTCCACAGTACACTGATCTCTTCCCCCAATTTTCCTGATCAATTGCCAGTTCATTTCATAATTACAGCATTTCCCCCATGAAAGACAGGTTATAATTTTCAAGATTATAGCTCATCTCCTTTTCGTTAGCATTTAAATTGATGCCTTTCTTTTTCCGGCCATAGTCTTGGCTCTGCGGGAAGTTTAGGGAGAACGCTACTGGCATCAACCACAAAATGAGAAAAGTCTTTTCAAAGTTAGTTCATAACCTGGGAAAATGTCTACATGGTGGATCGTCTCTTGAATTTGATACCACTTTTTTTGTTGTTGTTACCTTCAATGTTAGAGGCAGGTATCTTTGACCTTGTCCCTTCTTGGACAGCAGAGCTCAAGTCTTGTAGAATAGCAGGTTCTTAGGGTCGGAGGACGGTGTAAACTCTAGTTCAGTCCTGCACTCACATTCCAACAAAGTGCAGAGGTAGGTTCTGGGAGCCTGAAGGACAGTGATATTAAAGTCCTTGTCTTAAGGACACAGTAAAATAGTCACAGAAAACCAGCTTGCACACAATTTCATGGTGTCTGTCCACATACCAGCTGATCTGGTCTTAGAGGGAAGTCCACACAGTCAGGCAGCAGTTAGTGTCAGTGTTTGACTGCCTTGTACACCTTACAGTCCAGCATCCAATTGGCACAGGAAGAGAGCTGAATATGAGGATCATAGTTTGAAAACCCGGAGAAGGCAATGGCACCCCACTCCAGTACTCTTGCCTGGAAAATCCCATGGATGGAGGAGCTGGTAGGCTTCAGTCCATGGGATCGCTAAGAGTCTGACACGACCGAGTGACTTCACTTTCACTTTTCACTTTTCTGCATTGGAGAAGGAAATGGCAACCCACTCCAGTGTTCTTGCCTGGAGAATCCCAGGGACGACGGAGGAGCCTGGTGGGCTGTCATCTATGGGGTCACACAGGGTCAGACACAACTGAAGTGACTTAGCAGCTGCAGCAGTGGTTTGAAAACCCTTGTAAGCAGATAGCCAGCTGTTGCTTCCCTGGTAGCTCAGTGATTAAGAATTCGCCTGCGAACGCAGGAGGCACAGGTTCTATCCCTGGGTCAGGGAGATCCCCTAGAGAAGGGAATGTCAACCCACTCCAGTATTCTTGCCTGGAGAATCCCATGGACAGAGGAGCCTGGCAGACTTCAGTCCTTGGGGTCACAAAGAGTCGGACACGACTGAGCACGCACGCACAGCACAGCTTATCGCCTAATAATATATTAAACACTGGAAAGTGTTTCTTAAATCTGAGAAAGTGAATTTCATCTTGACTCTCCCTTTCAAGGCTTTTTTTCCCCCAACCTGGAAAGAAGGTTGTCAGTGTTTCCATATGAGCTAATCATTTATCTGGCAGTTGGGGAAATGCTGAATGATTTTATTAAATATGAACAGGAAGTAACTGCACTCAGCACCCACTTGTGAGGACAGAGACACTGACCTCAAACAGGAAATTTGCTTTTCTCAGGCTGCCTGGCTTGAACCTGCTGAGATCAGACAGAAGATGTGGCTAAGGGTCTGTTGCTGTTATGCCAGAAATCAGTAGGTGTTTAACAAGCCTGAATATATGCTAAAGATAGTTAAACACACTCCATATCTGGCTTTCAGCACTAGCCTCCTCTCATGAGCCAATTCCCACTTTATGGTGAGTGAGGATGCAGTGGTCCTTGGCGTTGGTGATGAACTCCTCAAAGTGTGTAGGAAAATCTATTAGAGAAGGTGTCCGACTAAGTCACCCACTTTTCTTTCACAGTTGATCCCTTCAGAAGTCCCTTGTTCCACTTAGCCTTAATTCAATATAGTTTACAGTTTCTTCCTTGGTAACTCTGAGTGGTGTTATTTGAAGAGGTCTCTTTACTATTTTTTTTTAATCAGTTTAGTTGCTTTACAATGTTGTGTTAGTTTCTGCTGTGCAGCAGAATGAATCAGCTGTACATATATGGTGTGTGTGTTTGTGTGTGTGTTAGTCGCTCAGTTGTGTCCAACTCTTCGTGACTGTATGGACTGTAGTCCGCCAGGCTCCTCTGTCCATGGGATTCTCCAGGCAAAACTACTGGAGTGGGTTACCATTCCCTTCTCCAGGGGATCTTCCCAACCTGGGGATCAAACTGGAGTCTTCTGCATTGTAGGCAGATTCTATACCATCTGAGCCGCCAAGGAAACCCCATACATATACATTATATGCCCTCTGTTTTGGATTTCCATCCCATTAAGCTCTTTACCACAGAGCATTGAGACCACACAGTTTTGAATGTCTTAAAAATGCAAGTTTCCCTGGTGGCCCAGATGATTAAAGAATCTGCCCGCATTGCAGGAGTCCAGGTTCGGTGCTGGATCGGGAAAATCTGAAGAAGGAAATGGCAACCCGCTCCAGTATTGCCTGGGAAATCCCATGGATGGAGGAGCCTGGTGGGCTACAATCCATGGGGTTGAAAACAGTCAGACATGACTTAGCAACTAAACAAGAACAACAGCGACAAAATGCAGGTCATCTGTATTTGTCCTTCTGTAGCAAGTAGAGAATAGGAGAGTCTTTGTGAGCCTGTTATCCTTGAGGAGTTTTGTGATGTGCTGGGTTTTAATGCAAATAACCAGGGACAATAGGAGCAACTCAGAAAAAGGAAAGAATTGGAAATTTACTCAACTCACTTCCCTGTCGTGCTGAGACAGATTCTCTGCTTTTGTAGGGAACTTTCTTGCCTGAAGAAATTGGGAGTGGCTGTTTGAGGCACGTTTCTTAGATTCTTCTTTCTTTTTTAGGATCTAGGTTTTGAAATAGGGTTGATATATAAAAAGCATGACTCCAAATCTTTAGCTGACTGTAAATACCTCCCCACGAACAAAGATTCCTCCACAGTGGTTCATGCTGTTAAAAATGGTATGCACATGTCCCGTCATATTTTTGGGAGATATTTATTATTAGAATGTGTTGGCTGACTTTCCCTGCAGTGATATTTAAGTCAAGTAGCATTCACTTATTTTCTTATTTTTACATTTCCAGAATAATTCTTATTGTACTCAGGATATTTATACAGTTCTCTTTAGAATTTTGGCAGATGAGGAGATGAGAAAAGCACACAGGGAGAATTTGAAATGTCAGGAGCAGCTGAGCGTGGAAAGGGAAGGCCAAGGGCCCACCAGGAAGGATGGGCTTGACTCGCTAACAAGGTTTGGGTACTTGTACATACTGGTTTTCTGTGCGTGTGTATGCTCAGTCTAGTCTGACTCTTTGCGACCCTGTAGACTATAGCCCACCAGGTTCCTCTGTCCATGGGATTCTCCAAGCAAGAATACTGGAGTGGGTTGCCATTTTCTTCTCCAAGGGACCTTCCTGACCCAGGGATTGAACCTGCTTCCCGTGTCTCCTGTGCTACTGGCGATTCTTTACTGCTGAGCCATCCAGGAAATTGGCTTTCTAGCTGTATAACGCATTACCGTAAACTTGGAGATGTAACACATCTCATCTCACGTTTTTTGGCTGGATTGTTCAGCGTCTTAGAGAGGAGAAGTCATGTACTTCACTGATTGCATCTTCGTCTAGAGGTGGGTCTAGGGGAAGATGCATTTCCTTCTGGTTGTAGGACCAAGGTCCCCTCTTGCTGCTTGTCAGCCAGGGACGACTCAGGGCTGCTGAGTTTGCTGTCAGTCCATGAGGCTTTGTCTGTCCCAGCAACAGAGAACCTCTCCCCCCTTAGATTCCTCCACATTCAAGTCTCTCTGTTCCCCACCTTCTGCTGCCAACTGGAGAAAACTCTCTGCTTTTAAGGACTCAGCTGATTAGGACAATGTTTGTGTCGAAAGGTCACTGGTGCCAGCTAGTGTAACCTAACTGTTAGGTCTACTCTGTCTGAAACCCCAGGGATCAGGCGGGGTGTATACACCAGGGAGATGAGAAATCACAGTAGGTGATGGGTGCTTCTGAGGGGTTTTGCTTTGGGGAACTGGTTGACCATCTGTGTTTTTAAAAGGTACTTCTACTAAATAATAATTGAAACAGGGATGCTAGTTGGCAAGAGTTGCTGAGGACCAGAACCAAGACAGTGGCCAGTGGGACAGAGGGGAGAAGATGGATTTTAAAGAACTACCCTGAACATGAGCAGACATGATTAACTGCATGTGTGGGCAGGGATATAGGGAGGGGAAGAGAGGGTAACTGATAATGGCATCCACATTTATAGACTCTAGTGTAAGAAGAAAAGTACGTCGGGGGAGACTAAGTCTAATGTAAACCTGTTGAATTTGAGATGCCTGGAATATGAAAGTGGCAGTCTACTGTTGCAGTTGGATAAGTTGTTTGACCTTGGAAGAGCTGGTAGGCACTGTGTGAGCCGGTACCATTTACAGTGAGTCACACAGAGGAGTGAATGAAATGGTGCAGATGGCCAGTGAATGAGTGGGAAGGCCATTAACAGTAGAGCTCTGGGCAACACTGACGCTTGAATTGGGGTGGGAGTGCCTTGCCCAGCTTCCCCCACCCCACCCCCAGATGCTCCTCTACACACAGTCCTCGTCTCTTCGGGCTGAACCCCTGGCTTAGGAACTGGAAGTGCCCAACCCCTTGGGGACATTACAGCAGTGATTGTGATTGAGCGTTATTATTGCTGTTCAGTCGCTAAGTCGTGTCTGACTCTTTGCCACCCCATAGACTGCAGCACGCTAGGCTTCCCTATCCTTCACTGACTCACGGAGCTTGCTCAAACTGACATCCATTGAGTCAGTAATGCTGTCTAGCCATCTAACCTTCTGTCACCCCCTTTTCCTTCTGTCTTCAATCTTTTCCAACATCAGGGTCTTTTCTACTGAGTCAGCTCTTCTCATCAGGTGGCAAAAGCATTGGAGCTTTAGCCTCAGAATCGGCCCTTCCAGTGAATATTCAAGGTTGATTTCCTTTAGGATTGACTGGTTTGATCTTGCAGTCCAAGGGCCTCTCAAGAGTCTTCTCCAGACCTATCATTCAAAAGCATCAATTCTTCAGTGCTCAGCCTTCTTTATGGTCCAATTCTGACATCTGTATGTGACTACTGGAAAAACCATAACTTTGACGAGATGGACCTTTGTCAGCAAAGGGATGTCTCTGCTTTTTAACATGTTGATTATATTTGTCTTAGCTTTCCTTCCAAGGAGCAAGCATCTTTGAATTGTGGTTGAGTAATGGGTCTCCTTCAAAAAGGTTCAGGAGACTCTCCACAGAGAAACATTCCCAGTATCACTTTCTAACTGCCGTCAAGGCATGGTACTACTGAAAGCAGAAAAGAGGAGGCCATGGAATGGCCCAGGGGCCGTCCGTGGAGAAATAGTGTCATTCACTGTGATTGATTCTTCTTCTCCCTCCTGTCCGATGCAAGTTCTCTCTTTATTTCTTTAATTTGGCTTTTTGCTGTCCTTTGTACATTAGAATTTCAGTTACACAAAGTGATAAGGACAATAACGTTACATTTCCTCTAAGGAATGCCTGATCCCTGTTTCTTGGATCACTTGAACAAGACAGGGGACTTCCCTGCTGGTCTAGTAGTTTTGACTACATCTTGCAATGAAAGGGGTGCAGATTTCGAGCCTGGCTGGGGAGCTGAGATCCCACAGTCCTCAGGGCCCAAAACACCAAAACAAAACAGAAGCAATGTATATGTAACAGATTCTTTCAATAAAGAATTTATTTAAAAATGATCCACATCAAATTAAAAAGATTTAAACAAGACTGTTAGGACTGGGCTTCCCCGGTGGTGCTAACGGTAAAGAACCCACCTGCCAATGCAGGAGACATGAGAGACACGGGGTTCGATCCCTGGGTTGAGAGGATCCCCTGAAGGAGGAAATGGCAACCAGTATTCTCCAGTATTCTTGCCTGGAGAATCCCATGGACAGAGGAGCCTGGCAGGCTACAGTCCATGGAGTCGCAAAGAGTCAGATATGACTGAAGCAACTTACCACACTGTACCTAATTTTTACGTTAGCATACTGTCATCCTGTGATCATTCAGTAACTTTGGAGGGGTAGTGTTATTCAGGAAGTTCTTTTAACTCTTTAAATCTCAAATTAGGAAACAGTACCCTCTCTCCGCGCCCACTCACCCAATGTGTAGTCTCCTGCAGTTTTCCAGTTCAGGGTTGTGGTCATGGCCTGCTGCCCATTCAGGAAATACCACCTCCTCCCACGTCTTCTTCCTCCTCTTGGTCTAGGGCAGATGGGTGTCTAAGCTGAGCCCAGGTTCCTTCTCTCAAGAGCTGTAAAACCACGGATTCTTTTCTTCTTCAGTTCTGTGGTTTATAATGACCAGCCAAGGCACTTTCAGGGTTTTATTTGCTTCTTCTAGACTAGATCACAGATTTTAAATTGTGGGATTCTGATTGGAATGCATCACAGTTCTATCAAGAATGTTGGCTTCCCTGGTGGCTCAGAGGTTGAAGCGTCTGCCTCCAATGCGGGAGACCCGGGTTCGATCCCTGGGTCAGGAAGATCCCCTGGAGAAGGAAATGGCAACCCACTCCAGTATTCATAACCTGGTATGATATCATTTGTTGGGTTTCTATTGTGGATGTTTTATCTCTAGATAAATGGAATTTGAGTCTTCCTTTTGCTTGTCCTCCCAAGACTCATCTATTTTGTTAGTGTTGTCTAAGTGACTGTTTCCTGTGGTTTGGTTCCAGGATTAGATACGAATGGCCAGATTAGATAGTAATTCATGCAAGGTTTTGATCAGTGGGGGTTTCTTCTCCACAACAAACAAGGCATCTTTGCTGCATCAGAATGTATGTGTCCTATGTGACAGACAGCTGTGTGTAACTGGTATGCACATTTGGGGTCACTTTCCAATAAGGGTGAAAGAAATGCCAATCTCGAAGTCCTATTTGCACTTAGGAATGCACTTTATTCATCCCACTGCTGCTTGTAGGCATGAGGGATGGTATGCGGACGTACAGTGAGCACAAGGAATTGGTTCTTAGGATGGTGTTTGGAAGGAATAAAGAGACTTGTTATTTCTTATGGAATGCCATGGTGACAGCAAATAAAGTCACTAAAGAGTCGCCACGTTCTTTAGGGAAGTGCCCCTAGACTGAACTTGTCAAACACATGGGATGCTTTTCAAGGATTACCCGAAGCAAAATCCTTCAGTTCATGTCTCCAGTATTCCTTTAAAAAAAAAGCACTGTCCAAAATATCATGTTTTGACAAGCTTCCTTAATAAAATGAAGTCAAGAATTCATCATCATAGGGGAAAAAAAAACCCACCCAAATTCTAAAGATACTTTGTTTCAAAAATATATTTTATTTTAACTTGGGATTTCTATGATGTATACTCAGCCATGTTCTTAAGGTATTTTACAGACATACATGTAGACGTCCCATGTGGCTCAGTGGTAAAGAATCTGCCTGCCAATGCAGGAGACACGGGAGACTCGGATTCAGTTCCTGGATTGGGAAGATCCCCTGGAGAAAGAAATGGCAGCACACTCCAGTATTCTTGCCTGGAGAATCCCATGGAAAGAGGAGCCTGGCGGGCTGCAGTCTGTAGGGTCACAGGGAGTTGGACACAGTGGAGCACACACACATACAGAGACATACGTGGAATATAATGAGAAGAAAATAAATAAGCAGAAAGTAGCACCAAGAGAAAACGAGAGGAAGAGGGTGGGAAGAGATGAATCCATAAAACCCGTGTTTTGAATGCTCGCCTCACAGTGTCCTTATGATAAAAACAGCCCAGTTGTTCACTGGAAGCCCACTGCTTCCACTAACATTACTCAAATCAGCAAACCAGCAGGAATTTGCCACCCTGACAAATGCAATGCAGGAGCTATAAAAAACGTTCTCTGGGACTTGGTCCTAGAGGAAGGGATCCTTGAGGAGCGATCTGAAGGATGAGGGAGGGTGTTGGGGGAACCCAGACTGTGAAGGTGGCTTGTGCAGACTTTGTTTGGCCGAAGGAACCTGGGGGAGTGGGGAGGAACTGGAGGAAGGTTGTGTGATGGAGCAGGAGGTCAGGGACTCCTCTCTGCCATCACGGGCTCTGACTGCGTCCTCACGCTGGCTGGCTGTGCTGCTGGAACTGAATCCGATAGCCGGCTTCTGGTCTTCCCACTTGGGTTTATTCTCACAAAGATTTTTGGGGGATATAAAAGCAGAAGTGAAAATACACTTGATAACATCTTGGGGTGACCTCCTTGGAATTTCACTTCCCGTCCCCTCCAAACCCCTCAGACCCCAGGCATCCTGCTGCCCCACAGTCCTTATTAAGTAAGCCAGGAGGGAACCGGCAGGACTGGCTCCGAGGATCAGCCTTCAAAGAAGGGGGAGCAGGGTCACCCAAGTCCTGAAGAACTTCCCAAAGTCCCTCAGCCCTGAACCTCCCAGTTCAACCCCGAATGCTAGTAAGGTCCAGGAAAGATGGCTGCTTTCAGGCGAGCACAGGAAAATAAGCAGAATCATCTGAACAAAACTGTAATATTTGACTTTTTGCTTGAATAGAACAGTTTTAATTTTCCTGTCAGTGAAAGAATGTTACAGCTCTTTGTTGGGGTAAAAGCCTGTACCTATTTTAAAAGCCATTTGTCTTCTGGATTCATTTCGCCTTGTCATTTCAGTTTTTCTGTGATTGTTATTTTGTGACCATTTGTTAATGCAATTCACGCTTTAAAAATAAATATAACCACAGAATGCAAAGAAATCACCATCTGAGGTTCAGATGTCAGCAGAGTGACATTCTCCGAGGTTCAGTGAGCTCTTAGGGTGGCTGCAGAGTGAGGGGGGACCTCGTGTATCCCAAGGGGGCGGGGCAGGTCTGGTTCTAGAATGGTCCTGGCCTCTCTTCTGTGCAGAGCTGAGCAGGCTCCACCCGCCCCTGCCCCCAGGAGCGGGAGCTGACAGGCCAAGGGATTAACGCTGGCTTTTCACGATTGCCAGCTCAGGAGCATTAAGCCAGGATGTCCCTGACCCTGAGCAGATCGTCCAAAAACCACCTGACTTTGGGCATATAGACCTTGGCAGTACCTAGGGAGTCTACATGGGCTACTGCTTGTATCCAACAGAACTGGAGAACATATGTATGTAGGATCAACATGTTTGATGATTGCAAAGACTTTTCCCCTGCATCTACTGCATTTAAATGCTAATCTGAAAGATGATATGCTTTCAGTGAAGGCCAGACTGATCCTGAGTATAGTTGAAAGTGTGATCACCTATCCTGTTTTTTTTTTTGCCAGACAGTTCTATTTTCATTATAGGTTTTTCATAGGTTACACAATTATTTTAATTTAAACCCACAATTTTACTGGTGAAAGGATATAATTACATTTTGAATTATGAGAGTGTGTGCATGCATGCTACGTCACTTCAGTCATGTCTGGCTCTTTGCGACCCCCTAGACTATAGCCTGCTAGGCTCCTCTGTTTATGTGGAATTGTCCAAATAAGAATACTGGAATAGGTTACCATGCCCTCCTCCAGGGAATCTTCCCAACCTAGGGATCAAACTCTCATCTCTTCCATCTCCTGCATTGACAGGTGGTCCTTTACTGCTAGCGCCATCTGGGAAGCCCCAAATTATTAGAGTAGTTTATGTAATAACCCTGAAATCTTCCTCTGTGTGCTTGCTCACAGCCTTGTCCTGTTAATTGGAGGAGACAGTTGGTGAAAAGGACACTGGTTCACTTAAGACCTATTTATTTAAAGCACTGACTGTTATTATTCAGGTTTATTCATCGTTGCCTTAGCAGTGATTCCCAGCCATTTTGGCACCAGGGACCAGTTTCCTGGAAGATAATGATTCCACGAACTGGACAGGTGGAGATGGTTTCAGCATATTCAAGCACATTACATTTATTGTGCCCTTTATTTCTATTGTTGTTACATCAACTCCACCTCAGATCATCAGGCATTAGATCCTGGAATTTGGGAACCCCTGCTGTATCGGTTTGAAAAGTGACCATTGTACAAATTTATGCTTGTTAAATGTATAGTATGAAAAGTTATATTTTCACTGTCAGCATCTGCATTGCCTCCAGGTTTTTACTTGACCAAATGAATTATAAATCACAATTGGGGATTTTGTTTGACTTTTCTTATTTTTGGGGAATTGTCTTGGAAAGTAGTCATATATAGATGTGAGTTGGACCATAAAGAAGGCTGAGCACTGAAGAACTGATGCTTTTGAATTGTGGTGTCGGAGAAGACTCATGAGAGTCCCTCGGACAGCAAGGAGATCAAAGCTGTCAGTCCTAAAGGAAATCAACCCTGAATGTCCATTGGAAGGACTGATGCTAAAACAGAAGCCTCAATGCTTTGGCCACCTGATGCAAAGACCCAACTCCATTGCAAAAGATGCTGATGCTTGGAAAGAGTGAGGGCAGGAGGAGATGGGGTGACAGAGGATGAGATGGTTGGATGGCATCACTGACTCAATGGACATGAATCTGAGCAAATTCAGGAAGATCATGAAGGGAAGTCTGGAGATGGTGACAGGGAAGTCTGGCATGCTGCAGTCCATGGGGTCTCAGAGTCAGACACGACTTAGTGACTGAACAACAATGACGGTTCCCAGGAAGTGTTTCTCCAAGTCCCCTGTCGTCCTGAATTAGGGCCTATGGTTCTTTTTTGTGATTCAGGTTTGAAAGTCTCTGTCTCTCCCTCATCCCTCTTCCCCAGGCTTCCTTCTCTGCACTCACTTGGCACTCACTGGCTTAGTGACTTGAATCCCTAGCAGATTAAGAGCAGGAAATGTTGTCTGACAGTTCGCTGCCAACATCTCATACGTGTGATGGGAAACTCTTTGTACAAAAGCGAGCCCAGTGTTTTTGCTGGCCAAGAAAAACCGTGCTCCACCGGAAAGCTATTATCGGCCATGGTACTCGGCTCTGAGCACAGAAGTCTGATTTCAAACAGAGTGAAATGGCTACAACAAACGAAGGCAGAAACAGATTGTGGCTGAAAGAAAATGACGTCTTTCTAGAAGCAGTGGAGGAGCTTCATATGCACGAAGGAGTTCTTGTATATGTGCTGAACGTGTTTTTGCAGAGAATTTCAGTCAAACCTAAGTGGACTCTCCGCATGTGAACGCTCATGTTTGGCCTAGGATGTACCTAAGTGTGCCAGTATACCCAGGGTATGTTAAAAACCACTTTGTGTTTGGATTTACACAGGGTAATGGAATGTTCCCTTAGTTTACTGATAATGATACTATTTTCAGCCATTTCCCCCTTTGACCTGTAGAGTGAGATTTGTTTTTCACGAGAGATAGGGGGTGATTTCACTGCGGATGAAAAGGTTTCAGTCTCTGTCCCAAATTTCAACAGTAGAAACCCTGAATTTGCCCCCCCCCCAAAAAAAAACAAGGAAAACAAAAAAGAAAAACAACAGAAAAGAACCCTGAATAAATTGGATTCCTTATGATAAGGGCCAACTGATAATCACCAGCATTGATTGGTAATGGCTTCCCGTGGGCTAGGCAATCTGTATGCTTTCTTGTGTTTCTTGTTTTTTAATAAATTTTATTTATGTTTTATGGAAGAGGACAGAAGGTCTGCATTCAGTGCTGCTGTGAAGGTTCCTTGGTCATCAGGGGGTTTTATGTTTGTTTGGGGCTTTTTGCAGGGGCAAGGGGCTCGAGGTACATAGGATCTTAGTTCCCCCAACCAGGGATGGAACTCACATGCCCTGCAGTGGAAGTGCAGAGTCTTAACCACCGCCAGCCCTCCAGGGAAGTCCTTTCCTGTGTATTAATTAATGCGACAGTCTTATGAGTAAGGACCAATATTATTACCATTTTTTAAGGAAGGCGGTGAAGTTCAGAAAGCTTCAGTGACTGTCTCACCTCACAGCCAGCTAGTTGTAGAGCCGGGGTCCAGCGCTGGGGCTGTCTGATGAGCCTCATTTAGAATAGAATGAACTGGATAGGAGTAATATCTTTAAAACTGCGTGCTAAAGATATTTAAATAATGCTATATGAATTCCGGTCTCTAGGCAGTTGAGACATTAGACAACTGTCTAATCTCTAGACAACTGGAAATAAATTACTGTTTTCTTTAAAAACTAGGCAATACCAGGATGTGGTTCCGAGTTCCTGTTTTCACAGGCCTCTCCAGATCGTCACTGCTAACTGAGCCGAGTTTAAGAAAATGGCAGAATAACTATTGATGGACTTATTAATGTTTAAAAGAACTGTCGTGGTTTTCTGAAAAGCTGATTGCCTGTGAATTTAAAGAACACGCTAGTGAGACACATAACGTCTAGGCAGAAAAAATTCGTCTCTGCCTCTCACATCAGCCCTCCTTGCATTTGCTGTCTGGATCACACTAGGGATTTGGGCTTCCCTGGTGGCTCAGCTGCTAAAGAATCCACCTGCAATGCGGGAGACCTGGGTTCTATCCCTGGGTTGGGAAGATCCCTTAGAGAAGGGAACGGCTACCCACGTTAGTAGTATTCTGGCCTGGAGAATCCCGTGGACTGTATAGTCCATGGGGTCGCAAAGAGTTGGACACAACTGACCAACTTTCACTTCACTTCACTTCACACAAGCTGGAAATTTCCATTAAGTCCTGCCCCTCAGGGCATGGATTCTGGCAGTAGTGATGGGGATAATGGACTTCCTGCTGTGCTTATTAAGCTTGGCATTGAAAGTACACTTGAGACAGAAAGCCCCAGATGGAAGTAGATGCACACAGGGCAGCTGGGGCCATGTAGCTCTTCTCAGACCTTCCTGCCTTAGATCTCTCTCAGGGACTTAGGGCTGTTGTCACAGACCAGACACCGTCATCATCTTTTATTCATGAGTTGACCACGGACTCTTTTTATTTTCTAAATGTAGATTAAAACAACAACAACAACACTTAAATTTCAGGGCAGACAGTATTAGAACATTTTTCAAACAGAAAAGGGAAAACTGAGGAAGAAATGACTTACACGGAGTCCAGGTGTCCAATTCAGGCTCAAGCTCCAGCCAGGTCAGTTTGTGGAGCTCTTGTGTGAGCTCTTCAGATGCTCCTAAATACCAGGCAAGTGGTGATGCCGTCATTTAGAAATTAAGAGAATTCCATTTGACCTTTAGAAGTGAGGAGAATGGAGAGGCGTTCAGTGAGGAAATATGCAATTACAGAAGGAAGCATGAAAAAAGAGATGGTATTTTGCAACAAGACTAATCCAAGGTAATGTGAGGAGAAATTCCTCCTTCAGATTCATGCCAGGAGCACTTATTAGGCACATATGTTGAATGTTTTTGGTGTTTAGGGCATTCTGTTGGGGACATTAAAAAGGGTGTCCAGTTTCCTGTCCTTGGGGGGCAGAAATGCAAGTTCACGAAGTGCATCAGTCCATGGGAAGGTATAATCTGCAGGACAAAATCAGCAATCTGTTTGAGGAAGATACATGGTGGAGAGATGGAAGTGCTTGCCAGGCTGGTGCACCCTCAGATTTCAAACCAGCTGAAATAAAGGTACGGAAGTGTCAGTTTCTCTGCAAGTTCTCAATATCATATATATTCCTTTGTATTAACACACGTGGTTTAGCCTAAGCTATGACAGACCTAGAGAGCATATTAAAAAGCAGAGACATCACTTTGCTGAAAAGATCCATCTAGTCAAAGCTATAATTTTTCCTAGTCATGTGCAGATGCGAGATCTAGACCATAGAGAAGCCTAAGCGCCAAAGAATTGACTCTTTCAAACTGTGGTGCTGGAGAGGGCTCTCGAGAGTCCCTCGGACAGCAAGGAGATCAAACCAGTCAATCCTAAAGGAAATCAACCCTGAATATTCATTGGAAGGACTGATGCTGAAGCTGAAACTCCAGTACTTTGGCCACCTGATGCTAAGGGCTGATTCATTGGAAAAGACCTCGATGCTGGGAAAGATTGAGGGCAAGAGGAGAAGGCGGGCAGCAGAGGATGAGATAGTTGGATGGTGTCACCAACTCAATGGACATGAATTTGAGCAAACTCAGGGAAATAGTGAAGGAGAGGGGAGCCTAGTGTGCTGCTGTGGATACAACTGAACAATGAAATGTAACAAGACTTTTTTTAAGCGACAGTTTATAGAAATGCACACATAGATCCTGAGCAGCCTCAGGGATGTACCCGCAACCTTGGTGCTGATGGCTTTGCTTCCCCTCTTTCCGCCCCGTGTCCCCCTTCTAAGAAGTAGGGACCACTGATCAGCTACACTTTTCAGGCAGGACGACAGTCTCTGCCTCATTTTCTCCATGATTGTGCAGCTTCAGAAAATAAGAACTGCAGCCCATCTTCTCAGGCGAGGACCTTATACTTGACTTTACAGATTTCTCTAATTTCAGCGTTTAGCCTTTCTTACTGGCTGATTCATAGCTTTGTGAGACTGAAAGAAAAGACAAATTCTATTGAAGTCTTGTGCTGAGATTTAGTACAATTTGGGCTCATATTTGGGAGCACAGATCCAGCCACAGTTTCCAGGGACTTTTAGGAGGACGTGTGCACAGGTACATAGGTTCAGTCTCCAGGTGGAGGAGGGCATCACGACCCACTCCAGGGGTGGTATTCTCGCCTGGAGATTCCTGTGGACAGAGGAGCCTGGCAGGCTACAGTCCATAGCGTCACACACAGGCGGAGGCGACTGAAGCGACGCAGCGCACGCACAAGAGCAGCTCCTCCCTCCGTCCTGTCCCAGGCTCAGAGCCCTGTGCGTGTTTGCTCCTTCTGGTCTCCTCCCTAACATGCTGGGCGAGATGTGAAGGCTGCTGCTCAGTCACAAAAGAGGAAATCAAGATATTTCTTAACCCACCTGGGTTATTTTTTAGTTTGGTATCAGGTTCTTCAGTTAAAGTCTGTATGTTTTGGCTCTCCCAAGGGAAAATGCCACCACTTAAAAAAAAAAGTAAAACATTTTAATTTTGCGTACCTTCTTCATAATTTTCAGTGCAAGTTCATTGTTTGGTTTGTTTACTGGTTGGTTTCATAGTTTGGTGATTTAACATTGCTTGTTTGTATTATTTTATTTCCGCATTCGACTGGTTTTTCATTTCTTGAGAACTTAACATTTTTTAAGAAAATTGGTTGGAAAGGATATCTTAGGATTTTATGACTGTGTCTGTATGTAAATAAAGTTTATTATCATGTAGCTATCAGTGTTGGTCTAAGAGGCCTGAAAAAACTGTTACGAAAAAGTTACACATTTCATCAAAAAAAGAAGCATTGCTTTGGAGTCCTCCTATTTAAGAGATTTTAAATTGTAAACTTAATTTAAGTGTACCTTTCAACCATACCTGCAAACAAGATCTCGAAAACCTACAAAGACCATGCTCTCACCTTCAGAAATTCTGATTTCTTTGTCCTGACATGGGTTCCTGGATATTGGTGTATTTTTTACTGTTCCCAGGATCCAAGGTTGAAAACGCTAGGTTAAATTATTGCTTCTGCAACGTTGGTTATGATATTGCTGGCAAGAAAAATTTTATGTAAATTTTCATCACATTAGCTTTTTAATCTCTTGATGATATTTGACCAAAATGAAGTTCCATAAAAAGTGTAGGAGGGACTGTCCTGGAAGTCCAGTGGTTAAGACTCCATGCTTCCAATGCAGGGGCATGGATGTAATCCTTGGTAGGAGAACTGAGATCCCACTTGCCATATAGCATGGCCAAAAAAAAAAAAAAGGTATATTGCATGAAGAATGTCTTTATAGTCTGTCAGGGTGAAAGGTGATGCACAGACTGACGGCTGCAGGGTAAGGTGGAATGTGGAAAGTGCCCTCTTGGTACTAGAAGTGCTCAAATGTCCAGAGACGAGAGACATCACGTTTGGCTGGGAGGACAGGAAGTGCCATAAAGAAGCGGCACTAGAGAAGAGTTGTGAAGGATGAGAGTTGACAGCAAAAGGCCAGGCAGAGCGTTTAGGGACATTTAGAGCTTCACTAAGGGTAACACCCGTAATGACTGAAACACATCAAGCTTGATTTACCCCCGTGAGTTCGTAGTGATAACATAAGACAAAAATTGTAACTGGTGACTTTTTAGATGATGCTAGGGAGCCAGCTTGTCTTGAAATTGAACAGAGGAGAAGGTGCGAGTGTTTATCCTGGCTTCATCAAACTGTCACTGGACACATAATTTTGACAAAGAGTCTCTCTTCATAGACGTGCTCCAGCTGATCACTGGGGGAGCAATGATGAGGATTAGAATAGTTCCATCTTGCCATCTCAAATTGATGGGTCTAGGGCGACTATCATTAGTGATTGTGCTCCTGAGATGGCTTAGTGGTAAAGAATCCACCTGCCAGTGCAGGAAACATGGGTTCAATCCCTTGATCAGGAAGAGCCTCTGGAGAAGGAAATGGCAACCCACTCCAGTATTCTTGCTTGGGAAATCCCATGGACAGAGGAGCCTGGCGGGCTACAGTCCTTGGAGTTGCAAAGGAGTTGGACATGACTTGGCAACTAAACAACAACAAAATATTACAAAAAAGGCAGGAGTCACTGTGTGCCTCCTGATGAAATTACACAGCATCTTTTATAGAAAACAATCAAATAAGAATTCTGGTCAAGCTTCTAAATTTTACTGTCAGTTTACAAGAAATATAAAAGACAGAGGAACATGTTAAATTGCACCGTGAAGATGCAAGCAGCAAGTCTAGATTGAGGGACGTCTGTAGGCAAATGACCTGATTTCCAAAACGAGTTAATTTCAACAGGAAAACCAGGATGAATGGAAAGCGACTGTGGAGATAGGACAGCCTATTGCAGTGTATGGGCTTATCAAAGAAAATGAAAAGAAAATCTTTGAAACAATTGGAGAAATTAAAGTCCTGACTACATATTTGGTGATAGTATGGACTGCTTGCTAATTTTGTTTAGATGTGATGTAGACATTGCAATTACATTTTTTGAGAGAGCAGAGTTACATGCTAAGATAAATAGAGACAAAATTATTTGCTTAGATGCTTCCAAATAACTGGGAGGTTGGATGAGGGGAGCAAAACTCAGATGAACCAAGGTTGTGATCTTCAAAAGGCATTTGTTAAAACTGGGCAATAAGTATACAGGGTTTCATGATACTGTTGTCTTTACTTTTGGAACTGTTTGAAATTCCCCAGTCCTGAAATATTTTGAAGTTAATTTTTAAAACTTGTTCCTCTAAGCAGACAAGTGAAAGTAAAAATAAAACATTTTAATATAAACTTCCCAGGTGATGCTGATTGATAAGCTATGCCTTGAGAACCAGTGTTCTACAGACATAAAAATCTTGGAGTAACTTTGACTTCAAGAAGTTTCATTAATGTTGCAGAAAGACTTGTTTTATCTGCTCTGTTTGAGTGGTGGGGATGGCCGTATCCTCATCTTCTCTATTAGAAATCCAATATTAAAAGAAAAAAAAGGGTCAAGAGAGGGCCCTTCTTGGTTTGTTGTTTAATCACTAAGTCGTGTTCAGCTCTTTTGCAACCCCATGGAATGTAGCCCACCAGACGACTCTGTCCATGGGCTTTCTCAAGCAAGAATGCTGGAGTGAGTTGCCATTTCCTTCTCCAGGGGATCTTTCCTTCTCCACGGGACGGAACCCGTGTCTCCTGCGTTGGCAGGGAGATTCTTTACCCACTGGGCCATCTGGGAAGCTCATTGGTTTGTAACTGCAAAGCAAACTCAACATTTTGTGATGTTCATGTGTTAATAGTGAAAGGTTACATGAACTGCGAATGCATTTAAGTCAGAGACATGACTTATCAACTCTCAGGAAACAGCAAATGAGATTTAAAAGTGTTTGTCTCCAGTTAAGTAAATTATCCATTGATTTTAGAATAACTCTGTCCAAAAAGACATTTTTTTAATCTACTGAATTCTTGACTCATTATGACAGTATGTAAACACACCCCATGAAAATTAGGTGCCTGATTTGATCACTTCATGAACATCCTTTCTCTGGGAACCAGATATTTAACATAAATTCTCTAAAAGTTCTGGGTGACTGTTGAGCTTTAGTCATATTTTAGATGCACATGATGTCAAACATGTAGAAATAATTGACTTGAAAAACTTGAATAATATGCTAGAAAAAGGTCATCTGCGTAAAAAGAATCAGTTTAGGGGAGGTGAGAGTGATTACAGAGGGGATCCTGTGCGGGGCTGGAAAATAGTCTTGTTTTGTGTCCTGTCTCGACTCCAGCCATTTTCAGGGTCTTTCCCTTTACGTGTGCAGAAGCCACGTCTGGGCTCTGGGGCAGCGAGCTGTGATCATAGTGATGTTGGCCATGAGCACAGGGGCCCTATAGCCTCGAGTCCGTGATCACCTGGCTTCTTATGGAGTCTTCCATTCTCAATCAAGGATGAGCAGGAGAAGGCCCACGTAACTTGAGGGGCCTTTCTGGTGTCATCCAACTGGCTGGCGGCTGTGGTGAGATTTAGTAGATAGGAATTTCATTGTTTACATATAACCATCTGTAGTGAAAGTAAAAGTCGTTCAGTTGTGTCCAGCTCTTTGTGACTCCATGGGCTGTGCAGTCCATGGAATTCTCCAGGCCAGAATACTGGAGTGGATAGCTCCTCCCTCCTCCAGGGGATCTTTCCAACCCAGGGATCAAACCCAGGTGTCCCACATTGCAGGCGGATTCTTTACCAGCTAAGCCACAAGCGAAGCCCAACCATCTATAGTAGGAGAGATCAAACCAGTCAATCCCAAAAGAAATCAACCCTGAATATTCACTGAAAGGAACTGATGCTGAAGCTCCAGTGCTTTGGCCACCTGATATGAAGAGTCTATTCACTGGAAAAGACCCTGATGCTGGGAAAGATTGAAAGCAGGAGAAGAGGATGACAGAGGACAAGATGGATGGATGGCATCACTAACTCAATGCACGTGAGTTTGTGCAAACTCTGGGAGATGGTAAAGGACAGGGAAGCCTGGTATGCTGCAGTCCATGGGGTTGCAAAGAGTCAGACTTGACTTAGCAACTGAACAAGGACAGCATTATAGTAGATTCTAAACAAACCATCTTGGTTCTTAGAGCCAAAACAGAGAGAAACAAATTCCCCCAAACCCCTCAGAGTTAAGAATGGACCACTATGTTATTGTCTTAAAAACTGTTTGTTAGTTAAAGAAAAAGTAATTTTGCCCTGAAGCTGGTTATTTCTATGTGGAGAAAAAAAGAAAGGACAAACTAATATGAATATAGAAATTGGTAGAAAAGGAAGCCTGAAAAGAATTTTGTGTATGATTAAATTTAATTGAATTGAATGAATGAATTTTAATACTGTATTAAAGGTGTAAAATAGTGGAAAACTAAAAAATATATATGTTTGTGTGTGTGTGTGTGTGTAAATATATAGTGTTCAAATATGTTTAAGAAAAATAGTCTATTCAAGAGAAAGCTGTGGCTCGCTGTTGTTCAGTCGCTAAGTCATGTGACCCCATTTTTTCACCCCATGAGTTGCAGCCAATCCAGGAAACATGGGTTCAATCCCTGGATCAGGAAGAGCCTCTGGAGAAGGAAGACGCCAGTCTTCCTTGTCCTTCACCATCTCTTGGAGTTTGCTCAAATTCATGTCCAATGAGTCAGTGATGCCATCGAGCCATCTCATTCTCTATCACCCCCTTCCCCTCTTGACCTCAATCTTTCCCAGCATCAGGGTTGTTTCCAATGAATCATCTGTTTGCATCAGGTGGCCAAAGTATTGGAGCTTCAGCTTCAATCCTTCCAGTGAATATTTAGGGTTGATTTCCTTGCTATCCAAGGGATTCTCAAGAGTCTTTTCCAGGAGCACAGTTTGAAAGCATCAATTCTTTGGTGCTCAGCCTTCTTTTTGGTCCAACTCTCACATGGGTCATTAATAGAAATCATTTGGTGAGGAGCCAGAAAAGTAGAACCAGCTAGCACAGTGGTTTCTGCCTGAGCTAGCCTTTCAACCTGTTAAACAAAAGGAAGAAGACAGATCATTAAAACGACGTCCAAGGCTGCCAGCAGCGTGATGAAAATAATTCCTCCATTGAGGGCCTGGCTGAGGTCTGCTGGGTCAAAGAAAGTAGAAGTTTCTGTACAGGAAGGTTTATTTACTTACTTGTGTTTGTTTTGTTTTTACTCATTGAGAAAGTACATGGCCAGACACTGGTGTTTATTTGTGTGTGTGTTGTGAATGTTGTATATTGCTTAAGGTGGCTCAGAGGTTAAAGTGTCTGCCTGCAATGCGGGAGACCTGGGTTCGATCCCTGAGTCGGGGAGATTCCTTGGAGAAGGAAATGGCAACCCACTCCAGTATTCTTGCCTGGAGAATCCCATGGAGGGAGGAGCCTGGTGGGCTACAGTCCATGGGGGTCGCAAAGAGTCGGACACGACTGAGCGACTTCACTCACTTTAAAGCAGTTAGGCAATAAACATAATTGATATCTAAAAAAAAGAGCAGAGTATTTTTTAAATTGTTTATTTATTTTGGCTACACTAGATCTTAGTTTTAGCATATGGATCTAGTTCCCTGACCAGGGACTGAACCCAGGTCCTCTGCATCGGGAGTGGGGATTCTTGGCCACTGGACCATCAGGAAAGTCCCAGAGCAGGATATTTTAATGTTGTGTGTGTGGTGAGTTGCTTCTATCCTGTCTGACTCTTTGCAACCCTGTGTACTGTAGCCCACCAGGCTCCTCTGTCCATGGGTTCTCCTGGCACGAATACTGGAGTGGGTTGCCATGCCCTCTCCAGGGGAATCTTCCCGACCCAGGGATCAAACCTGCACCTCTTATGTCTTCTGCACTGGCAGGCTGGTTCTTTACCACTAGCACCGTTTTAGCACTAAGCATGTTATCAGCCTCACAAGGAGCCGTGTTTGTCCTCCTACAACAAAAAGGCCAACTGAGTCCTACATTACATGTTCTGCCACTTGTCAGTCACTTAGGCTGATAACAGCTGATGTTTGTGGGATGCCTGATGTGTGTAATCATTGGACCAAGTTTGAATGCTTTTGTTCTGGGAGATGGTAAAGGACAGGGAAGCCTGGGATGCTGCAAAGAGTCAGACATGACTGAGGGAATGAACAACGCTGCTGCAAAGAAGTCGATGGCATCGTACCCATTTTACAGAGGGAGAGAGGTCTGCACAGATGGCGGGGACGTAAGGAAGATTCAAAATTAGGTTTATCTGTTAAAGCCACTGATAGGCAGCAGCAAGACTGCCTCTCTCATCTAAGTCTTCTGAGCCTCTCTGTTCTTGTCTCTTAAACTGGAGATCTTACCAATGGAAGCATCAGAAGAACCAGTTTTTTGTGTGTGTGTGTGAAAACTTTATAATTTACTAAGGATTTTTCAGAAGTAATATGCCATTATTTACAAATATAAGATTTAAACTAGCAGGCAGCATTTTGTTGTCATTCCATTTACTCATATCCGTTGAGTGTTAAGCAGTTTTGCTAACATGTAATTTATTTTCATACATTATTAAGCTTTATTCAAATACAACATTGATTATTTAGCTAGCTATAAACCAGGCTTCACTTTTCTATCCTAAATTTATCTTTTCTCCTCAATGGTCATGCTTGAGGGGGCTGAGTAATTTCCAATATATTTGCAGTTGCACAGTAATACATACCACTTACAGATCTTCTGAATACTTTCTCTTTTGGCATGCCCATTGTTTATCAATTTTCTTATTTTTCTCTTACTGCATTAAATCTTAAAGACAAATATGCTTAATGTACGAGATGTGAAATGTTGCTACTATGCAAACAAAAAGTAGTTTAGCTTAATTGCTGATGGTTAATCCATGTCAGACTCCAAGGCCAAGTTGAAAGAGCTTTGAAGTCTTACATGAAAACATGATAGATACTGTGTATCACCATAAATTAGGCGGATGGATTTTTTTCCCCCAGATGATTGCCTTTTTTCCAGGCAAGAATACTGGAGTGGGTTGCCATTTACTACTCCAGGTGATCTTCCCAATCCAGGCATTGAACCCACATCTCTTGCATCTCCTGCAATGGCACCCCACCGAATTGATCGCACGCACTCATCGTTTACTGAACAGTTACAACAAGCAACATTTGAAAGTGTACCCATTTTAATGGTGGCAATTGAAGAACTTTTTTGATAACTTTTCTGTTTTGTTCTTCGTAGAAACGCTCCAGAGGCCAAGTGCTGTTTGATAAAGTCTGTGAACATCTGAATTTGCTAGAAAAAGACTATTTTGGGCTTACATATCGAGATGCTGAAAACCAGAAGGTGAGTGGTTCAAAGCAATAGAGAATCTTCTGGCTTCAGCTGCCCTTCACTGCAAGAAAGTGAACTGAAACTGAATCGGTAGATCGTCTTCTCCACCCGCCCCTCACACCCCTACACCTCACATTTACTGTCTGAGGCTCTAAATGCTGTTTATCACCTTATTTCTTCATGAAGGAAATTATTGACAACTTCCTTCAATCCTGAGTCTTTTGGAAACAGGAATTCAGTGTTTCTGCTCTTCAGCTGGAGTTCTTTATGCTTCCAGAAAAGCATTTTATATAGTGCTTTGGGGAGGGTATGATAACGTTTCAGTGGATTTGAGCCACTGAGAATCAAATACATTGATACACAGAAAACATGTTCACTGGATGCCGTCTTATTGGTAATTCATCTTATTATGCTTTCATATTCTGGCTGCATCACAATGTGAGATGGGTCTTGTCTTAGGTATCCAGTCTACCTCTGTAGACTCTTGCAGCTGATGCAGCCTCTTTAGGCCTTTTCCTCACTTATCCTCTCAACCACCTGAAAAATGAGGAAGAAGAAATTGTCTCCTTAATGCTGGAAACTGAGCCACCACAATCGTGTTCATAAATGTTACTTGTTTGGTTGTCATTCTGGGAATCATACTTAATCTTGACTGGATTCACTGGATGATGTCTTAACTTCGTCATTAAATGCCCGAGTGTTCTGATGAAGAACATCATAAAGCCTCAAGCAAGTGTGTGTTTGTTAGGAATGCACTTAAGAGGGTGCTTTAAAATCTATAATCACAGAAGTCACTACCTGGGAAGCTGACCAGCTAGGACATCAGTGGGGTCGCGTTACCCATAGCCAACTCTATATGTGTTCTCAGGTTTTGTATCTGCAGATTCAACCAACAGAAGGTCAAAAATATTTTTTTAGAAAATTCCAGAATGTTCCAAAAACAGAATTTTAGTCTGCTGGTGTACCAGCAGCTCTTTCTATCGCATTTCCGTTGTATTGGGTATTAGAAATAATCTAGACGACTTCAAGTATGTGAGGGGACAGCATAGGTTGTATACAGATGCTGTGCTGTTTCGTATCAGGGACTTGAGCATCCCCAGATTACAGTGTCGCCTGGGGTCCTGTGACCCATCCTCTGCAGTGACTGGGGGATGAGTGTATCTTCAGTTTTTTCCTCCTAATTTGTTTGAACATAGACTCCACCATCTTTTCTACTCTGTTTCTATGCTAGCTTGAATCCCTGAAGGCACTTATAAAAGAATTAAGAGCCTGGGCCCACTCGGGACGAGTGAAGGCAGCTGGACACATTAGGGGCAGGACCCAGCTGGGGGCCCTTCCAACAGCCATTCCCTGCTCCCCCTCCCAAACACACTTAGCACATGTCTCTACCCACTCAACACGAAATCATCTCTGTTCTTCCCTGATTCATATTCAGACTCTCACTTCTTTTTCAGAACTGGTTGGATCCTGCTAAGGAAATTAAAAAACAGATTCGAAGTAAGTTCTTTTGGATTATTTTGTGTAGAAATGGGAGGGAGATTTTCAAACCGTGGGCTTATCTGAGTTAGTACCTGATACCCACATGGCTGGTGTGGATACAGTATTTTGAAAGACAGATTAAGATCTCAAGTTTTATTTTTGGCAGATTTATCTGGCTCAGATACCCATTACCCTTTATGAATTATTACAGCCTGGGAATAAAATGACATGACTTTTGACCTAGTCCCTTGCCTGTACACAGATGTGAAATATGATTTAATCAAGTGGTGCCCCCACTGACAATCATTTTACAGTTCCAAACTTAATTATTAATGTTATATTATGCCTAACCAAAGTATGAAAGGCAGGCAGTCAAGCTAGAAGTAACAGTCATTTAATAACAAGTCAGATTGAATTTTACTGTCTGATGATAGCTTCTTTCCTTAGCCCCTAAAGGCAAATTAAGAAATGCACATTTCACATTTCCTAATGGACAAAACAACTACAGGAGCAACACAGAAAGTTTAAAACAGGTAACTAATAAGTATTAGACAGGGTGCTAAATCTTAGTAGTAATTAAATGCTAAGTAAAATGAGACATTTTTTCACCTATTCAGTGAAAATGGCACTGTAGCGTAGGGAGTTGAGAATGAGGAATTTTTTTTTTTAACCCTTTTCTATAGCTGTTGCTTTTTGCTATGGATAAAAAGATAGATATTCTTTATACTTTCAAATAACTAGTTAATTTTTTCAAGCAGTTCATTTTTTATCAATAAAACCTAGTTTGATTTTCCAGAGCGAAGATTTTAAAATTTTAATAATTCCCTGCACTGGCAATTTTGTACTCAGTTGGGAGAAATATAACCCTTTAAGAAGATACTTTTTGTCAATATTTATTAGAATTTAAAAGGTACTTATTCTCTGACCCCTAATTTTACTTGTAGACGTGTTATCAGTGTGTGTGTTAGACAGAAGTATGTGCATATGTGTACATGTAGGAAAGTTCATTGTAATACCATTGGCATAGCAGAAAACTGTTTCAACTTAAATATCCAGGTATAAGGAAATGATTAAATTAATCATGAAATAGCCATACCGTGAAATACTAGGTAGCTATTAAATAGAATGAGATAGAACATAGTTTTAGCTCTCATTAATGAGACCTTAAAGAAATAAATCATATTTGTTTAAACAGAATTACGCTAGGGACTTCCCTGGCAGTCCAGTAGCTAAGACGCCACGCTTCCGCTGCAGGGAGTGAGGAGGGTTCAGGGAACTAAGACTCCAACGTGCAGGGCAGTGCGGTGCAGCAAGACAGAGTTATGCGTGTATATAGGTATGTGGATATTTGGGAAGAGCATGAATGTTATTAATAGTAAATACCCCCCAGAAATGTCCCTGCAGGGTAAAGGGTTGAGAACAACTAATTTTTTCTTTAACCCTTTTCTGTAGCTGTTGCTTTTTACTATGGATAAATGGTAAAAGGTATATATACTTTATAATTTCAAATAACTAGTTAATTTTTTCAAGCGGTTCATTTCTTTTTGTCCATAAACTCTAGTTTAATTTTCGAGAGCAACTGATTCTATTTGGAGACAAAATTTAAGACCAGTTTATTAATAAGAACATCATTCCCATCGAAGTTTTCAACAGTTTACTATTAAAAAAGAAACAAATCTTTCTAGTGCCTTTGAATGTGATGAGACCTCCAGATATCCTATATGCAAATAAAAAGTAATTAGTAGTAAGCAGTTTGAAATGGTTTAATGCTAGGTATCTCAAAATAGTGAATTTTTCCTTAGATAATAGAGAGCCTGATGAATTATTTGTACAATGAAAACATCTTTACCATATTTTTGAGAGGAATTTGGTGTCATCGCTAACAAGAAACTTGATAATGAAGTAGTTTGACAGAAATAAATTGGGATTGAAACCAGGGAAAGCTACAGGTGTGATAAGTAGGTAAGAACACACCTTTATCCAGAGAGGTCCAGTAAAAATTTTAAGATGATGAATATGTTCTGAGAACCTTTTTATGGAGTTATTAAAAGCAGATGTGCTGAAATATATCTTAGCATTGTGTGTGCTTTATTTAAGTTCTTTATAGTCGCTTAATTAATAAAATACTATTTCATACTTGGGTGATTTATAGTTACAAAGCACTTTGAAAATGTATTAAATGTTCAAGGATAAATCATAGTACTGTTGCAGGAAAGGCTGTATGTATCAACAGGTAGTTTTTTTGCTGTTAATGGAATTCTTTTTTTTTTTCTCTCTCTCTCTCTCTCTCTATTTCCCATTTATCCCTTCTCCTACCTTTCTTTCTAAGAGACAAGCTAAAGGGACGGTTGGACATGAGATTTAAAGGAAATTTTCCTCATGTAGATTAGACAGTGTTTGAGACAGCAACATAAAACCAAGAGACAGT
Source organism: Neotragus moschatus (assembly GCA_006410615.1). Lineage (NCBI taxonomy): Eukaryota > Metazoa > Chordata > Mammalia > Artiodactyla > Bovidae > Neotragus > Neotragus moschatus. The sequence continues at coordinate 3,234,364 of SJYA01003091.1, read as the reverse complement.
CGTGCAGACAGAGGCGGCACAGAAAAGTGGGATTTGGGGAAAATGGAATTTGGTGTTTTTATCTATATTTCTCATTGTTTCCTGTGTACTGAATACTTTCTTTCCACCAAAGTTACATTCTGTTAGTATCAAGGCAGAAAAGTATTATCAGACCTCATATAATCATCGTATAATCACCTTCTCTTCTGAATGCACATAATAAAAGGATATTTCCATTATTTTTTATGTTGTGGGCCCACAATAGTTCTCTAGCATGAGATTTTTAAGATAATGGCAATCTAGCTGATAGAGATTTTAAATCACAGATTTATGAGAAATAGAAAGTTCTGAGCCTATAGAGTTTGTGCTTATAAAAAAATTCTTATTCCAGTCATCTTTTACGCCTAACAGATCTAAAATTTCTGAATCTACTATTTGAGGATATAGTGTATTTACAATGTAGTGATTTCATGATATAGAATGTATGATAGTCATTTATGCTATAAACATAGTATATTTAGACATTTTAAGATTTGGCAGGCATAGAAGACTAAAGTTAGAATTTTTGCATAATAATGAATTCTCTTTAGTGTCACAGTTTTCTAATTATCATAAATTTGTAATTTAAAAGCCTATATCAGTGTTATAGAATGTCATTTTTATGCATTGAGACGCCTCCAGTTCCGAAGTCTCTAACAGAGTCATCATCTGAGCAGATTCAGGCTCACAGGCCTATTTATGGCATAACCATAGCTTCTCGGTGATTTGTTCCTACCAAACTCTCTATGGGGAAATGTATTTCAGTTTAAATCTGCCTTGCATATTAATTTCAAATTTTATGCCTCATTTCACTGGATTTTTTCCCCCTTGATTATGGTATAGGTTATATTTTCTTTAAGCTTTCTCACTTTTTAAAATAATGTCCTATGAGACCTCATTGTCATTTGAGTTATAGTCTTCAGTTCAGTTCAGTTGCTCAGTCATGTCCAACTCTTTGAGAACCTATGGACTGCAGCATGCCAGGCTTCCCTGACCATCACCAACTCCCAGAGCTTGCTCAAACTCATGTCCATCGAATCAGGGATGCCATCCAACCATCTCATCCTCTGTTGCCCCTTTCTCCTCCTGCCTTTCAATCTTTCCCAGCATCAGGGTCTTTTCCAGTGAGTCAGTTCTTCACATCAGGTGGCCAAAGTACTGGAGCTTCAGCTTCAGCATCAGTCCTTCCAGTGCATTCCTTAGGATTAGTGATTTTCAAAGTGTGGTCCCCAAGACCAACGGTATGAGAACCATAAGGGCATTTATTGAAACCATAAGTTCCTTGGTTGTGTTGCAAATCTCCAGAATAAAAACCTCTGAGTGTGGAACTTGTTGTTCTTCAGTCACTTAGTTGTGTCTGACTCTTTGTGACCCCATGGACTGCAGCATGCCAGGCTCCTCTGTCCTTTACCATCTCCCAAAGTTTGCCAAATTCATGTCCGTTGAGTCAGTGATGCTATCTAACCATTTCTTCCTCTACCGCCCCCTTCTCCTGCTGCCCTCAATCTTTCCCAGCATCTGTGCCTTTTCCAGTGAGTCAGCTCTTTGCATAAGGTGGCCAGAGTATTGGAACTTCAGTTTCAGCATCAGTCCTTCTAGTGAATATTCAGGGTTGATTTCCTTTAAGATAGACTAGTTTGATCTCCTTGTAGAGATCAGAGCTGTTGAATGGAGTAGAGTGGACCCTAGGGATTGGCATTTTTACCAAGCCCCTCAGATGCTTCTCAGGCCCACAGTCCTTTGAAACTCACTTTCCTGTAATGAGGATTTTTGCATTGAAATATCTTTCTTCTATTTTTATTACCTCTTAGTTTCCAACTTACAGTGTTTACCCTGAGTTTATTATGAGTTTGTTTAATTACATTGCTAAACGATTCATTGGATTCACTTTGAAGTGGATGGAAATTATAAAAGAACAATAAATCCATTTCCCATAACTAATCCATTAGCTTTCATTCCATTTGCTTGGGGGTGAGCCAGCTCCCATTGTAAGCTTCACTGTTGGCAAGTGTTCTGTTTTAGCGGGAGGTGAACAGGGATCAATAGGAGAGTAAAATCAAACCAGATTATTTTTAGAATAACAGGAGGACTTATTCAAGAACAGGGAGAAAAATAATCACTAAGAATATATTTGATTGACAGATATGACTTGTAACTCTCAGAGCCGGTGTTTTGGGAATGTTTTCTGGGTGGTTTAGAAATGACGTGAAACACCCAGTAATACCTGGTCCCATACTAAGTCCTTTGTAAGTCACCTTAAGAGGGATCCTTGCCAGGTAGAAGTCTAAATGTAATATGAGTAATAATGTCAAGAACAAACCAGAATTAATAAATGGACCGTGCCATTGATGACAGAAACACAGGTAACCTCTGCAGCTTGAGCATGTGCTACCCAAGCAAGAGAGTAGTCCGAAGGCTGGAGCTGGCGCGTACTTACCATGCTGGGACTTTTCTTGTGAATATTTGGGAAGAACTCTGGGAGAGAATGGAGCTTCTGGGAGTCGTGGGATGAGGTGGCAAGGTGGGGTGTGTTAGAAGTCTAGGAAAGAGCTTCCCTGGGGGCTCAGTGGTAAAGAATCTGCCTGCCAGTGCAGGGGTCATGGCTTCAATCCCTGGCCCGGGAAGATCCCACGTGCTGAGGAACAGCTAAGCCCCTGCACCACCCTGCTGAGCCTGTGCAGCCCAGCTAGAGAGTAGCGCCATCTCAACACAACTGGAGAAGGCCCACGGGCAGCAGCAAAGACCCAGAGCAGTCACAAGGAAGAAAGTCCAGGAAAGTGTCAGAAGCATAAGGGTGGGACTGCAAGGACACAAATCACAGAGCAAAAGGAAGAGCGTGGCCTCTTCCTCAGAGGAAAGGCCTCCAGCACCAAAGCTGGGAGACCCAGAGGCTCTTCTCTGCAGCCATTAAGAACCAGCAGGCTCTTGCAGTGTGCTTCCTGGGTGGAGAGAACAAATGAAAACAGTTCCCAGCCAGGAGCACCCAGGCCTCGGTAATGTGCCACGTTAAAAGATCAGATGGAAAGAGCAAGATGAAAATATGTGACAGGGTGACCACCTAGAGAGTAAATGTAGAAAAGAAGGGGGGGAAAATGTGGTTTTTCCCACATTTGGGGTAATAAATCTGGTTAGCTCAGTTGTGTCTGACTCTCTAAGACCCCTGGACTGTGACCCGCCAGGCTCCTCTTCCTTGGAATTCTCCAGGCAAGAATCCTGGAGTCAGTAGCCATGCCTTTCTCCAGGGATCTTCCTGACCCAGGGATCGAACCTGGGTCTCCCATATCACAGGTGGATTCTTTACCTCCTGAGCCAGAGAGCATGAATCAAAGGCAGAGCTCAGGGAGGCTTGTGATGTCTCACATATGTGTGTAGACCGGCCCGAGAGCAGGTACCAGTGAGCTGATGTCTGGTTGACCTGCTTCCCCCCCTGGAGAGGCCAGAGGAGATGCGAGAGGAAGAGGAATGGCAGCGTGCAGTGAGGACCCATCCTGATCAGGGGATGAGGAGGAGGGGTGGGTTTGGGAATGCACAGAAAATACCCCCAGTGTCTCTTTATTCAGAAAGTTCCCCGAGGAAGACGAGAGCTTTCCAAATGACCCATAGAGCAGATCATCCCTTAATATGGGGACAGCAGACCTTTCCTGTAAAACAAAAATATTTTGAATAGTATGTTGACATGTATTATTAGAGGATCTGACCTGTAGGAATGAAGCAGATAAGGGAAATGGGGTTATCTCTGCAGTGTTGGTATGTGAGCTCCCCAGAACTTCAGAGGACAGATCCGATCAGCTCCAAACTTGTCCAATTGAGGCCTTTCCATACCGTTTACTATTTTTCCCTCTTCCCAAAGCTTACCTTCATCCCTGAGAAAGGGAGCAAATTTAGTCAACTTCCTTGCTGGTTAGATGCTCCAGTAAAGGATTTACTGGGGGAGAAGATGAGAGACTGAATGAAGTTGCCGCATTACATGCGGATTTCACTGAACAGAAAAGTCACCATTTTCCAGGGATGATTCAGAGTTGCCAGCGAGTTAGTGCCTAGAGTTAGGACAGTTCTAGCTATCAGTTAGTATAATAAGTACAAAGAGATTGTCTGCAATTTTGTTATAAATTTTTTCTCCTCTCCATAGGTGGTGCTTGGCACTTTTCGTTTAATGTGAAATTTTACCCACCAGACCCTGCCCAGCNCCTAGAGTTAGGACAGTTCTAGCTATCAGTTAGTATCATAAGTACAAAGAAACTGTCTGCAATTTTGTTATAAATTTTTTTTCCTCTCCATAGGTGGTGCTTGGCACTTTTCGTTTAATGTGAAATTTTACCCACCAGACCCTGCCCAGCTCTCTGAGGATATCACCAGGTATTTGAAAGTTGGCTGTGAAAAAGGCAGTCATGTTGGGGGCTATGCTTCTCTTAAATTCTGGGGAAGGGAGCAGACTTACACCTGGTGAGCCTCGTAGTTGTCCGCGCCCAAAGGGCAAACAGAAGACAGCTGAATGGGAGCAAACATCTGATAAGAAGATTTGCCGAATGGTATCTGTTCACAGTTGAATCTTTGGTGTTAAGCTGATGCTTCTACTGCCTGACCCTGGTGGGAAAACACACGGAATTGAGACGCTGTCATCCTCCCACTACAGTCAAATTGGATGGGATTCAGCCTGAAATAATATGGCAACTAATTGGTGCTCCTGCTTTAAAACTTGGAAATGTGTCTTCAGATGCATATGCCCTTGTCTATAACCAGTCTGATACGTTGGTGGCTGTTTGTGTATTTGTGTATGTGTACACACAGGCATGCGCACACACACAAATGCACATTTAAGAGTTTACCTTCCGTGCCTTCTGTATACGAGGAAAATGATTCATTTGTTTTGGGGAAAGAATGTTGAGAAAGGAATATCGGTCTGGCCCGATGGCTGAGCTTTGAGTGTAAGGCAGGATCTCTTTAGGAAGTGATCCTGGGTTGCTGCATGTCTCTTTAGGCCTCTTCGAGTGCTTTCTGCTTTGGAATCCCAGGTCTTCTCCCTGTGTTTTGTAGTGAGTTTATAAGCAGTCAGAGTGATACTGCACAGTGTGGCTGTACATCCTTCTTGGCAAGCTTTTCAGGAAAGAGAAATTACTCAAAAAGTTTCAGTCACTTGCTATGATGAAAAATAATTCCAGTAGACACGTCGGAGAAGAGGAAAAACTAGTTCCAGAAGATTTCTTTTCGTTTTACATTAAATCAATGAACAATTTATAATTTCTTATTTATATATACTTTCTAGTAATGCTGAGGGACCATTTAATTGTGGCTCATTTGTGGTTAGATGCCTGTATATACTTGGATATGGAATCCAGTGCATGATTCCTTTCTATTTATGTCACGTTTGTTGTTGTTCAGTCGCTAAGTCCTGTTCAGCTCTTTGTGACCCCACGGATGGCAGCACGCCAGGCTTCTCTGTCCTCTACTCTCTCCTGGAGTTTGCTTAAATTCATTTCCATCAAGTTGGTGATGCTGTCTAACTGACGAGCACCTCTGAAATTTGTAGAAATTTTTGTGTCTAGATTACCCAGCATTTATATCATCAGCTTTTAAAGCCATATTGAGAGAGGACCTTAAGACTTAATCATAGCCCTCAGCTTCAGCAGTTTGTTTCTTATGTGAAAAGTGCAAGGTATATTTTATCATTTATACTCATATGCTGGGCCGTGAAGAGTATCATTAAAATTCATCAATGTTCCCATTTACCGTGGAGTCTTCTGCAATTAGTATTATATCTGTAACTCTTAGAAGCAAAATAACAGAAGATAAAAATCAACTATTAATGGAGATATTTAATATTGGCAAAATTATACAGAAGGTGTTCTGGATTCCCCCAATTTAAAATCGTTTACTTTTAGTGATGAGATTTTAAGTATGAATTCTACGAAGTTAGTCTTCGTAACAGTTGAATAAGTTATCTACATTTTTAAAAATGAAACTTTAACACAGGAGAAGGCATCCGCTATAAAGAGACCCTCATTTCAGGACGCAGGAGGTGGCAAGCCATGTTTGTGATGGCACAGCCATCACATCTTGGTCCTATGGCAGGACCTTTCATCTAGATAGCAAAATGAGTCTTCCTTTAGGCTTTGGGGTCTCATCATTATATTTAAGAGCACTGTTTTAATATTAGATTTGCCTTCCCCCTGCCCAGAGAGTTTGCCCTTCAACATTACCCTAATGGGAGACGAACAGTCTGTAGGTTTCTGTTACCCTGCACTCATGAATGCATCTGTGTTTCATGACAAACGTGGAGTTGCCACTAGATGCCCTTAAATACCACATTTTGTGGCCAAGTACATCTTCCCTTGGTACGGAGAGCCAAACAGATGCTGGACAGGGTGTCCCAGCGGGTCGTTCCATGGGGAGAAGGTGCTTGCTGCCCGCTTGGGACTGTGCGGGCTCCTCCCCAGTCTCCTAACTCTGACTTTCCGCTCGCCCTCTGGCCCCGGAAGGTACTACCTCTGCTTGCAGCTACGTGACGACATCGTGTCCGGCAGGCTGCCCTGCTCCTTTGTCACGCTGGCCCTGCTGGGCTCCTACACCGTCCAGTCGGAACTGGGTGACTATGACCCGGACGAATGTGGCAGCGACTACATCAGCGAGTTCCGCTTCGCGCCAAACCACACGAAGGAACTGGAAGACAAGGTCGTCGAGCTGCACAAGAGCCACCGGTGAGCGGCAGGGGCCCCAAGAGCATCCTGTCTGAGCTGTGCTCAGTGGGTGGGCGTCCCCTGCACGGCCTGCTTCTCCTGGGACCTCCAGGTTAATGCCTTGAGGATGGGACACAGTGGAGTGAGGTTCTGGGTCTGATACATTCTGGGTGGTTGGTGGTTCCGCTCCCACTTGGGATGTCCTTGTGCTGTTTCAGCTAAAAGTCATTTTTCTGATATTCTCCTCTGCACCCTATCTCCCTTAGAGCACAAATCAGTGTCTCTGTGGGAACTTGCACATGAGCTAAGTGGGAAATATTACAGCCCCACCAGGTTCAAAGGCTTCCCTGGTGGCTCAGACAGTAAAGAATCTGTCTGCAATGAGGGAGACTCAGGTTCGATCCCTGGGTCAGGAAGATCCCCTGGAGAAGGAAATGGCAACCCACTCTGGTATTCTTGCCTAGAGAATTCCATGAACAGAGGAGCCTGGTGGCTGCAGTCCATGGAATCACAAAGAATTGGACACGACTGAGCAACTAACACTATCTTTCACCAGGTTTATTAAAAAAAAACAAAAAAACAAAAAACAGTGTTGTAATTAATACTTTTCATTTCTTATCAGAGGAATGACGCCAGCAGAAGCAGAGATGCATTTTTTGGAAAACGCCAAAAAACTCTCCATGTATGGGGTCGATTTACACCATGCCAAGGTATACACTTTAACACTCCAGACTTTCTGAATTCATGGAAGTGTGTACAGGCCCAGTTGTCACAAATGTTGTGTGCTAAGTTGCTATGTATACCCTTGTTCTGGACGTCCACCAGGCAGTCAGTAAATTCTTGTTAAATTTTTAAAACTCATTATAATAAAGTTTGGGCTTCCCTGGTGGCTCAAATGGTAAAGAATCTTCCTGCAATGTGGGAGACCTGGGTTCAATCCCTGGGTTGGGAAGATCCCCTGGAGAAGGGGATGGCAACCCATACCAGTATTCTTGCCTGGAGAATTCCATGGACAGAGGCTAGTCTGTGGAATCACAGAGTTGGACACGACTGAGCTGCTAACACTTTTACTTTCATAAGGCTTAGATGCTGTGACAAAGAATCAGAGCTCTGAAGTTAGAGGATTATTTTGGAGCTCAAGTAAAGTTAGCCAGCCAGGCTAAGTCGCTGGGTGATTTGTCGAGGCTGTATCTTGGTTCCAGGGTCTCAGGAAGAGAGAAGTTGGGGTTGGAAGGTAGGCAGGTTAAGACTGGGGAGAAAGTACTAGCTGCTTTTACTCCCTGTCACACTTTTCCTGGATTCTTTGTATTTTTCAACAGTGAGAGAGTGAGCATTGGAATGTTAGTCTCTTATCTAACAGCTATGAATAGAAGTGCTGTGGAAGCAGAGGCTTTCCTGAAATCTTGTGTCTTCAAAGCACAGAAGATGTGTTAGGCTCTTAGAGATGGATTCTGGTCCTTCAGCAGTGTTGAAGAGATCCACGCTTGAAATCGTGGGGCAGCTGCTTCTGACTTGGACTGATGCAGTGACATCGTCCTGGGTGGGGACATGCCTTGACTTCCGGTACACAGAGTGGTATGGTCTCACGGTCCAGAACTCACAAGAACATGCACGTCACAGGCTGCCAGGCAAGCAAGCATCTTACACAGTCAAGCTTGGGGCCAGTAAATGAAGAGAGTTTTGGCAGGCTCTGTTCAGGCAAACATCTCAACAACACTGGGGACCCCTGGGAGGGGAAATACATGATCTGTGCTTTCTGTTGATGCTGCCTTTGGAAAGCTGATGGGTTTAGAATGAGTTTGGACAAGACAATAGAAGCAAATGAGCGCCGTTCTGACTGGGTCTGTCTGCGGATCGTTTGTACATCACTCAGGATGAGCAACTTCTGAGGCCCAAAAGCCCCAGCACGAGCAGGATCTCTGAGACTTGGCTTGAGCTTCACCGGGGGATGCTGGTACAGCACAGCCAAGGGCGCTGACATTTGTGTGTAATTACAGCAGCAGGTGTGGCTCTGTTTACTTGCCAGTTAGTTATTACAGGTTTTCACTTACTTGGCACTCAGACCACATAGTGTTTTATAGTTTTATGTCAGCTACCAGGTAGGATGAGGAACTAGAAAATAAGGACACACACTAAGATTGTTTTTCTCAGAGTTTTTCCCTGCATGGCCAAAAGATAAACGAGACAAAAATGAAGGTAGCTTGGAAACTGGAGTGAATCAAAAGCTATTTTTGATGCATACGATGACTCACTCACTACCCAGGGAGAATAAATAAATGAAAGATGAGGGCCTCTGTTTAGGAGAAGGGCAGCTCAGGATGTGTCGCTGTTCCTATCGGGAAAAACGAAGCCACTTAGCATGGCTGTAACGACTAAATTAAAATAGATAGCTGGTTTTTCATTCGATAATGTGATTTGAAATTAGGCCAATTAAGAAAGAAAGAATTAAGGAATTGCCAGTGCCGCCTGTGATAGGATTTCATCTGAATACTAAGTATAACAAACGATATGGTTATGGACTTCATTTTCTGCCGCAACTGCCCTCCATCATTTCAAGGAGGAAATTTACCGAATTACATTAAAGCTAATTTCCGGTTATAAGTGAGATGCTTCTCTTCTGTGGATAGTATCGAAAGGCCCTGAATTTTAACACCTAGTTAGAAATTCTGAACTGTGATCTTGACTCAACAGCTCTCAATGAAGAATAAATAATCTACCTTAGGTGAAGCTCCCTTGTTTTGGAAAAACCTGTTCTTAATACCTTTTTTCCTTAAGAAGACTGTCTCTGCTTGTTGGTCATTTAACATCACTCTGAATAGACTCTGTCAGAGGCGTTTATTTCATACAAGATTTGGAAATGTAGATATAAATCCATATTGGATATCCTGTGGACCAGAAGATAATAAAGGATGGGGAAGTTGGAACAGTGCTTTTAGATAGAGGGATAGTAGATTTGTTTATTTTAATTGGGACAGGCTGAGACTGTCCAGGTCTTCCATCAGTGCTCCCTGCTAAATACACGTCCCCAAACACATGATTATAGCTTTCAGTACAGTTTGTCAAGTTACTGCCTAAATGCTATGGGCTGCAGCAGAAACCTAGATATCAAAGTGAAAGTGAAAGTCACTCAGTTGTGTCTGACTCTTTGCAACCCCATGGACTATACAGTCCATGGAATTCTCCAGGGGATCTTCCCAACCCAGGGATCGAACCCAGGTCTCCCATATTGCAGGCAGATTCTAAACCAGCTAAGCCATAAGGGAAGCCCGTAGATAGATATCAAAAGTATCCTTTTTTTAACCAACAAGAACCTATTATATAGCACTGAACTCTATTCAGTGTTATGTGGAAGCCTNGGGATCTTCCCAACCCAGGGATCGAACCCAGGTCTCCCATATTGCAGGCAGATTCTAAACCAGCTAAGCCATAAGGGAAGCCCGTAGATAGATATCAAAAGTATCCTTTTTTTAACCAACAAGAACCTATTATATAGCACTGAACTCTATTCAGTGTTATGTGGAAGCCTGGATGGGGGTGGAGTTTAGAGGAGAATAGATACATGTATATGTATGGCTGAGTCGCTTCCCTCTTCACCTGAAACTATCACAGCATTATAAATTGGCTTTACCCCAAAACAAAAAGTTCAAAAGAAAAAAATAATCCATTTTTTGGTTGCCGTGTCTTTAATGAAATGGAAACATTCATCCAGTTTTAAGCCCTGCTTATTCCTGACATTTTCTTTCTTCATTTGCCTTTTCTTCCACCCCATCTGTAGTAGCTCAACGTGTGCTAGGCAGGTGCCATGCTGAGCATATAGGTCACGGAGATAAACAGATCAGGTTCTCCACCAGCCTGGGTCAGGGGAAGGAGGAGGAGGAGGAAGGGGAGTGTGAGGCAGCACATTTGCCCGGGGTGTGCTGGCCGCAGTAATGATATGGGGCCACAGGAGAAGTGAGTGTGTGTTTAAGGCCCCACAAATAGTTTCCCACCTTCTCATGGTTCAAAGACACTCATGAGTGAGGTAAAACATAATAATGGAAGAGGTTGTAAATGTCCAAAGGCGTGTTTCCTAGTTCTTCATCACAAAGACCAAGACTCAGGAGACCTTATTCCAGCAGCCCTGCTCACGTACACACGTCTGCTTGAGGCCCGAGGGGTCACCTGGGTGGTCCCGAGAGCAGATCGTCTGGATCTAAGCATCCACCGTGCCNTCCAAAGGCGTGTTTCCTAGTTCTTCATCACAAAGACCAAGACTCAGGAGACCTTATTCCAGCAGCCCTGCTCACGTACACACGTCTGCTTGAGGCCCGAGGGGTCACCTGGGTGGTCCCGAGAGCAGATCGTCTGGATCTAAGCATCCACCGTGCCTGCTACGTCCAGTGTCAGGTGGCAGCTCTGTAAATTGCTCTTACAGTTACAACCCTTGATAAATGGTGGGTGGTCTCTGGTCTCTGAATTCCCCTGAAATCTGATTATGTTGTCATATCCTGCCCTCAGTTCCTTCTGTCTCTCTAGAGTGAGGTCGTGTCTAATGGAGTGATACGTTTCCAAGGAGAAATGTTTCATTTTAAGTCAATTAGATTGTATGTGTAACCTCACCATGCCCAGAGAGGGACCAGAATACTTATTTTTGACTCTGGAAATGTTCCTCCTGTGCTTTGTACTGGCGAGACTTAGGATGTCAGTCCACCCACCCCCATATAGATGAGTCAGAAGCCCCTGTTTGGATCCTTTTGCGTCTCTCTCCCCACTTTGCTGGGGCTGCAGTGACTCAAAGTGAGACCGCCCTGACAATGACACGTCCCTAGACCTCAGCTTTGCCTCTCCATGACCGTGTTTTCCAACAACCAGTGAAATGGGTGGGGGGGACTCCGCCTCACACACAGCCCCGCCTTCTGAACTTTGTCCTTAGCCCACGTAGGACACCACTGATATTCACTTACCCCTGATCTCACCTGAACACAACGTTGAGGGAACACAGACGGGTCATGGGGCGTCTCCTGAGCTTCACATAACATCTGTGATGACCCCCGGGACCCCTCATCACACCTCCCTAGGAAGTGACCTAAAGATGTAGGGTGCAGGTAGCTAAAGCAAGTTGCAAATACAGCACGATCCCGCTTTTGTTTCAAAAGAGAAAAGAGGCCTAGGACTTCCCTGATGGTCCAGTGGTTAAGACTTCACCTTCCAATGCAGGGGATGTAGATTCAGTTCCTGCTTNCCCAGGGATCGAACCCAGGTCTCCTACATTGCAGTAGATTCTTTACCAGCTGAGCCACCAGGGAAGCCCAAAGAGCCAAGGGATTCAGCAATACGTAGACGCATATTACATTTTAACTGTTTTTCTAGATGACCATTTTTGTAGATACATTATTAGTTTTCTCTATGGCTTTGATATTCTGACTTTGTGTTCTAAAAGGTAGCATGTTCTTGAATCCAATTTAGGCCTGTGTTATCATTCATTAATCTCTTTATTCTTGTGCCATGTATCACATGATGCAGTTGCATTTAATTTAAAGTATACTTTGATACCTAATAAGCCTAGGACTCCTTCATTACCATTCCTTGTTTCTCGCTGCTTTTTTTCAGGATTCTGAAGGCGTCGACATCATGTTAGGAGTGTGTGCAAGTGGTTTATTGATATATCGTGACCGACTTCGCATCAACAGATTTGCCTGGCCGAAGGTTCTAAAAATTTCATACAAACGGAACAACTTTTACATTAAGATCCGGCCAGGAGAGGTAAGTAGATCCCAGTTTGCATGTACGTTGGGAAGAAAGTTACCAAAGAACCGACAGAAAATTTTTCTAAATTTTTTTAGAAAGGTCAGCAGCTTTATTGGGATAACTTTGTGACAGTAGATGGTCAATAAAAGTATTTGATATAAATCTTTAAGAAGAGTTCAAAAATGAAAATTCATAATTACATAGTTATTTGCACCGATGGACTCTATTTGTGCGTTACTGTGTGGCTCAGTGGTAAAGAAGCCACCTGTCAATGCAGAAGTAGTTTCTATCCTGGGTCAGGAAGATCCCCTGGAGAAAGAAATGGCAATCTACTCCAGTATTCTTACCTAGGAAACCCCGTATACAGAGGAGCCTGGCGGGCTACAGTCCATGGGGTCTCAAAGAGTCAGACGTGACTTAACGACTGAACAACAGCAACGCTATTTGTAAAATATTTAATAATAAAATAAAAAACAAAAATTTGTCTACTTAATCTAAACCAAGAGGTTTTAAGACTTTTCTGATAAGGTTAATGAATGTGAAAGACAAAAAAATGATCAAACAGGAGTTTAAATCCCCTGCTCACATGTTTGGAACTTGGCTGGACATAGTGAGTTATAGCTAACTGCCTAAGAGAATTTATTGTAGGTTTGTCCAAAAAAACAGTAATGCATACAATCTTATCTTTATCTTCCCTTTTTATTGTTTTGTTCTAATTTTTCCCCACTGCATACATTAATTGAATGATTTTTTTCCTTTTGCATATTTCAATGTAAAAGCAGAATTCATGAATAATGTTTTGTATTTTTTTGTGCTGTGGTAGAAAAGAAACTTAGTTGCTAAACCTCTTTGTGAATAAAAAATAGATTTCTTCCCCATCTGTCCTGTTGTGCCGTCTGCATCCTAAAGGGAATAACACAGAGGTAGTGTGCTTCAAAGTATAAGAAAGATTAGAGCAAGCAAAACTGGGTGTAAATCATGCACATTCAGTAGCCTGATACATTTCTCCTCTTTTGTTTTTCAATCAGAGAGACTAATGAAAGAATCAGAATTGTTAACTAATCTTTGCTTCTTAGGCAGAAACATCCATGATTAACTTACAGCCTCCTTAGTGGTTCCGTTTCTATTTCTTGCCAACATTGTACTTGTTCAGTCACTAAGTCATGTCTGACTCTTTGTGATCCCATGGACTGCAGCATACCAGGCTCCTCCGTCCTCCTCTGTCTCTTGAAGTTTGCTCAAATTCATGTCCATTGATGCCATCATATCTGGTGATGCTATCTAACCATTTTATCCTCTGCCACACCCTTTTGCCTTCAGTCTTTCCCAGCTTCAGGGTCTTTTCCACATAATATATAGAAAATATCTGCTATTATCTCATAACAGATAATATATATATCCAATTTCTAATTAAAGTAGTTAATATAATGGAAGTAGTCCAAGCCCTGATTTCAGCTCATCTAGTCTCTACATTTTCTGGTATAGAGTTACTTCCTGTCTTCGAAATCAACTTCTCCACAGGTGGAAAATGCAATTTCAGGCATCACTATATGGAGTATAATGGTTACAGTAGTTCATAATACTATATTATATATTTGAAATTGCTGGTAGAATAGATCTTAGAAGTTCTTATCATAAGAAAACAGGATTGTAACTCTGTGCAGTGATGGATAATTAATTTGCTTCATATGGTAGTCATTTCACAAAATGTACAAACATCAAAACATTATGTTGTACATCCGAAGCTAATATAACGTAATATATCTGTTTCGTTCTCAAAAATTTAAAGAATCAGACTATAAAGCAGGCAATCGTGCTTAATGTAAATATAGAGTCAAACTTGTATTTGAAGACGGAAATAATCTATAAGCTTTTCATACAAATACATGAAATTAAAGTCATTTTTTATATTTCCTTAAGACTGCATGTTATGACCAAGATATATTTGATTTATGAATCATTTATTAAGTGAGCATCTATTTATTGCCAAGAACTGTTTTGGGCCAGCTTCCCAGGTGGTGCTAGTGGCAAAGAATACGCCTGCCAATGCAAGAGACACGAGAGACTTGGGTTTGATCCCTGGGTCAGGAAGATCCCCTGGAAGAGAGCATGGCAACCCACTCTAGTATTCTTGCCTAGAGCATCCCTTGGACAGAGGAGCCTGATGGGGTACATTCCAAAGGGTTGCAAAGAGTCAGATACTACTGAAGCATGAATATTCACAACCCTGAGTATACACTGGAAGGACTGATACTGAAGCTGAAGCTCCAGTACTTTGGCCACCTGATGCGAAAAGCTGCCTCGTGGGAAAAGACCCTAATGCTAGGAAAGATTGAGGGCAGGAGGAGAAGGGGACAACAGAGATTATTGGATGGCATCATTGACTCAATGGACTCGAGATTGAGCAAACTCTGGGAGATGGTGGAGGTCAGGGAAGCCTGGTGTGCTGCAGTCCACGGGGTTGCAAAGATTGGGACACAGCTGAGTGATTGAACAACAACTGTTGGGCATTGAGAATAGAAAGATAAACGTGACCTTGTTCCTGTCCTGTTAGGGAGTTTCTGTTTCACAGAGAAACAGGCTGAGACAGTTGGAATCACAGAATCATGATCCAAGTGTGATGATATACCATAGATTAGGAGTGAGTGTAGTGAGGGGCCAGAAGGGAAAGGCTGAGCAGTGCATCCGGAGACCACTATAAGCCTTGGGAGCTTTAAACTGGGATGTGACATACTCGGTGGATATTTTGGGATGAGATTCAGTGACTTAGTAATGTGATGTGATGGGACCTAAACTAGGGCAGAGGCTGTGGGAATAGACTAGAAAGAGCACATTAGAGAGAGAGGTTTCAGAGGCAGAGGCCATGGTCCTGCAGACAGGATGCAGGAAGGATCGAAGGAAGAAAGAAGAGAGCCCAGGAAAATCAGAGGGCTTTGGGTTTGCATGAGCGAGGTTGATGGCGATGATATTATTAGATAAGAAAGAAAAGTGGGGGGAATTTCAGGAAAAAAAAAAAATTGACATTTCTTTGGAACAGAGTTTTGGGTGATGGTGATCCTTGCGTAGTAAGAAATAAAAGATTTGAAGAGTGTCATCGACTGTATAATATGTTTTATTCAGGGTCTTAGGCCTGGAAGAAATTATCAAAGAACAAGTAATTCTTGTTCAACAAGGATAAGCGGGGGAAAGACCCTAAAACAAAAACTATAGGTAGTGCCACTTTTTCTTGGCCTTTTTGGCTAAGATCAAGTGTAGTATAGGGGCTTCCCTGGAGGCTCAGTGGTAAAGAATCTGCCTGCTAATGCAGGAGATGCAAGAGACACGGGTTCAATCCCTGGGTGAGGAAGAAAGACCCCCTGAAGAAGGGCATGGCAACCCACTCCAGTATTCGTGCCTGGAGAGTCCCATGGACAGAGGAGCCTGGTGGGCTACAGTCCATGGGGTTGCGAAGAATCAGACACAGCTGAACAACGGAGCGTGTGCGCACATGCACACGCGCGCACACACACACACACACACACACACCACTTTTAAAAGGAGGGGTTGGCAGAAGAGGATCAGAGGCCGCTGAAGAAAAGCATCCAGAGAAGAAAAGAATAGCCAGAAACAGTCATGGCTGATAAATAAGGATGATGAGATGCAGTGACCGCGGTTCACCAGCGGCACCAAATGGGGCAGAGGAGCCTCTCGGACGGGAACCGAGAAAAGTGGGTTGAACTTGGCAGGCAGGTCCTGTCATGAGAGTGAAAGCTCAGAAAGGAGTGAAGACCTGGCAGGTGGCAGCCAGGTGAGAAGTGGACTACAGAGGCTTCTCCTCCTGCCCCTCAGCCCTGATCCTGGCTCTGCAGAAACAAGCTCAGAGAACGTCCTTCCCGCCCTCACTTCTTACAACCATGTTTATAGGCTGAGAAGAAAGGATGAGAAGGAATTGCTGGTGGCACAAAGGCTCCAAGGAAGTTGAAAGAAATGAATCCAAAGCCCAGAGAAAGAGAAACATTCAGAAAGTGCTGGCCTCCCTCATCTTTGTGCTGAGGAGACTCCTCCTGTAAAACCCCCGCCCTGAGCATCGCAGTGTGTGGTCCTTCAGCATAGCGTGTGTCCGTGTGAGATGCAGGATGAACACGTGGAAGATGGTTTGGTCAAGGTCCCTGGTCCTCTGGTCTGTCGGTTGACTGGGTCCACTGGTGGGGTGAGTTCCATGACCACCCCATGACCATCAGAGGGAGGGAGAATTTGGGGAAAGCAACTGCATTTACAGTCACCCGTGATGTTCTCCCCATCTCCCCTGCCCAGTCCCACTCAACAAACGAGGAAGAGAGGTGTCCAGCAAAATGAAAGCTCACGTGCTTTGCACGGACCCCTCCCTTGGTTCTTTGCCACGTAATTTCCTTTTGCTGCTGAATATACCAGTAGTCTGGTGGGTTTGAGCTCTTTGGGGAAGGCTTTACTGTTTAAAATGATTGCCCTCTGGTGGCCTGATGGATCCTATCTTCAGAAAGTTTTTTAAAAATTATTGAGTATCTGCCATAATATTAAAATCTGTTACTCAGGAAATTAGCTATTTCACTTTGGAGTGAGTGTCATCTCAAGTCTACATGCTGAAAATATGAAAATACCTTCTCCCCATCCTTGATCTTATGCAGTCGGGCCTTCTCATCCCAAGATTCTGCATCTGTGGATGCAACCAATCATGGATCAGAAATATGCAGGGAAAAAAATTCCAAAAAATTCTGCAAAGCTAAAAATTTGAATTTGTTGCAACAATTTCCATAGCATTTTACATTGTACTTAAATTCTTCCCCAAGCATTTGCATTGTGTTAGGCATTATAAGTGGTCTAGAGATGATTTAAAGTCTGTGGGAGGGTTGTGTATGTTATATGCATATACTGGGCAAATCTATCAAGAGACTTGAGCATCGATGGGTTTTGTTATCCAGGGTGGCCTGGAACCCATCCCCTTGGCTCTTGAAGGACGAGTGTATATAGTGTTGAGAAAGGTTAGCGTCTAACATGGTAATCCATGTCGTTGTTGTTCAGTCACTCAGTCGTGTCTGACTCTTTGAAACCCCATGAACTGCAGCACACCAGGCGCCCCTGTTCTTCACTATCTCCCAGAGCTTGCTCAAACTCATGTCCACCGAGTCAGTGGTGCTATCTAACCATCTCATCCTCAGTTGCCCCCTTCTCCTCCTGCGCTCAGTATTTCCCAGCATCAGGATCCTTTCCAGTGAGTCATCTCCTCGCATCAGGTAGCCAGAGTATTGGAGCTTCAGCGGCAGTCCTTCCAATGAACAAATGAAATCAGCAATATCTGATACCAAGTCATCGGATACGTAGGATATAGGCATATTTCTAGACCAGGTACAAGGAGAGAATGTCATCCTGAGGCTGCTGTAGACTCTAAATGTTTTATTCATTTCTGTGTGTTCCAGCTGATGTTATGATGTCAGAGAGAAACCATGAAAATTAGGCTTAAAAGATCAGGACAGATTGGTCTCTGGAAGGAATACACATTCTCTCCTTTTCTGCATTTAGTTTTCATAAGATTAATCCTTGTACATGCAACATTTACTACGTGCATAATGTGGTTGTCTGTATCTGCAGTGTTTTGAGATTGATATAAGAAGACTTTTTTTAATGAATGAATGTGTGTAGCATGAGATCTGTATATAGCAATTGATTTAGGGAGTCGAGAAAAATTTATGGGTGGTATTTTTATTTTGTATGTTATTTGCTTTCATGTTATTTATGACTCCAAACTTCGTTCTGCTCTCCAACATTTTTTTTTTTTTAGTTTGAACAATTTGAAAGCACCATCGGGTTTAAGCTGCCAAACCATCGAGCCGCCAAGCGTTTATGGAAAGTATGTGTAGAACACCATACATTTTTCAGGTGGGTGGAAATCACTTTGGTTTTGTCCTAAGGAAGTAGGGTGATTGGAATCACCTTACTGAAAAAGGTGGTTAGAAAAAAGAACACGGCAGCAAAATTCTTTCTGTCCTTCAAGTTTGTTGCTGTCAGATGCCTTGATAAATCCTAAAGGTCTTCTGACTACATTAGAAGGGTTTTCCTTCAGCTGTCTTATAGTTACCTGTCTTATCACTCCCTTTATTATCTTTCCCTGTTTTTATAGGATGTTTGTTTCAGATGGCCAGTCCATTCCTTGCTTTTTCAATAACTTTTCAATACCCTCAACTCCTCTGTTCACACACAGTAAAGCTGTCAGATTTGTGTCTACAAAATAACAAACTATCACCATTCACCGATATCACCTATTTAGTTGCTCACTGGCTTTGTAGAACCACAGACCCTCCAGTTCCATGGGATGGTCAAGTTCACCTAATCCCAACTCCACCCCCATAGCCTGTCTACAGCATCCCTTGTTGATACACACTGTGTGGATTGACTTTTTTTCTTACAAAATCAGATTCATTGAATTGCAGGTTGGCTGTTAAGCCTGTGGTGCACAGAGCACTTTTTACCTTTCAGAACAGAGTAAGAAATTAGCATTCTTGGGGCTTCCCTGGTGCCTCAGTGTTAAAGAATCCTCCTGCCAATGCAGGAGACACAATTTCAATCCCTGTTGCAGGAAGACCCCACTTACTACAGAGCAAATGCACCGAGCCCATGCAGCACAACCATTGAACCTGTGCTCTAGAATTTGGTAACTGCAACTACTAAAGCCTGGGTGTCCTAGAGCCCACAAGAAGCCACCACAGCGGGAAGCCCTGCACTGCACCTAGAGAGTAGCCCCCGCTCCCCACAGCTAGACAAAAGCCCACACAGCAAGGATAACCCAGCACAGCCCAAATAAATAAAAATAAGTTAGCATTCCTAATATTTAGCCTAATCATCTTTCCGATGCTTCTCCTTTAATCTCTGTAGACTGTTGTTACCAGAAGCGCCTCCAAAGAAGTTCCTCACCTTGGGTTCCAAGTTCCGTTACAGTGGCAGGACACAGGCCCAGACCAGAAGAGCCAGCGCGCTGATAGATCGTCCAGCCCCTTACTTCGAGCGCTCGTCCAGCAAACGTTATACCATGTCCCGCAGCTTGGATGGAGGTAGGCACCGCTCATAAGGGCTGCTAGTGGCCACCAAGTCGTGTGAGACCATCATGAGCCTTTGATGGACATCGTTGCTCTGGGATAGTATGGAATGAAAAGCACTTGTTGGTCTTTGACCAAATGGAAAATTTTAACTAACCCCTAACCTCAAAAAAACTTTAGAGACTTCTGCTGGCAATCCAGTGGTTAAGATTTCATGCTTCTACACAGCAGGCACAGATTCGATCCTAGTCAGGGAACTAAGTTCCCACATGCCACATGGCATGGGCCACAAAAAAAGGTGCCTATGTGAGTCTGATGTCTGCTGTCCTGTGCTTATTCGCTCAGTCGTGTCTGACTCTTTGCAACCCTACAGACTGTAGTCCACCAGACTCCTCTGTCCATGGAGGATTCTCCAGGCAAGAATACTGGAGTGGGTTGCCATGCCCTCCTCCAGGGCATCTTCCCAACCCAGGCATCAAACCCAGGTCTCCCACATTGCAAGTGGATTCTTTACTGTCAGAGCCACCAGAGAAGCCATGGTAGATTTATGTNGACTGTAGTCCACCAGACTCCTCTGTCCATGGAGGATTCTCCAGGCAAGAATACTGGAGTGGGTTGCCATGCCCTCCTCCAGGGCATCTTCCCAACCCAGGCATCAAACCCAGGTCTCCCACATTGCAAGTGGATTCTTTACTGTCAGAGCCACCAGAGAAGCCATGGTAGATTTATGTAAAATCACACAAAAGAATGGTACTTGGAGAATGAGTCAGCTTTCATAAGCTGGCACCCTGAATTTGGAGAAGGGTGCTCTTATTCTTCAATATAGGAATCACATACTTATACATCATTTGCTTCTCTCACCAGCAGATCTTAAATGATTATCAAGTTTATTTTAGATCATTTGGTTTAGAAAGAAAACTGCATTAAATGTATCTCTTGTTCTTTTAGAAATGTCAGCAGTGAAATGGGACTTTTATCTGTCAGTGAATAATAGCTTATAGAAAGGATGACATTCAAATAACAGTGAAGGGCTCCAAGTGACCTCCTCCTGGTTTNCTTAAATGATTATCAAGTTTATTTTAGATCATTTGGTTTAGAAAGAAAACTGCATTAAATGTATCTCTTGTTCTTTTAGAAATGTCAGCAGTGAAATGGGACTTTTATCTGTCAGTGAATAATAGCTTATAGAAAGGATGACATTCAAATAACAGTGAAGGGCTCCAAGTGACCTCCTCCTGGTTTATAGTAATCACTCCAGCAGATGGGCTGGGAGGGTGGCTGTAAACGCTCTCCACCTTTAAGTCAGGTGTGCGAATATGATAGGGAGAGACTCACTCAATCACTTAAGTAACGTTTTTAAGGCATAAAAGGGAGTCTTTAGCAAGTTTCCGCATCATGGGGCAGTTTTCTGTGGCCATGTAGAGTTACACACTGGTGTGCTTTTCTGCTCTAAGACATGGCATCTAAAGTCAGAATATCTGTATCCTCAGAAGTGAGGTCCACAGAGGAGAGGCCGAATATAATCGCTGTGCCACATACAGCGTTTTGTGTCAGGGAGTTGAGTATCCACAGCTTTTGGTTGTCCTCGGAGGTCCTGGAACCATCCCCTCCAGACTCCATGGGATGCCTGTGAGGCTTGACTTAGGCCCCAGGCCTCTGTCTCCTCACCCAGAGCTCCTGGACATGAGATGTGTCATAGGGACCTTGTCCTGGACACATACCAAGTGATGTTTCCAGCATGAGTATATATGACTTTAATAATAAGCAAAAGCACCAATAGAATCACGAGTTATTGTTACAGACGCCTGGGACCACCTCCCCCTTGACCTTCTCTGCCTTCAGCTCACTGGAGCGTCTCAGTCCTTCCTTCCCTTTCGCCAAGCCCTGATGTGGCTGTTGGGTGATTGGGGTGACATACTCCCCTGATTTCTTGACTTAAAAGGCTATATTGCATTGGTGATGTTAGAAATCCTGACTCTGAATGCAGAAGAAGATACAAATATGAATGAATTGGGATAAAGAATCCTATAATGCTTTATCTGAATATATCTGTCCATGGAATTCTCCAGGCCAGAATTCTAGACTGGATAGCCTTTCCCTTCTCCAGGGGATCATCCCAACCCAGGGATCGAACCCAGGTCTCCTGCATGGCAGGTGGATTCTTTACCAGCTGAGCCACCAAGGAAGCCCAAGAATACTGGAGTGGGTAGCCTATCCCTTCTCCAGCAGATCTTCCCAACCCAGGAATCAAACTGGGGTCTCCTGCATTGCAAGCAGATTCTTTACCAGCTGAGCTATCAGGAAGCCCAACAACATGAAGTCATAATTTATAACTCTTAATTCTTGGCCCATTCCGCTGAAGGGGCTGAGAAGCCAAGCCATGATATCCAGCAGTACTGAGCACACTAAGTGCCTACATCTTACTTTCCCAGTGTCTCCCCTGCCCCCGCCACCGTGTTCTGTGCTTATGCTTGTGTGGATATAGAGAAAGTTCGAAAAACACATACAAAAAAGTTTGCAGTGACAGTGAAATAAGGAGGCTGGGCAGTGAGCAGACTGAAGAAAAGAAGAGAAAGTCTGTGTAAATTGACTTGCTGCCATGACCAAGAGCTCCTTTTGCAGCTTGCAGATTCTAATGACGTGAAGGAAAACAATACACAAAATGAAAAAAGACTATATTGTCCCGATGGAGTACTTTATTAAAAAGTTTGTAGACATTTTTAAAAGTTTATAGAGGGAGTCAGACCTGTGTTATTACTGCTGTGTTCTTCTTATAAGTTCTGTTAGTGAAGTGAGAAGAACGCTCACCTGGTGTTGATAAATACAGACCCACATCCAGACCCGTTCCCTGTACGGCAGTGGGTGGGTGGCTGACCGTCTCCAGGTTCCAGGTTTAGGCGTCATCTGTAGGGTGGCCTCATGGCCACCTCTGGCAGGGTTGTCGCAAAGAGTGAATAAGACACTGGAGAAAGCGGTCTTATTCCAGATGTGATCCTGAGAGCTCAGCAGGTGTTTTGAGAGACATTCTTTAGGCTCTTGTGAGCTAGGAAGGTCAGTTACCTTTCCCTACCTTCTAGAAGAGTGTTCCATTTTTAGAATCTCCGAGAACCAAGCTTTCGGGAAACACTGTTTACTAGGACGGTTCGAAGCTGAATTACGTTCTTTGAAAGTTCACATTCGCAGTGGCACCTTTTCTCTGTATCATCTCATCTGCCCTTCTTTAAAGCATCTGTGTAAACTGGTGTGTGTTCTTTAAGTCAGTGCTGGAGGAACTCATGTAGAATCACAGCTTTTTCCCCTGAATGTCCTTCACGTGGTTCTGTGATGTGAACCCAAGGGGACACATTTGCTGTGAATGCTGTTTTCCTTGTGACCCTCTGTGCAGTGGTGATTGCTGAGAAGACAGAAGCCAATTGGGAAACCAATGTACTAATTCCGTGCTGTGTCTCTCTCTCTTCCCCTGCCCCAAAGTGACGCTAGTATGTGTTGTCTCACTCTCTGGGGTCCTGCCGGTTCTCGTATGTTTTCTGTGCTGCTGCGTGGGGGACCATGGCTGCATGTTGGAATAGCTACTGCTTTTTGCAAAGTTGCATCTTCTATGGGAAAAGCCTCACAAGCCTTTTTAGGAAACTGTGTCTCATACAAGCTTTTTTGTCACTAGATGGAGATGTAAAATATCTTAGTGAAGGTATTTTAATGAAATGGTTTACTATTCAAAGGATTTCAGAGTTTTTTTCTTAACGTTGATGTCTTAAACTCCCAAAAATATGAAAGCAGATTAAATTTTGCCTGTGATTTGAAAAGCAGCCTTTCTAAATTTTAGTAAATTTTGTGGTACCTAAACCCTAAAAGAATGAATAACAAATTTCAAAAATGTAACTAAATCAGGTCTCTCTTTCACTAAGACATTTTAGCTGGGAGGAAAGGCTGGATCTTACATCTCTTACGTTTGCACGCTTTGCAGCTGCATGGGTTTCATTAGCAATGTTTGTCTTTCTTTCCCCAAATACCAGAGGTGAATGAATGTATGCACATTGTGGCAGTCTTTTTAAAATGCAGTAGAAATTAAAACATTTCTGCACTTCCGTTGAGCAGAGTTGCCATCCGAATTGTATCATCTCTGCTGAGATGGCTACTTTTCAGTATAACTTAGGTAGCTTTTATATTACAGGAGAGAGACTTTTCAACCACTAAGAACAATAGTAGTAGTAGCAATGGTAATAACACTACAAAAAAAAATTCAGTGCTCCTCAGTGACTGGCACTTCCAAAGATGTGTTTAAAGTCATGTGTAGTAGGGCAGTTGTCTGTCTGCTGTTAGTTGTGGAACTTGCTTGTGAGTGCTGCTGCCCAGCTGGTCTACTCTGTGGGTAAGAGGCTCGGCAGTCACTCTGTGCTCCCCTCTTTCCACTCACATCCACCCTCACCCACATCCTTACCAGAGAGCCTGCGAGTGGATGAACACTGTGCTGGTGGCTTCAAGAGATGAGCATTGAAATCACGCTTAGACGCAGTTACAGGTGACAGAAATGTGAAACTGCAGTGTTGCTTAGATGAGAGCACCTGCAAGGCTGACGTGTCTTTTGAAGAGAAACCTGGTGCTTTACGGGTTTTTGCTGTTTGTTTTTTTTGCTTTTTTTTTTTTTCCTGTAATAGGACAATGGGTGGCGTCCATCCTTCTTCTGACTTCACTATCTCAGACTTTATTTCTCCAATTGTATCTGCTTTTAGCGTCAGTGAATGAAAACCATGAAATATACATGAAGGATTCTGTGTCCGCTGCAGAGGTTGGTACTGGCCAGTACATCACCACAAAGGGCATGTCTCAGACCAACTTGATCACCACTGTGACTCCGGAGAAAAAGGCCGAGGAGGAGCGGGGCGAGGAGGAGGACAGACGGAAGAAGGCCGAGGAAGCCACGCCGGTCGCTGCCGTCCGGCACGAGGGAAAGGTACATCTCCCCTCTGCCTCCCCGGGCTCCTGCAGACTCTAAAGAACTCCTGAGTGGTGCTGAGAATGTGAAGCGGGGGCGTGTGCATAGGACTTAGGCCAACTCATAGCTCAGCGTTAGTCACATTCGTACTAGTAGTTTATTATTTCTTCTGTCCACAGTTTTCCTCTGAAAGATCCCTTTTTTTAACTTTCTGAAACTTCCTATTGAACGACTTAGGTGCTACATAAGACTTTCAACAGCTGTCCTGTCTGTAGATCTTAAAAATATGTTTGGTGGCATATTAACCCATTTATTTGTGTTTGGGCTTACAATTCAGAATTGCCGCCAAAGCTGTTTTCTTTGTTTCTGGCCCCATTCTCCTACCCAAGGGCTGTGTATTTATCTAGATGTACAGTATTGACTTTGCCATACACTTGACTGCAAGTAACTGAGTGACCACAGCTTGCATATTCATACACTGTTTTCTCTCTTAGTCTTTTGATTTTAACCCCATCAGTGGATATATTTTGGAAAAGGGTTAAGGCAGACTTCGCAGGGGAGATGGAAGGTGAACTTGGCAGTCATTTCTCTAGGGTGCTTGATTCGCTGAATTTGGTCACTTCATTTCATCTGAAATTCAATTTATTTTTAAAAAATGAACATTATGATTATTTCTGGAGCTCCAACACTACAAAGCAACTTTTTGAGAAAATGAAAGTCAAAAACACATGTAGATAGCATCCTTCTGGTTCCGGGTTATGTATCTTGCAAAGCAGTTCCCATAAAAGCCAAAAAACACAATAGATTTATATGTATTAATCATGGAAACTCAGGAATGTACCGGGAGAAAGGAAACCGCAGAATAAAAGTACTGTATAACTTAGAGGTGATGCTGAAATTGGGGTAAATTTGATTCAAAAGTACTCTTTTGCAGGTGAGCTCTTCAGATGTAGAGACTGGGGTGGGAATTTCCCCTGGGGCTCTGTAGAAAATACTTTTGGTAAGAATGTAACAGTGACTTCTGAACAGGCAGATTGACAAATGTATCATCATTCTGTTTATGATAGAACATCCCAGTAACCCAGTGCACAGCCCTTTTCTTAGGGTAAGATTAACTTATTCGCCAAACTCAAAAATAAAGACAGGACATAACAACAAGGATATCTGGCTCACTTTAGCTACGAAAATGTGCATTGTTCTGAATTTCATTTTCACACACCTCCTTTTCAGTTAAGATGGGTTTTAACTAGGTCTTAATCAGAAGACGATGACATGCTTGAAAACCAGTGTGTCCCATGATTTTTGGAAGTTGCCCAGGCTAACATTCCACTTTCAGGGATGTGTAAATAATATGAAAGTATTAGTCGCAGTCGCGTCCGACTCTTTGTGACTCCACGGACTATAGCCCACCATGTTCCTCTGTCCGTGGTATTTTCCAAGCAAGAATACTGGAGTGGGTTGCCATGCCCTCCTCCAGGGGATCTTCCTGATCCAGGCATCGAAACCAGGTCCCCTGCATTAGCAGACATATTCTTTATCTTCTGAGCCACCAGGGAAGCCGAATAAGATAAGTGCGCTGTAAAAGTAAATGACTTGTCCTTTGCTCCTGAAATGATCCACTCCTACTTTATTGATTTTAAAAGATCTCAGTTTCCGTGAGATGGAGCGCTAAGCCGGTGTCACTTGGTGCTGTTTGTGCCACTGGAGAAGAGAAAGACAAAGGGGACTGTGGCTGTCAGAGCAGAGCGCCGTGACCCAGATGCCTTCTGAGAGGCGGGGGCCCAGAGCTCCTATGCAGCAACTGCATGCCGTCCCCATCCCCCCACCCCCGCCACCGCAAAGCTGCTTTTAAAAACCACTCTTTAAGAAACCAAATTAAAAACCTACTCTAATCAGCCACGTAAAAGATTAAGCCATAATTTCATTTTTCTGCATCTTCAAAAAGGAACACAGCACTCTTTTTATTTCTTTTAACCAAAATGAAAGTGTGTTACTGAAAACAGTACTTAAACAACTGGTCTCTGATTCCGTTGAGAGTGTGTTTCCCCACTGATGATCGCCGCAGGTGACGGGGCAGCCTTCTGAGGGCGGACAGCGGCTCTTAACTTTTGCATTATCCTCAGTTCAGTGAGATTTGTGCAGGGTCTTGTGTAAGATACAATGTTTAACGTCAAATGTGAGTATTAGGAAAAGACATATTTGTCTGATATCAAAAAAGAGACACTTCTGCATTGTAGTAGGTCCATGCTATCATTTTATTTGTGCATTTTCTTACCCTCTGCCTCTGTATTTACCAAGTCAGGGTTGGATAACCGCCACAAAGCAAGCTGGGTAAGGTCCATGCTATCAGGACACTAGGCAAAAACACACATGTGCGTATACACATGCGCGCGCGCACACACACACACACACATGCACACACATGGACACACACACACACAGTGGAAGTGCGGTCATCTTCAGGCTCTAGGTGACCTTGTCTTGAACTCCTTGGTGGCAGCAGCCTCTACACTGGACCCAGGTCCTGTTTGGCCTTTGCCTGCTTCCTCTCCCCTCACCCGCCGCCCACCCCACCGCCTCGCTCAGCAGTGTCCCACCACCTGCAGAGAAAGCTGGCTGTGGTCACAGAGACCATGGGGCCAGGGAAGGTGTGAGAAGTCTCACATGCCCACAGAACCCTGCACAGCCCTCCCTGGGAGCAAGCTCACGGTGACGCTGGCCTAGACCTTCCTCTTGAGGACTCAAACCAGGCAGATGAAGCACACCACTCCTCTGCTAAGAAAATGCAGAAGCCTGGGAAATTGTGTCTTTCTATTACTCATGGATCACAAATAATACAAAGTAAACATTGATAAACCACATCACAAGAAAGCACACTCTTTTTGGCTAGTTAGTTTATTGAAACCACTTCTTCAAGCTCCTCCGTGTACACCATGGGTAAATGGAGCCAGAAGAGGAGTTTTCAGAAAAGCCCTTCTTCACGGAGACTTTGTGTTTCTGCTGTGTTCACTATGGATTTCCCTGATGGGAACTGCTTACAGATAGGAATGGGGCCAGAAACTTCTTGATTTGGAAACCCACCTTGCTTTGGCTATCACTGAGTAACCAAGGAAAGGTGATGCTGGAGATTTTGCTTTAAATGACTGCAAATTCGATTCACTGTCATTTTACTCCAGTTGAACCCTCATGACAGACCTAGTAGCCGGACATCAGGAGAAGTTATTGAAAGTCTTGGTTTTAAGTTATCAGAGTTATATTTTCTCTCAGCATCCTAACCATTCATGGAGTTGTTGGTCTAAACACAAGTTTTAAATCGTATGAAACATGTAGATATTGAGATTTCCCACAGATATCGTCCCCTCCAACCTTTATTAAAGGCTACCCTATGTTTGGCTTGAGGGTCTAATGGGGAAAACGATGGCCCTTCGTGGGACCACTGGCATGCACCTTGAATGCTTTAAGATTCATGAACGATCCCAGTGCTGAAATTCTTGTTTTGACGATTTTATATCGATACCCATAAGAAAATTAACTAATTGCAGTTTTCTTTTTGTCCTTTTGCACCTCTGTTTGCTGCTTTCTGTCTCTCTTTCTGTCCCTCACATCAGTCACCTGGGCTTGGCACCGACTCATGCCCCCCGCTCCCCGCATCAGCCCACCATCCCCCTGCATCCCCCACAGGGCTCCGCAGGAGGTGTAAGGAGAACGGGCAGCCCCCGACGGGGGTCGAGCTGGCCCGAGAACCCTGGCGCCAGCACGGGGAGCCCGCCTCGGACCCTGATGGCCGAGGGAAGCCGTGCCCGGGGGACCGTGACGTGGCTCTCGGCTACAAACCGCAGCCGGGCAGAGGGGCCACCCTGTTTTCCTTCTCCTTGCAGCTCCCTGGGTCCTTCCCCTCTCTCCTGGATGCCGATGGCTACTTGTCCTTCCCCAGCCTGTCCGAGAGCGCCCTCCTGCCCCAGAGCCTGCAGCATTACCTCCCCATCCGCTCGCCCTCCCTCGTGCCCTGCTTCCTCTTCATCTTCTTCTTCCTGCTCTCCGCCTCCTTCTCAGTGCCCTGTGCTCTCACTCTCTCCTTCCCTCTGGCTCTGTGCCTCTGCTACCTGGAGCCCAAGGCGGCCTCCTTGAGTGCCTCACTAGACAATGACCCGAGTGACAGTTCAGAGGAAGAGGTGTGTACCTCGGCATAGAGCACACGTCCCTGTCGTGTTCGGGGCTCCGGTCCGAAACACTCGGTAGACGGCTGCTGCGATAGTGGTCCTCCTTTCAGAGCTCATTTACCGTCTGTGCCACTCCGTGCAGAGGTTTTGTGTGCCGGGGATGCGCCCCCCAGCCCCGGGGTTAGGCACAACACCATGTGGACGCAGCAGGCTGAGCCCGGCCAGGGCCGTGCTGCCACCCACCGCCTCCTGCAAGTGGGAAAGGACTCAGCCACGAGGCAATCATGCATGAATAACCCGCTCACTCTGTAGGAGCTCAGGGGCAAATAAAAGGCTCTGTTTAGTTACTGTTCAATAAAGGAAAGGACACAGAAGACAGATAAAGTAACTTTTCAGCTAGACAAGGTGAGGTACCAAAACATGTCCTGATGCAGTGATGCTCTGTGCTGATACCCGCCCGGTAAAGGATGCCCCAGGCGCGGGGAAAGGGCACTGCCCTCGAGGGTGCATCACCACCAGGGTGGCTTTCCAAGGTTGTAAGCACCTCCCTCTCCTCCCTGGAGGTTCTGAAATGCCCCCACCACTCTTTGATGGTCATTGCCAGACTGTCCTTGTGACTCCCGGAGGAAAGTCCAGTCCTGTGGTTGTGTTGAGTCAGAAAGACAGGCTGGAGCCCTTTAAAACACCCAGTGACATCAGCCACTGGCAGGGTCAGAAACAGGAGCAGAAAGAGCTGACGTTGAAAACAGCGGTTTTCAAACACAGTCGGGGGGAGACTCATTTTAGGTTTCTATACACCATAAAAATAGGCTGAAATTCCTTGAGCACAAGCAATGCCAGATCAGGTATTGGGAGGCAAGCATGCTGTCAGGCCATCGTGAGTCCCAGATCTGCCCACATGGGGACAGTCTGGTAGATGACCCTCTGGGGCTGGCAGCCAGGAAAGGACTTGAGCCTACTACCTCCGTACCTGAAAGCAGGCTGACCCCCACCCCTCATCTGAGCCACTGGGGGAGGTGACGTGGTAGCTGGTAGTTTTTCCTTTTAATTGCTCCCTTTCCCACCACTGCACTGCCGTGTGAACAGCCCAGCGGTTTCCCTTTGTGCAGCCTTCAATAGACGCCAGGGAAAAGTATAGAAGCTGCCAACAGGCCTCTGGCTGACACCCCTCCTCCCCCGCCCCCACCTACACCTGCCCCCAGCTCCTCCAGCAATTCTCTCCCCACAAAACAAGGGTTTTGTGGCAGGAGACAAACTCGATACACCTAGCAGTTCAAAAAAAAAA
>SJYA01003091.1:3131526-3203595 GCA_006410615.1 Neotragus moschatus | reverse complement strand
CTGGCCTAGACCTTCCTCTTGAGGACTCAAACCAGGCAGATGAAGCACACCACTCCTCTGCTAAGAAAATGCAGAAGCCTGGGAAATTGTGTCTTTCTATTACTCATGGATCACAAATAATACAAAGTAAACATTGATAAACCACATCACAAGAAAGCACACTCTTTTTGGCTAGTTAGTTTATTGAAACCACTTCTTCAAGCTCCTCCGTGTACACCATGGGTAAATGGAGCCAGAAGAGGAGTTTTCAGAAAAGCCCTTCTTCACGGAGACTTTGTGTTTCTGCTGTGTTCACTATGGATTTCCCTGATGGGAACTGCTTACAGATAGGAATGGGGCCAGAAACTTCTTGATTTGGAAACCCACCTTGCTTTGGCTATCACTGAGTAACCAAGGAAAGGTGATGCTGGAGATTTTGCTTTAAATGACTGCAAATTCGATTCACTGTCATTTTACTCCAGTTGAACCCTCATGACAGACCTAGTAGCCGGACATCAGGAGAAGTTATTGAAAGTCTTGGTTTTAAGTTATCAGAGTTATATTTTCTCTCAGCATCCTAACCATTCATGGAGTTGTTGGTCTAAACACAAGTTTTAAATCGTATGAAACATGTAGATATTGAGATTTCCCACAGATATCGTCCCCTCCAACCTTTATTAAAGGCTACCCTATGTTTGGCTTGAGGGTCTAATGGGGAAAACGATGGCCCTTCGTGGGACCACTGGCATGCACCTTGAATGCTTTAAGATTCATGAACGATCCCAGTGCTGAAATTCTTGTTTTGACGATTTTATATCGATACCCATAAGAAAATTAACTAATTGCAGTTTTCTTTTTGTCCTTTTGCACCTCTGTTTGCTGCTTTCTGTCTCTCTTTCTGTCCCTCACATCAGTCACCTGGGCTTGGCACCGACTCATGCCCCCCGCTCCCCGCATCAGCCCACCATCCCCCTGCATCCCCCACAGGGCTCCGCAGGAGGTGTAAGGAGAACGGGCAGCCCCCGACGGGGGTCGAGCTGGCCCGAGAACCCTGGCGCCAGCACGGGGAGCCCGCCTCGGACCCTGATGGCCGAGGGAAGCCGTGCCCGGGGGACCGTGACGTGGCTCTCGGCTACAAACCGCAGCCGGGCAGAGGGGCCACCCTGTTTTCCTTCTCCTTGCAGCTCCCTGGGTCCTTCCCCTCTCTCCTGGATGCCGATGGCTACTTGTCCTTCCCCAGCCTGTCCGAGAGCGCCCTCCTGCCCCAGAGCCTGCAGCATTACCTCCCCATCCGCTCGCCCTCCCTCGTGCCCTGCTTCCTCTTCATCTTCTTCTTCCTGCTCTCCGCCTCCTTCTCAGTGCCCTGTGCTCTCACTCTCTCCTTCCCTCTGGCTCTGTGCCTCTGCTACCTGGAGCCCAAGGCGGCCTCCTTGAGTGCCTCACTAGACAATGACCCGAGTGACAGTTCAGAGGAAGAGGTGTGTACCTCGGCATAGAGCACACGTCCCTGTCGTGTTCGGGGCTCCGGTCCGAAACACTCGGTAGACGGCTGCTGCGATAGTGGTCCTCCTTTCAGAGCTCATTTACCGTCTGTGCCACTCCGTGCAGAGGTTTTGTGTGCCGGGGATGCGCCCCCCAGCCCCGGGGTTAGGCACAACACCATGTGGACGCAGCAGGCTGAGCCCGGCCAGGGCCGTGCTGCCACCCACCGCCTCCTGCAAGTGGGAAAGGACTCAGCCACGAGGCAATCATGCATGAATAACCCGCTCACTCTGTAGGAGCTCAGGGGCAAATAAAAGGCTCTGTTTAGTTACTGTTCAATAAAGGAAAGGACACAGAAGACAGATAAAGTAACTTTTCAGCTAGACAAGGTGAGGTACCAAAACATGTCCTGATGCAGTGATGCTCTGTGCTGATACCCGCCCGGTAAAGGATGCCCCAGGCGCGGGGAAAGGGCACTGCCCTCGAGGGTGCATCACCACCAGGGTGGCTTTCCAAGGTTGTAAGCACCTCCCTCTCCTCCCTGGAGGTTCTGAAATGCCCCCACCACTCTTTGATGGTCATTGCCAGACTGTCCTTGTGACTCCCGGAGGAAAGTCCAGTCCTGTGGTTGTGTTGAGTCAGAAAGACAGGCTGGAGCCCTTTAAAACACCCAGTGACATCAGCCACTGGCAGGGTCAGAAACAGGAGCAGAAAGAGCTGACGTTGAAAACAGCGGTTTTCAAACACAGTCGGGGGGAGACTCATTTTAGGTTTCTATACACCATAAAAATAGGCTGAAATTCCTTGAGCACAAGCAATGCCAGATCAGGTATTGGGAGGCAAGCATGCTGTCAGGCCATCGTGAGTCCCAGATCTGCCCACATGGGGACAGTCTGGTAGATGACCCTCTGGGGCTGGCAGCCAGGAAAGGACTTGAGCCTACTACCTCCATACCTGAAAGCAGGCTGACCCCCACCCCTCATCTGAGCCACTGGGGGAGGTGACGTGGTAGCTGGTAGTTTTTCCTTTTAATTGCTCCCCTTCCCACCACTGCACTGCCGTGTGAACAGCCCAGCGGTTTCCCTTTGTGCAGCCTTCAATAGACGCCAGGGAAAAGTATAGAAGCTGCCAACAGGCCTCTGGCTGACACCCCTCCTCCCCCGCCCCCACCTACACCTGCCCCCAGCTCCTCCAGCAATTCTCTCCCCACAAAACAAGGGTTTTGTGGCAGGAGACAAACTCGATACACCTAGCAGTTCAAAAAAAAAATCACAAAGTCAAAGCAGCACTTTAAAAAGGAAAGAAAGTCTATTCAGGTCTGTGCTCAGCTAGAAATGGTAATTCCAGCACACCTGTGAGTATATAGCATTTCGAGGTGCGTAAGCATCTATATTTAGTGGTATTATGACCATTTCTTTGCGGCAGCAGGGAAAAAATGGTAATGACCTGAGAGATGTTCTAAAGAAAGGTTTAGTCTTTCAATTTGATATTGCCTAAGAACCCTTTGCAAGGTTCTTGGATCCTATATGACTTAGATCCAAATCTTATCTGTTATAGAACTATTTTCACACATGGAAAATATTTTAAGAGGAAAAAACACTCTAAATCCTAGGCTTAAATATCTGTTTCTCACAGTAGAAGCATTATCAAACAATGTAGGTCTAAACGTACAGCCTTTTAAGAACACAATATCCTCTACAAAGGCTGTTTGTACTATTAACTGGTTTCCAACCTGGACACCATCTATTCCTTTAGCAGTGGAGTTAGTCACCCAGCTCACAGAAGGCAAGAAGATTGCCATTTTATGTTCTTCTGCGTTGTTAAATAACTGAACTTTTATGTAGCCAACCACACAGATCTTGTGCCTAATCCAGGGTATACATCTTGTTGTAATCAGTGCATGAAAATTAATGTTCCACTTGGGCATGTCTGCGTTACATCAGCAAAACAAATCACAGCACTTACTCCTTGCAAGCTGGTGGCAGCGTGGCTGGCGTGTCATAAACCCTCCTTGTTCCTGCAAACCCCTGAGACCGTGAACCAGCTCTGGCCTCGGCAGCCTTCCCGGCCACCCATGACAGCCTCCTGCCACATGACCTTGTATCTGGCCATCTGTTCAGTGTCGCCTCTTAACCCCAAATGTTAAGAGCTATGTGCTCTGGTTCAAGCTGAGCTAGAATACTCAGATGTAGGTCATTCAGTTTAAAAAAAAAAAAAAATCTCACCATTTGTTGGCACGGCCTGTTTTCTTCCCTGGGCCTCAAGCACTTTGGCAGCAAAACCGGGTGACTTTGCAACATACAGTTCAGCTCTGTCACTTTCGTTTTGCAAAATCACTAATGACTGGAACACTTTTTAAATATTTTGACATCCCCGCTTACATTTGTCGCGTGTGGCTGTGGCTTCATTTGTCCCAGACCTTCTCAAGAGTGAAATCCAGTGTAGAGAGTTGTAATCCTTTCAAACTGTAGAGCAGTTGGCCATTTTTTCCTTTTGTCCTTCTGGAATTTGGCTCAAATAAGGAGGAGCTGAATACCGAATCATCGACATCTCTCAAAAGATACAAGATGAACTTAGTTCGCCATAAATTGTGTGTCAACTTGTGAGGAATTTTTTGATGATGCCAAAAAAGGGAAATGAGTTAAATCTGGAGGAAAAGATTGATCACCCGATTTAGCATTTTAAATTGTGTAAACACATCATATGATAGTCGATGGTGCGCTGCACACTTGGCAGCTTTACTTAGTCGTGTTCAGCTGGTCAGTCGTGTCCAGCTCTTTGCAGCCCCATGGACTGTAGCCCACCAGGCTCCTCTGTCCATGGGATTCTCCAGGCAAGAAGAGTAGAATGGGTTACCATTTCCTTCTCCAAACAGTTGCTATGAAAGTTGTTTTATTCAGCCTTTATGACTTCAGTCTTTAACTATTTATTGATCACGTACTATGTTTGTTGAATGACTGACTAGGTTCTAAGTAGGAATTTAAAGGAGCTTAGATGTGGCCTGAGCTACTATTTATTTGTGTATACCTAGGAAAAATAACAGCAATAATTGAGAAACATTGGGTTGGCCAAAAGGTTTGTTCAGATTTTTCCATAATATGTTACAGAAAAACTCAAACGAACTTTTTGGCCAACCCAGTATTGTGTTTGTAGCAATATTTATGATTTTACAGGCATTTTTAGCTCTGTGTGTGTCGGGTAGTATATAAAGGCTTAGTATCAATTACCTGATACGGCTAGGGCTATTAATTTCCCCATTTTCCAAGAAGGAAATGGGAATTAAAATATGAAACATTCCCCTCGTGCCAGAGTTAAATAGCAAGAATTAGAGCTGGTGTCATTCTGACATGAGACCCCTCCCTCTTGTTATTAACTGTGGTGGTAATTCCAGTACCAAGGTGCTTGGAATGCTGCTGAAGTGAATTCTAAAGTCATAGGGGAAGTAACATAAGGGGGAAGAGAAATACTTTGAAGAACGTTTGAGGCCTTTGGCACAACTAGTTCGCCCTCTGAACCAAGTCGTTCTTACTTGTTCTTGAAAGCCTAAGGTGTCCTTGAGTTGTTCCGTACCTTTCAACAGTAACCTGCCTCTGTCTTCCTAAATCAGACTGGCCTTGCCCGAGACTGTCAGTTGAAGCCATGCTAATGCGCCAGCAGGGATCACCTGATAAGAAAATTAATAGCCACCCGCTGCCAAGTGTTGCCAAGATGGTTGGGTCATGGCAGCTCTCAGTGTGGTTTCTTTATCAACCTATTGGAAAGGGTTTCCTGCCCCACTTAGGCACGGGAGCATGTTGCCAGGATAGAGAGTCAGGTGCACAGGGCAAGCATGAGTTGACAGTTCCTTTTCTTTCAGGAATATAGGAAATGAAAACTTAGGAGCAGGTCAGAAAGTCAAGCCAGCCAAGAGTTGTGTCAACTTAACCGTGTCCCAGCCCTATCTCTTGATAACCCATGTTCTTTGCACTGAAGATCTAAGAAGCAGATTCACAATCTTAGAACCCCGAGTTTTGATTGTCATTTACAAATTATTAATCACACAGCTTCATTCAAGGGAATTTTAATAGTTGCTAGTTTCGAAGGGAAGGTCAGTTGATATTATGTGAGATGTTTAGATCTCCGTTTCAATGGCCCTGGGTCTTCTCTCCTCCAGAAAAAAAAAAAAAAATTAATAAAAGTGTTTGTTCTAAATCATAAATGTCTATAAAACAGATTAAAAATCAGCTCTGAAATTCCTATTGTAATTCTCCTGTGAAAACCTAGGCTCTGTAAAATGCTGTGCTTTGTTTTATTTGTTTCCAACTAAATGTCTCTCTCCCTCCCTCTCTCCTTATTTTTCATTACTATTATTATTTATTTGCTTCATTTGAATGTTTATTTTGGAACAAGATATTCAAATTCCATACTTTTATATACTTCTTTCTATTGGAGGGTGGGACAAAGTAAACAATATATAGTCTTTAAAATATCCAGTTACCAATGCTGCTTGTGAGTTAAGTTACACTTTTCGTACGTAAAACATAGGCCAGAGTAACTGGCATGTACTTTTCATAATTAAAGGGTAATGCAGATAGCCTGATGGTCTTAGATGGATGCAAATTATCAAAATGATATAAAAAATGAGGGGCTGAAAGGCCAGTGGCTATTATAGTAACTTTTTATTTAAATGTACTTGTTTATTTACCTTTCAATTGTGACCTATTACACTAGAATTTTTAAAATATATATAAATTGCCATTTTATTTGCATTTAACAGTTTTAGATCTTTCTTGGGGTTTCTGTTAAAAGGGCGGGAGAATGACGCAGCAGCAGACATGGCACCCTGGCTGATGCACGTCCTGTGTTTCAGGCGGGCCGTGTGCCACTGGTCTTCCTGCGAGTGTCTCTGCTGATGGAACCTGGCTCTGGCCTTCCTTTGGCCTTTGTTAACACCTGCATTCTTGTGGGAAGGTAGTGCAGTTTTACAGGGCACAGAGAAAGGGACTGGACTCTCGGACCCAGACATACCCGCTTTGACCAGATGATTTGTTTTCTCTTCCTGCCTTTCTCCTGGAACCTGATCACCTCTGCCATCCACAGACGGACAGCGAGCGCACAGACACAGCAGCTGATGGGGAAACCACCGCCACTGAGGTTGGTATTACAACCGAAGGGCTCGGCCAGTTGCCTGATGAAAGTGCTCTGAGGGCTAGCTCTATGTTTATTCGCAGCTTGCATTTAGCACTTTGGCGTTTAGAGTGGAGAGAAATGCTTCCTTAATAATAGGAGTTAAAAATATTCTGCTGCCTAGACTGCTGGTTCTTAAACTCTGGCCTGGATCTCTAGAGTCACCTAGAGTTTTCTATTCACGTTCAGAAGAAGGTCTGGGGTAGGCTTGAGAATTTACATTTCTAACAAATTCCCAGGTGACAGTGACTCTTATCGGTTGTGGGGTTACATTTTGAGAACTCTTGGCTAAACTGATAATACATTTAAAAAAATGTATTCCCTTAACCCACAAGTTTAAGTATGATAGCCATAATAGAAGGGGGAAGATATGGGGGGGAGGGTCACAATTAATTTAAGTAGCTTGTTGACTAAATACAAATACATTTTAAAATCCTGCATGATCAGAATGATTATTAAAATTATAATGCTTCTCTTAACTCATTTTTTTGTAGGCCGGTTATAGTCTATGTTACTAAAAAAAAAATGAATTCCCCAGGGAAGAGAAAATTAGCAAATTACTGTTAGTACTTTATGGGAAAAAAGAAAAATTATCATATTGACCAGTGATAGGAGAGAAACTGTGCTATTATTTAACTTTATTAGTTTTTAGGGTTCATTAAATGTGTATATGCCTTGTTGTTTTTTAAATCTTCTCTATCAGCAACTAATTAAGACATCTGTAAAACACAATATTTATCTTTAGTAATGGAAATCAAGATGTTCATTTCCTAAAGTGCTAACAGAATTTATTTTTCACTTTGCTGTAGTGTTTACATTAGGCTGTTTTTTACATTATCCAATCATAACATTTTCTAGTTGGGTATTTAAGAAGAAGTAAAAATATTATAAGTAGTATTTATGCATCATTTCATTGAAAATATGTTCAGGAAAACATTTCAAAATGCAACTTAATTGTTTTTCCCCTTTGGAAATGCCAGAGTTCAATTCGAAGCTTGGAAGTCATCATTTGTTAATAATACTGGAAAATTATTAGCAGTTTCTTTTAGGCAGTCACATATAAACTGATTACAGTATAATCATTTTCTATGCCAAATATCCCAGTTGCATCTTAATTTTGTGAGAATTAGTTACAGGTAGCTACTTATACATTCAACAAATTTCATTGTAATCCTAACATATGCTATAAAGGAAAAATATTTTAATAATACTACTTTAAATTTTCTAGCAGTTTTATTTATTTTTTTTCCTAGCAGTTTTAAAATTTGTTTGTATTACATTTGAAGCCTGCAAGTGAAGACATGTAACATAGATAGATTATGCATTTTAAAAATAAAACGAAGAGCTGTGAACCCATCACCATTGTAGAGTCGGCATCCCACCAGCCCTCTAATGCTTTTTATAAATACTTCTTCTTCTTTTTCCTGGAGCTGGTTGTAACAGCAGTGCAGAGTGGGGTGTTCGGGTTAGACAGTCTGGTCCCCACTGGAACCAGACAGACTCACCTTGAAGGCAACCTGCCCCAGTATCACCCGCTCTCATCCATAACTTCGCTCTGGACCTCCTCTTGTGGTTGATTTTGGACTTGAGGGAGGTTTATTGATTTATTTAGATTTTCTTAGTTACCCAGTATCAGCCCTCTCCTCTTCCTAAATTTGTTTTAAAGTACGTGGGCTCAACAAATTCAAGGTGTAAAGAAATTGTTTAACATGAGAACCTTTGTGTTAAGTTCTTTGTGCCTTACTTCTCTAGTCTACAAATTGGGGATCATAATAGCTAACCTCATAGGATTATGGTAAAAATTGACTCTGAGAGAGCACGTATCATTGGGTTTTCATAGCCATTTGGTGAGTTTTAATTTTGATGTGGCCGCTCACACTTCCTGAACCGTTTCTAGCGAAGGACAACCCGTCAAGTCCTACCTGTCACCTCCCACGCAGGGTGTATGCTTGTCATTCTTGGAAGTCTCCAGGTTGAAGCGTCCAAGACCCACTGAGCAAGGAGTCCTTTGCTTTCCTCACCTTATTAAGCTTCATAGTTAATAAGAGAACATTGTGGTTCACATATAAGAAAGAACTGTCCTCTAATGTAAGCGTAAACAAGTGTCCCCGCGTAGCTGGCTTATCTAGACCCCGTCCTTCCATCTCAGAGTTGATGGCATGGTAAGACTTTATCTCCCACTCTTTCTTGATGCTGGCAGTCGGACCAGGAGGAAGATGCAGAGCTCAAGGCACAGGTAGAAAACTCAAAATGGAACAAAAGCCAAAAAAAAAAAAAAAAGCAGCGTGCGATAAGTCACTGTTGGTCTCCAGTGTTCAGATCTTCCAGCATGCTCCGTGGCGGTGACCGTGTGTTGATGCCGTGCGCAGGGTGGCACTTGTTTTCGTGACTTATCATGTCCCTTACCTTTCCTTTCTTTTCCACTTTTTCCAGAATAGTCTGATTAAGCGAATAAAGGGTGAAAATGTGTATGTCAAACATAGTAATCTTATGTTAGAGGTTGGTATTGGTATATACCAGTGCATGCTCGTGTGTGTTGGTGTTCCTCCAGGGGCACACCTGTGGGCTCGTACCATGATGCATGCAGGGTGTGTTCTCACCTGTGACTACGTGCGGTTGACTTCTCTGCTTCCTTTGAGTCCTTCCTGTCTCCCCAGATGTAGATCCCCTTTCCTGTGTGTGTATTTATTTTAATTCTCTGGTTCCGTGTGAATTACACTCTTTATAGTTGACCTTTGAAACTTTTTATTTTTATGCTTGTGTGATGTAGATTTTGTTTTCCCTCACTTTTCCTTGGAAATATCACATTTTCACCAGAGTGTATGTGGTAGTGTCATGAACCCTGATCAGAATTTCTTTTTTTTTTAATTTTGACTACTAATGAGATAATGACCTTACTTTTAAAAAGAGAGCGAGCACGTGCAGAAAGGAAATCAAATGTAAAACGTTGACTGTTGGATTCTCTATGTTCTGAATATAGGAGCTAGATAAAACCCAAGACGACCTGATGAAACATCAGACCAATATTAGTGAGCTGAAAAGAACCTTTTTAGAAACCTCCACAGACACTGCCATCACGAACGAATGGGAAAAGAGGCTTTCTACCTCCCCCGTGCGACTGGCCGCCCGGCAGGAGGATGCACCCATGATTGAGCCGCTGGTACCCGAAGAGGTCGGTATTCAGGCATCAGGTCGCACTCACCTTCTGCTCACTAGCGTCGCTCAGGGAAGGGATCTGGAAGACTTCTGAGGATAGACTCTCACCCCTTGTCTGTGTATAACCTGTAAAATGATTGGGTGGCCAGGGAGCGAGTAGTCTCATCCCGTGGCCCCTTGGAAGGACACTCTGGCACAGGGCTGTTTGTTCTAGATTTCACAGCTAAGAGACTGACCTATTGAGTGAATTAACTCACTGTCACTTTTTCTGAATGTACTTTCACTGCCTGAAGAAGTGCCCTGAAGGTTCATAACTGTTTCTCATCACTTGCAAGATGAGGCCTATTGAGATGGTCTAATGTTTGCCTAAACATTGTTCTGGAGTTGATAACATTTCAGGACATAGTTTCCTCTGGGAATACTATACCAGGCTTTTACTGGTATTTTATTTTTATTTATAACATAGATACACATGTAGTTTTTTAAAAACTGGTTATTTTAACTGACATATATAAACATTTATATTATAATTTATAATCAGTTTTTATTTGATTTTTAAGAGGGAAAGTAAAGGCCAGATTTTTGTTTATAACATATATATATATATATATATATAAGCATTTGTGTTATGATTTATAATCAGTTTTTATTTGATTTTTAAGAGGGAAAGTAAACACCAGAGGTCTTTTTAAGTAAGAGCTTTCCACATATAACGAATACTCTGTTTAAATGTTCAGCGAGAGGATTCGGCTGTTGTGACTTCAAGACGCCCCTGATGTAGGACCCACAGTGGCAGTGAAACTAATCTGACTGTAGACTAGTACACGTTATCTTTCTTTGTCTGTCTGTCAAAGGAAGTCATTTTAAAAATCAGCTTCTTTCTAGCATCACGTTGATTAACTTCTTTCTTACCAAGATTCCTTTCTTGAAAGACATTTGTCCAGGAATATGGGATAGAACAGAATAAAATTAAAACTTAGGCCTTTATGGGAGAAAACTCCTTTTTAAGCAGGAGTCTATATGCAGTGCTTAGATATTAGTCATTTTCTAAACTTTCTTTGAAAGCCGTTTATCTAAAGTGACCACAATCGTGACTTTCTTGACAGTCCCAGTCCCACTTTTTAAAAAATGACAAGGTGTATCTCCATTTCAATCATTTTGAAAAAGGCCTTTTTATGCAGAATAAGTGAAAAGTCCTGTGACCAAAATATTCTTGTACCATTGGTGGTGGTGGTGGTTTAGTTGCAAAGTCATGTCCAACTCTTGCGATCCCATGGACTGTAGCCCACCAGGTTGCTCTATCCATGGGATTTTCCAGCCAAGAATACTGGAGTGGGTTGCCATTTCCTTCTCCAGGGGATCTTCCCGACCCAGGAATCGAACCAGGTCTCCTGCATTGCAAATTTCATTCAGATTGTTTAGAGTTTCACAACAAAAAATTTCAGATTTTCCAGATTGATTTAAATATTGTAGTTCCTGCCTTAGTAAGACTGTGTCATTCATGAGTTATGGTCAGATTAGTTTTATGATCATTGATCAAGTTTGATTTACCCTATTTCTTTTCTTCTTATTAATTTTATGTTTTTTTTTTAATTGGAGGATGATTGCTTTGTAATGTTGCATTGGTTTCTGCCATACAACATGTGAATCAGCCATAAGGATACATATGGCCCCTCCCTTTTGAGCCTCCCTTCCACACCCTACCCCATCCCACCACTCTAGGTTGTCACAGAGGACCAGGAGCTCCCTGTGTTACACAGCAACTTCCCACTAGCTATTCTACATATAGCTTACCCTATTTCTACAAGGGCTGGAAATAAGGAAGGACACATTGGCTCTGAAGATGACAGATACTGGATTAAGTTACAAAAGCACAAAATAAATTGCCACTGAAAAAGTCAAGCCTCTCTTCCTCTGCTGTCACTTAAGGACTTGGGAGGTAGCAGGCTCTCTGAATGGAGGTTCAGGTAGTTTGCTTGGAAAAGTTAGAGTGGTGATAGTAAACCAGGGACTGTAGAAGTCTAGGCCATTAGACTTGTAAAAGAAATTTTTTTTCTCTTATTAAATCCTCTAATTCTTAGAAAATAACATTGATGATCCCAGTTGTGTAGCCCACCAGGCTCCTCTGTCCATGGGATTCTCCAGGCAAGAAAACTGGAATGGGTTGACCTTCCCTCCTCCAGGGGATCTTCCTGACCCAGGGATCGAACCCGTGCCTCCTGCATTGCAGGCAGATTCCTTACCGCCTGAGCTACCAGGGAAGCCCGTTGATGAATCCAAAGAATGTTGATGACTTGGAGAGGTGATGGTTTGCAATACTAAACTTGACATGGATATGGCTGCATGTCCTTGCCTTGTCCTTGCTGATGCAGAGAAACTGCGGTAGACCTAGAAAGGATTTTTTTTTATGAAGGGATTAAAGGATGGAGGAAAGACATCCTCTGCAGAAGAGCAAGTGCTTGGTTTCCATAGCCCAGGCATCAGCAACTGACTTAGTAACTGCGTTCAAGTGTCTGTTGAGCAGTTATGCAGATGGTGTACCTCAGGGCTTCTCTACCACCCAGAAGGGAAGACACTATAGGAAGACTTGTTGGATGTAAAGAAGAGCTTCTTAAAAACAAGGGTTATCAACTTTGTTATCAACGAGGCTCTGAGAAAGCAACTCTAAGTAGCCTCAAGTCCCAGAACAGTGGTCCTTCCCGGGCTGGGAAGTCAGGGCTGTGCCCACTTCTCTTGCCTTGGGGGCTTCCATCTAATACTCCTCCCCAGTAGGATGACACCCAGTTTACACACATTTGAGGGCCCGGAAGACAG
This sequence comes from Neotragus moschatus, assembly GCA_006410615.1. NCBI lineage: Eukaryota > Metazoa > Chordata > Mammalia > Artiodactyla > Bovidae > Neotragus > Neotragus moschatus. The sequence continues at coordinate 3,190,998 of SJYA01003091.1, read as the reverse complement.
CCTTAAGAATAACCCTGCAAGTTCTTATCCTTCAAATTCTTCTTCATTTCTGTATTCAAACTTAACATGACTTTCATTATTGGTTGTGTGAAAAGCACAAAAGATAATTGTGTCCTCCCAGCTAGCTAGGCATATGCAGAGCATATTTGTTTAAAAACATGTAAACAGAAGATATTCATCTTAGAGGCGAGGTATTTTTCTAGATAAATTACTCATTTGATCTTACCCATTCATTTAATGTATCTCACTTTAAATTAATTAAACAGTAATTGGCCAATTTTAGAAAGAGGTCTAATTATTTCTAAAAGAAGATATTTAACTTAATTTTTTAAAGTGGCATCTCAAAGTAATATTATTTGTGTCAGAAGGGTAAAGGAACTTTGATTTAGTGACCCCAAGCTTAGTTGGATTTTTTTTTTTGGCAATCTCACTGATACAGTGTTGTTTTGGAAAGATAATATAATGACCCTTGATTTTTAATGAACCATCTTTTTTCTTTATCTATGGTGGTTGAGCCCTAAGTAAATCTATTTTGCTACCAATTTATGAACAATTAAGAAAATTAGGAGTTGGAAATATAATGAGCTAGTAATGGGAACATATTCTTAGAATACAATGTATGTGTAATGTAAAGTGTGAGTTTTATTGCCAGTTGTTTCACGTTTCAAATGTTTAAGTTCATAGCAGACAAGAGGCCACGATGTCACAAAGAAGCAAATGATAGCAAATCCTCCTGAACTTTGTAAAACAGACAAACCCGCACATGGAGCCCATGGAAGGGAAGGTAGATGGATAAGATGTGAAGGGTGTCAGGTACATCTTCTGTCCACAGATATGTCCCACGGCAGCCTTTTTGTGACACAGTCACAGGCCTAGTCTGTATCAGGGGAATAGTGAAAGTATTTGTGGCTCAGTTGGGTCCGACTCTTTGCGACCCCGTGGACTGTAGCTCGCCAGATTTCTCGGTCCATATAATTTTCCAGGCAAGAATACTGGAGTGGGTTGCCATTTCCATCGTCAGGGGATCTTCCTGACCTAGGAATTGAACTCTGGTCTCCCACATTGTAGGCAGATTCTTTACCCTCTGAATATTCCTACCAGGGGAGTATTCCTTCATGGTTATTTGAATACTGAGAATTTCTACATTCCAACCACAGTGCGATATAGGCTAACACCTACATTGCCAGTGCTGTCCCCTTTTCTAAGGTGGCAGGCAGTTTTACTGGTGTATAAGCTTAGCACAATCAACCCTCCCTATTCATGGATTCCAGATTGTGTACATTCACCTACTCACTGAAATTTATTGTAATCCTAAAATACTAAACATTTTCATGATAATTTGCAGACACATGCAAAGTGGTTAAAAGATAAACAGTTGCTCAAGGCATCCCCAGATAAGGCTGAACAGGTCACAAGTCTCAGGTCTCATACTGGAAGCACACATCCTTTCCATAGCCTGTTGAATGCCACGTTTTTGCTTTTTTATGTCCTTGTTGGTGATTTTCACTGTCTAAAATGATCTCCAGGCATAGCGCTGAAGTGCTCTCTAGTATTCCCAGGTACAGGAAAGCTGTGATGTGCCTTATAGGAAAATATGTGTGTTAGGTAAGCTTTGTTTAGGATTAAGTTACAGTACTGCTGACTGTGAGTTCAGTATTAATGGATCATGCTCTTTAAACAGAAACACACATAAAACAAGGTTATGCATTGATCAGTTGATGAAAATTTCATGACCAGAGGCACCCAGGAACCTGACCCTAGGAGCCATGGATTAGCATTCACTAGTCCAGTGTTCATTGATTCAGTGTTCATGGCAACTTTATAGACCATAATTGTCATGAATACCTAGAATCAGCTCTCTTTATGCATTTTTCTGCTTTCTTGTCCAAGTTTACTTTTACTAATCAGGTCTCAGATGGCCCTTAAATTGGGCAAAAAAAAAACAAAACCCCATTCACCATGGATCATCTATACATGCTAGAGAGAATCATCTTTATTCTCTGAATCTGACTTCTGTGACTTTGCATTTAGACTTTGGGGTGCAACTCTGGATGCATATTACAATCACCTACAAGACTTTTAAACTACTGATACCTGAGTTCTGCATCAGAGTCTGATTTAATTAGAGGTGCACCTCACACATTACTCTTACTTAAAAGCTCTCCACGTAATTGTAATGCACGACCAAATTTGAGAACCCTCAGTCCAAGCAGAAATGAGAGTCACAGCTCCATAGAAACCCTTATGAGCGAGTAACAGCTCTGTGAGTTTTGCAGGCCACTATCGGGCCTTGTGTCCCAATTATGACACAGACCTGAATGTTTAAGTATTTAAATGAAATAGAGTATGCATCTGACTCTGTCTTGAAAGTGAAGTCACTCAGTTGGGTTCAACTCTTTCAAACCCCGTGGACTATATCCCACCAGGCCCCTCCATCCATGGGATTTTCCAGGCAAGAGTACCGGAGTGGGTTACCATTTCCTTCTTCAGGGGATCTTCCCTACCCAGGGATCAAACCCTGGTCTCGCGCATTGCAGGCAGACTCTGTCTTAATCCCTAGTAAATGTCTCGATCATTAGCTTTTGTTTATCAATACCTCTTCACTTCTCTTTAGTCAAACTCACTGGGTTGGAGTCGAGCATACACAGGATTCATGGTAACATTTGTCCCCTGATCTTACCCTTTTCTGTTATAGGGGTGTGCACAGTTCTGAGTGCAGACCATGTGGACATTTTTAATTACAGACACGGAGACGTTTTTAAAATTAGTTGATGTCAGATAACAGGATATGCTGAAAACCACTGTTTTCCTGCTGCTGGGTCTTTTTTTCCTAAGCTTTCATCCTAGGAAAAACATTTAGCTCAGTGATTATAATTAGAAACCTAGTCTTGGTATTCTGAAAAGTACCTGTAATTTCAACCTTTCCTTCCTGTTTCTTATTTCTGTTGGAAAAAGAGGCTCTGATTGAAAGTTTAAAGCCTAAATCCGCATTTAATGATTCCGCAGGGTACATTCTGTCTCTTCCAATATCTTTCTCCAAAATGGGGCAGGACAGAAATTTTTTTCCCCTTCAAAATGTCTTCTTTGTTCCTTTTTTAAAAGGAGCATCTGAGAGCAGTGCTATCAGAATCTGTCAGCAGGCCCTTCTGGAGAACATTCCAGATGCTCCTCGATAACCTCTTGCAGGAAAATGATTAAATAGAGTACTGAAAGCTTTGTAAACACATACATAGGAATTTTAAATACCTCTGAAAAAATTATACTGTTTAACAAACAGCAAGAAGGTTTATTTTCAAAGTTCCATTCACCTAGATACTCTGAACTCTGTTATTATTTTTAAGTTGCTTCACCAAAATGTCCTTTCTATCACTATTCTGTGGAGTTTTATTAGCTACCGAGCCTGTGCAGAGAGACAGGCTCAGTAATTAATGTATTGTCCCTTGAATTATGCGTTTTTAATACTAAAGAAAGAAATAAAACTAGATGAAAGGAAAACACATATTTTAACATGACATATGTAAATGTTTTTAAGTTTATATGTTAAAGATGAGTACGATTTGAAGTACTTAATTCTTCACCAAGATTTTTTTTTTTCACCAAGATATTTTTAAGCTGACTTTTCAGAATTACTCACCATGTTATAAAAGTTCAAATAAAGCTATAAACTTGAGTATATTTTATGTTTATTTGTAGAATAAAGACCTCAAGCAAGGCTGGGTATTTCAGATTAGTAGGTAATACAGTGATCCATCCGTATGTATTTCCTTCCTGTGCATCAGGCAGCTCTTCACTGCAGAATGTGATCAAGAATTTGTCAGAAATGGAAATGAGGATTTATTCCCAACTTATTTTTTTTAATCTTAGCATTTTCATTTGAATACTCATTTCTACAGTATTGCAGATGACAGCCATATAAACACCTATTGAGACTCCAGGAAGTCCTTTATTCCACTCTTGCACGTTCTTTGTTTGTAGAAATGAGAAATGTTTGAGTTCTAAAACCACCAGAGAGTCACAGAATGATCTGTTTCACTTTGGAAATAATTATTCAACTTTGACATTAATTTTCCAAATTAACAGACAGTAATTCTTCTGGGGAAAAAAAATGAATGACTATTATATGTGTAGCACAAGAAAAGAGCTCTCTTCCTAACTTGCTTTTTTGGAAACTGTCTGCTTCCTCCTCTCCCACCCAACCCCCTTTATTCAAACAGACTGAAGAAGAAAGGGAGATTTCAGAAAAGGTTCTATTTTTGCAGCAAGGAAGCTCTCCATTCTTTGAGTCTCAGGTAAAAAACAAACATTAAGGAATCAGAGGGAATTGCTCTTCAGATTTCAGTGTCATTCAAATATCTTTAGTTTTTTCTTTCTTTTTAAAATTTACCTTGCTTGCCACCAAGGTAGGTATATCATTTTTGCCTAGATTCCTGGGAGGGAAATAGGGAATTTTCTTACTATTTTAATTATCCGTTAGCCATCATTTCTTTGTGGCCGTTGCTTCTCAGTGATTATGTCTGTTTGGTCATTGAGGCATTATGATTATAGTTTGTAATGATATTATTGGGCCTTTTTACTGTCTCTTTCACCCATAGAGCCATGGTAATTCAGATGACCTTGATTGACTTTGAAAGTTCTGAACTTTTATTGGTTTTCCCACTAGCGGAATGTGACACAGAAAATTCAGGAAGGAGACTCAGCAATCTCTGTGGTTACCTCTCGTCAAATCATTTTCCAGAAAACTGTCCCGTCGACCCTAGAGGTTACTTTTCAATTCATTTCATTTAATCCAGCACCAGTCTGTAGATGGGTCTGTAATCTTCTTTCTTAGCCCCGCCCCCTCCAATTCTAGCTTCAGGTTTTCAGGCAAGGATAAATAAGAAAGTGAAAAACATCTGAGATCAAAATGTAAAGCAAGGCACGCCCCTGCTCCTGGCTCGGTGTCTCTTCCCTCTCTAACCTGTTAGACTAAGTCACCTGCTAACCTCTGCATAGACTTCCCAAATATAGACACTTCATAACTCCCATTTCTTCTGCCTTTTTGGAACTAACACTAAGGAAACTGGCAAAGAAACTCCTGAGACAATGAACTTTGGTTGTAAATACGTTTGGAACAACGTGCAGACAAGTATAGCCTGTTTTTTTAAGAGGCTCTGAACAATGTGCTAACAGTGGGAAATAGTTCATTACCATGCCTGGAACACAGGTGCACTCAGTATTTATGGATCATAAGTGCTAGAGTGGATTCCAGCACCCAGATAAGGAAATATAATTCACAAACTTGGAAAATGATTTTCACAGAAGTTTGTGGAAATGCTGGCACGTACTTTGTGAGAACAACAGATGTGAAGTGCAGTGTTCTATTTCACATGGAAAACAGTCTTTTCTGTGTCCACCTGAGTAAAGCTGACTAACATGTACAACAGCTTCAAAAAGGTTTTATAATCTTGAAATACAGAATGATCAGACATTGAGTACAAGATCAGATATATTCCTTGCAAAATTTACCACTAAAGTATTTCAAGAAATCTGAAATTGCAGGTCTACAATAGACCGTACTCTGAGTTGAAGGCTAGAGTTAATACATTTCAGATGAGAGGAGATTGCAGCTGTAATTAATAGATCACAACCCCTGCCCTGGACACTCACCTCCCAGACTGAGTGCAGCTCTCATCTAGATTGCCTTTTTTAGAGGATTCTTATTTTAGAAATGAAATACCATCAGAATTGCTAATTTAGCTTTTATATTTCAAATATAGGGCACAGAGGATTGGGTTATTGTAGACAAAGTGCCCACTGAGGTAGCTGATGGTGATTCGAAAAAGACTGTGACGTACAAGGTGGTGACCTTGAGCAGTAGAGCTGGTGACATCCCCGCCGACCTCTTAGGGTCGAGCACCGTGGAAGTGCAGAGCTTCGAAGACTTGGCCCAAGAAATGCACTTGAAGGAAGGGAACAAGCAGAAGATATACACCCTCGGAAAGTCCTATGACACCGTGTCGGGGAAAATCGTCACGATGACAGGAAAAGGCAGAGAAGGCGAGAAGGCGGTGTCGCCCTCCACTGTGGAGCGGGGACTGGCCGAGTCCATAAAGACCCCCCTCGTCCTGGCCGAGTTCGAGGTCCTGGGAGCTGTGGCCGAGGACAGGGCCAGGAGGGCGGCCGAGGTCCACACCCCGAAGCGGAGGCTGTCGGAGTCGCTGGCCCCCATCAAGGAAGCCGAGTCCCGACGGCAGAGCCCGGAGGACGATGCTGTGGGGAAGGCCCAGGTGCCCAGGAGGGATGCTGGCCTGGAGGGCCCACGACTGGGCCGAGCGGGGCCCGAGGCCGAGGCCTTGAAGGTGGGGCCCTTTGGTCCCCGCAGAAAGAGCCTGTCCGAGTGGAGGTACTCGCAGGAACCGACTGTCACCGTCGCCACTGCCCGCTGTATCGTCACCCAGTCGGCCGCATCCCGAGTCGTGGTAACCGGGGCCGCCTCTGGGCCGCTGTTTCAGATTCCAGCATGACTGTTTGCAGAGGCAGCCCTTCCACCCCAGCCTTTCCGTTTCTCTGGCTGTTTGGCTTATGTTGAGAGCCGCCAACCCAAGCTTTTTGGTTGTTTTCATGGTTAAAAGTCACCACGCGGTCTGACGTGCACCTTGAGACACCTGCCATCTTATTTCAGCTCTTGTCCCCGAGGTGGGGTGGTGCTGCCGGCCTTGCGGGGCCAGGAAAGGATCCGCTTCACCCAGCACCGCCCCAACCCAGGAACTCTCTCTGCTTTCCCAAACCAGAGCCCCTGCTCACCCCGATGACTGGCTGTTTTGAGTTCCCCTCCCTTTCTGTAGCTCCCGCCATCCCTCGCCCTGGGTCCCACGCCCACCGTTGTGTCTCACCGGCTGTGAATGTGTACATGCCCACGTGTGTCCCAACCACTGTGCCTGACTCTCCATTTCTCTGTTCACTCAGACCAAACAGACCTCTGGCGAAAAGCTCATGGACGGCTCAGAAATCCTCAGCTTATTAGAGTCCGCGAGAAAACCGACAGAGTTCATAGGCGCGGTCACTTCCACTTCTCAAAGCTGGGTGCAGGTGGCCGTTTGTTTCCATGCCCCGTGTCTCTGCTCTGCCTTTTTGCCTTTTCTTTACGCCTTTTTGATGTGTGTGTGTGTGTGTGTGTGTGCTTTCTATCCAGGTGGCTTTGCCTTAAATACCTGAGAGGGTCTTCACTCCGCCCCTCTGTGCCTGCCCCACATATACATCACATGGCTTCAGTTCCATTACAAGAACATACTTCAGATGTTCAGAAAGTAATCTTGCTGACACATTTTAACAGCATTTAATTTTTAAAGCATCTTACGTCATCTGTTAGGTCTGAAGAAGCTGCCGAGACTGATAGGCATGTGCCCCTATGCTTTCGTTTTGTTTTGATTTTTAAATTGCATTTTATACCGCACTCTTTCTTTTGCAACATCCCAGAGGAGCAGCACAAGTTTGAGAGTGTGTTTTGGAGTATCAAAGATGCTGGTGGGGGGAATGAAAGCTAAATTATACTTTCTGTAAGTGCTGCTGGGTATAAGCACAGGTACCCCAGTGAGTGGCTTCTTTTGTTTTTTTTTTTGCCTTTTGACCTTTGCTAGGTGGAAAGTCATATTGATGCCACAGTTTTTTTTTTTCCATGCAGAAAACAGAAGCCAAGACGGAGTCCAGCGATATAGAGACGGAAACAGCCCAGCAACCCCAGCCACCTAGTGTAGAGAAGGTTGTGCAGGAAATGGTGTTGGTGGAGGAGAGACATGTGATGAATGTGCATGCAAGCGGGGATGCTTGTTACGCGGCTGGAGATGACGCGGACACTGCGACCCAGACAGCACCTGCTGACGCTTCTGGCGCAAAAGGGAAGGAGGGCTCAGCTCTTACTGAGGGGGCAAAGGAGGAGAAAGGGGTGGTGGCTGATAAAGTTGTTGTGGAGCAGGATGAAATGGCCACTGCTTCCTGTGAGCCAGAGGAGGAGCAGAGTGCAGCCGTCCACGTTTCAGAAACTTTGGAACAAAAACCTCATTTTGAGGTAACTAATAGTTAATATTCCTTGTAGCACTAAAGCAAGTCCCTAAAATTTAGTCAAGTGTAAAGGCGGGGCTACGTGTTGATGATTTTCTTCCTTTTCCAAGAGCAGTTTGTTTCTCCTCTTAACTGCCTTCTTGCATGGCAATTGTGGGTCTCCATGCTGGTTTCCATCTTTGGGATCACATGCAAACATAAATAATGATGATTAATAATCTACAGTTCCAGGAAATGGTTCTTACTCTTGTAATTACTGTAATTGGCAGTCAACCTGGGAGATGCATGGCCAGCCAAGATATTAGAAAACTTGATAGATCTATTTCTGATCAGTGTACTTATCCAGAAGGGCCACAGCCAGGCTTGCCCAGGCACCAAGTGCTAGAATTTATTCTTTCTTTTCTTTTATTGAGATTCCAGAGGTATATGTAGGCAGGGGTGGTTCAGTGTCTTATTACTTGCTCCTTTCCTCTAAGAAGTTATGCAGTAAAAGGCTAATTTATGGTTTTTAATCTATTAAAATTAGATCTTGAGATAGAAGAGAGGGAATATAAAAATGTGGATTTTTTTCAGTTTCCTTCAAAATGTTTTCCTTTACCTGGAACATTCCATATGAATTCTGGGAGACTCACATATATCTGTTGTATGCCTCATTCCCCAACTTACCCCCCTGTAATACGTAAACATTTATTTCATACTAACCTGTGCCTATATAGCCACCAAGAGGGGAGGGGGAAAATATATGTGTCTGTGCAAAATTTAAGAACCACTCTGCCTCCTTCCCGTTGGTATAGTCTTCAACTGTGAAGACAGAAACCATCAGCTTTGGCAGCGTTTCACCAGGAGAAGTAAAGCTAGAAATTTCTACCAAGGAAGTGCCGGTAGTTCACACAGAAACAAAAACCATAACATACGAATCATCACAGGTAAGACAATCTGTGAAGCCCAGAGCCCTGGCACCTGTTTCACCCCGTGCATGACTTCGTGTACCTAAGTGTGATTAGTGAAAGTGTTACTCAGTCATGTCCAACTCTTTGTAACCCCATGGGTTGTAACCTGCCAGGCTCCTCTGTCCATGGGATTCTCCAGGCAAGAATACTGGAGTTGGGTAGTCATTCCCTTCGGAGACCTTCCCGACCCAGGGATTGAACCTGGGTCTCCTGCATTGCAGGCAGATTCTTTACTGTCTGAGCTACCAGGGAAGCCCTAAGTGTAATTACATGATACTGAATCTATGAGAAGAGTCAGAGGACCCAGTTGTCTCTATCAAAAACAGTGCAATAATTGTAACTTTATTCCTGATCAGTGAAGAGCAGGTGACTTAAGCAGGTCTTCACATGTCTCGAAATGTAGACGTGAAGTGAAAGTCGCTCAGTCATGTCCAACTCTTTGTGACCCCATGGACTATACAGCCTATGGAATTCTCCAGGCCAGGATACTGGAGTTGAGTAGCCTTTCCCTTCTCCAGGGCATGTTTCCAACCCAGGGATTGAACCCAGGTCTCCCCATATTGCAGGTGGATTCTTTACCAGCTGAGCCACCAGGGAAGCCCAAGAACACTGGAGTGGGGAGCCTATCCCTTCTCCAGCAGATCTTCCCAACCCAGGAATGGAACCGGGGTCTCCTGCATTACAGGGGGATTCTTTACCAACTGAGCTATGAGGGAAGCCAAAATGTAGAAAGAGGCTCAGAAATCTTATCTCCCTCACTGCTTAGATAGGGAAAAGCACTAGTTCCACCAGCCCTTGCTTAGGCTTCTGAAGTCCTGCTTTTTTTTGTTTTTGTTGTTTTTAACAATAATGACCATTTAGTAAGCCTATTATGTGCCACATACTCTACAAACATCCCACGTAAATCTCATAAATAAGGTGATCGTGGTTGTTCAGTTGCTAAGTTGTGTCCAGCTCTGCAACCCCATGGACTGCAGCACACCAGGCTTCCCTGTCCTTCACTGTCCACTCTCTCCTGGAGTTTGCTCAAACTCAACATCTGTTGACTCAGTGATGTCATCCAACTATCTCATCCTCTGTCGTCCCCTTCTCCTCCTGCCTTCAATCTTTCCCAGCATCAGGGTCTTTTCCAGTGCATCAGCTCTTTGCATCAGGTGGCCAAAGTATTGGAGCTTCAGCTCCAGCATCAGTCCTTCCAGTGACTATTCAGGGTTGATTTCCTTTAGGATTGGTTGGGTAGAATTTTTTTTTTTTTTTTTTACTTTTTATTTGGCCACGCAGCACAGCTTGTAGAATCTCAGTTCTTCTTCTAGTGATTGAATCTGGACCACTGCAGTGAAAACATCTAGTCCTAACTGCTAGACCACCAGACTTCCCAAGAAGGATTTTCTTATATTTTTATCTTTTGAAGTCCTGGTTTTTAATGATAGTTCACAGCAGCCATGTTTGGTCCAGTCTAGAGTCAGTGGCAGCTCTCGGGGCTCTCAGGGAAGCACAGTGTTGTGCAGATAACTAAGTCATCACCATGCCCTCAAGCAACAGAGTGAGCGTCCTGGAGAGGTAATGTGTCGTATCTCCCACTTGGCTTGCTTAGGTCGATCTCGGTGCTGACTTGGAGCCAGGTGTGCTCATGAGTGCGCAGACCATCACATCTGAAACCACCAGCACCACGACCACCACCCACATCACCAAAGTAAGTGGACTGGAAACAGATCCAGGGAGGTGTCCGTGCAGAAGCCCCAGGTTGCGCTGCACCTGCAGGCACCTGCACGAATACCGGGATGCCAGGCACTGCCTTAGAGCTCTCACAGCTGCTGTGTTTATGGTGCCACCGTCCTCACCTGCCGAGTTCTGCTTAGGAACATGCGTTCCAGCACCCTTGGCGTAGCACTTAGCCCCACTGCTTCGCATATGACAGACGTTTCAGAAACACCAGCCAGCCAAACCCAAAGGAATCTATTCTGTCTTTGCTTCTGAAACTAACAGTTGTAAATAACTGCCATAGAAGTCCATGTCCACTTTTAAAGGATGAAGGAAGCTACTTATAGCTGAGTCAGCATTTTCTACCATTTCCCCCAGTCGACAGGAACGGTAACGTCGTAACACTTGTCTGTTGCTTTCAGACTGTGAAAGGAGGCATTTCAGAGACGAGGATTGAGAAGCGAATCGTCATCACTGGAGACGCGGACATTGACCATGACCAGGTACCTCATGAGAGAGGGTGGATACCCTGGCAGGGAACCTCGAGAAACACCGGCTGGCCCTACTTGGCCCAGAGCTGTCCTCCTAGTCCAGCCTGTAGTGAAACAGTTTTCGGGGTTAGCTTTCCAGCACACAACGTAGAAGCCCCTTGGCGGCCGTTGTACCCCACTTGTGAGTTGTGTAGATAGCGCCAGCTCGTGAGTCCCCTCCTTGCTCTGATCACGCATGTTCCACCTCCTTTTTGTCTCTGCCCTCCTGTGATTTCCCGGGGATAGGCGCTGGCTCAGGCAATTAAAGAGGCCAAGGAGCAGCATCCTGACATGTCAGTGACCAAAGTAGTGGTCCATAAAGAGACAGAGATCAGCCCGGAGGACGGAGAAGACTGAGCCCAGGTAAGAGGCGGGTGCTGCTTCTCCAGGCTTGGCCTTGGCTGGCATGTGGCCCGGGGCCTCCCTCTCTCCCTCCCCTCCCCTCCTCCTTTTCTCCTTTTTCTCTCACTGGCATTTGCAGGGCTGCTGGGTATCAAGAAGATGGAGAATTGGTCTGCAGATACTGGTTTGTTTCAGATTTACAGGCTCCATACTGTGGACTTTTGACGTCCCCCCTGCCAGTTAGAGGATAAAGAGAAAGCAGAGACTGCTTGCATGGTCCTGCACGTCTTCCCTTTTAGTCCATGCTCCTCTCACGAGCCAGGTCTGAAAGGTCATGTTTGTTGGATTTCACTGGCCATGTAGCCTAATCAGCTCTAATATGGTTTTGTTCTGAGAGGTGCAATTTGTGTGTTCCAAAAACTAGGGAAATAAAATGATGCCCATTCTGATGCCAGCATCATCCCATTGTTAGCTTCCTCTTCAACTGTGTTTGGTTCTGGCCTGTTGATGCTTTTGTTTTGCTTCGTTTTACAATTTGAAACCAAACCACTCACTCTCACTGTGGGTGTCATCTATTTTCCTATGTTCTTTGGGATGTTTTTTTTTCCCCCTGAGTGTAGCACTGTGTCTCAGGAGGAGGCAAAAATGCAATCTTGTGGTCCTGCTTTCCTTCAGGAAACACATGCCTTTCCAGCTNGCTTTTGTTTTGCTTCGTTTTACAATTTGAAACCAAACCACTCACTCTCACTGTGGGTGTCATCTATTTTCCTATGTTCTTTGGGATGTTTTTTTTTCCCCCTGAGTGTAGCACTGTGTCTCAGGAGGAGGCAAAAATGCAATCTTGTGGTCCTGCTTTCCTTCAGGAAACGCATGCCTTTCCAGCTGCTGTTTGACCAGCATCACAAGCAGACAGCATCTCCCGTGTGTGCTCAGACTTGTCGTGCATACTAACCACCCGCGAGAACCTGATGAAACCTGAGCATGCTTGGAGGGCTTTGAATGCTGAGTGCAGCTCCTCGCACACTTGGTTATGCAATAAAAGTCTTTTAACTGCCCTACCTGTGTAAAGGAAGGTAGCTCTCTAACATTGGTTTGGAAACCTAGATTGATAAGTGGCCTCTCCCAAAGGAAAAATATGCAAATCACTCATCATATTCAAGTTAAGAAGGAAAGCAAAAAAAGAAGCAGTTTCTCTTCAGTGAAGTCACCCACTTGGGTAATGAGGTTATTTCAGAAGAGACCTACCCATGACATACACTGGTGTTTTACAGTATCTTGTCCAGAAGAGCATTTAATAACCTTGTAAGATACTTGCCACTTGACTTCAGTCTGAGGGAAACTCTCATGTATTTTCAAATGAGTAACTGATCAAATCTCTCTTCTACAGGAATAACCTAGGCTGCACACGAAGCCAGTCATGCAAACCATTAGGAAAACCCAGAGTCTATATGGCGTTCCCTCTTCTAACCCACTGACTTGTATCTGCCCGTGGACAATTTCAATCCAGAAGAACTGACTTTGACCATTTAATAAAGACACTGGCAGAGAGATCGTCCCGTAATAAAGCAATCTGAATCAGCACCACTAAACCGATACTGCATGAAGCAACGATACAATTACAAAAAGAGCAGCATTTTTACTTTTCACACCGTGTCTCCGTTTTCAGCTCCACCTGCACGTTCATAACCAACAATAGAAACCGTGATCTCATGTAACACATAAAGCAGTCCATGCCTTTCAGAGCTGATGATGATTAAAGTCTAAACAAAATTGCAGTTTCTTAGGTGACAAATCTTTTGTTTACACATCAACAAGGATTACCCTAAACTGCTAGAAGCTGTCTAGGTCCGCTGTGTCAGGTTTTTCCCAGATTAGATGTGCCAATAACCAAGTTTATTCAGTAAACAACTTGAATCTTGTCATTTGTTTCCTCTGGTTTATTACTCTCACCCATCAACGGTAATGACTCTCCGGAAATATTTAACGCTCACAATCCTGCTTTGTGTAATCTAATTTAATTCGTTATAAGGTAGTACTGATTTTAGCATATTAGTGTGACTTCTTCCCTGTCGTCTGCTTTGGTCCGTGTTCAATCTGGAAAGCTTCCCAGGGTACCCTGACGAGTCTTAAATATGTAAAATGTCATTATTTTGGAAAGAAACCTGTATTTTTGTTAGTTTACCGTAATGATGAAACTTCACTCCAGGAAAACTCGTTGGGCTCCAGTTGCTTTTTCTTTCTTCATTTCTCCTTCCTTGTATTTTTTTTTTTTAATTTTCTTTTTTTACTTGAAAAAAGTGTTTTATTTCCAAATCTGGTCCATATTTACAATCTAGTTCAGAGCCAAGCCTTAAACTGTACAGAATTTCCACTGTAATTAAACTATTTAGCCTTGAGTTATAAATAGCCTTCAAGAAGATATATTCTCCATTTCACTGTCAACTGCATCACACAGCCCCTGGTGAATGTATGTTTCCGCATAGCAAAATAAAAATGGTCAATGCATTTAAATCTCTAATTCTCTGTGTGTAATACTTTCAGGATCAGACGCATTTGGCCCAGAGCTAACATTTGCATGACATCAAAGGCCTCATTCATCTGCAGGATAGAGAGAGCCTGTCTTTTTTCCAGGATAAAAAGTACAGAGAGATGGTGAACAAAATACGTGTAGATAAACGTTGGGTTGCCGATGGAAGCCTGGAAAACTACAATGAGCATCACAGAACCTCGTTTTCACCGTTTTTGTTTTTCTGTTAGAAGGGAGGCTCTGTTGAAAACCCAGTGCTTCTGGAGCCGTTTAATTCTACCGGAGAGACACCTCTGTCTTGCATTAGCACCAGAGCTGAGCAGATGAGGAGGCCGGTCTGCAGGGTCCACGTGTGTTCCCGAGGCTCGTTCACATCGAGCTCCTCGAGTGCCGGGGACCAAGAACCAGACTTTCTGTTGCCAGCTGCCCACCTAACGCCTGAATGTATACACTGGCACCTCGTCCCTCACTTCCCAACTTATAAAGCTCTTCATTAAATTTTTTTTCCAGAAAATTATTAACATATTTGACCACATTTACTGTTATGTTGCTCAGTTGTTTCCGACTCTTGGCAAACCCCTGGACCATGTCCTGCCAGGCTCCTCTGCCCATGGGATTCTCCAGGCAAGAATACTAGAGTGGGTTGCCATGCTCTCCTCTGGGGGATCTTCCCAACCCAGGGATCGAATCTGTGTCTCCTGCATTGGCAGGTGGATTCTTTACCTGGGAAGCCCTATTTGACCACATATCTTAGCCCTATTGAGGGACTCAGATTCTTATCATTTCTCTCTGAAGTTCTCAGTCTGTCCTTACTGTCAATACTAAGTGTTCATTTTAGGAACTGAAGCATCATTTTAATTGTGCTTGAAGCCAGTCCAAAATTGTCTTGAGAAAACTTAACACTTTTACTGATAGGAAAATGGCAAGTGGCCTCCCAAA
The DNA here is from genome assembly GCA_006410615.1 of Neotragus moschatus. NCBI lineage: Eukaryota > Metazoa > Chordata > Mammalia > Artiodactyla > Bovidae > Neotragus > Neotragus moschatus. Next base: position 3,175,972 of record SJYA01003091.1, on the reverse strand, counting down.
GATGTCAGCACCTGGTCTGCTGACTTTGCATCCAAGTTGTACCTGTGTTCCTGGTTTTATTTATTTTTCTGAAATTTTTATTGAGGCGTAATTGACATATATTATTTTCAGGGTACAATATCATGATTTCATATTTCGTTTTTGTTGTGAATATAAACCCCTCCACAAATCCGGTTACTGTTGTCACCATACATGGCACAATTTTTTTTCTTGTGCTGAGAACTTTTAAAGTTTACTTTCTCAACCTTTAAATATATGCTAATAATATGGTATTAATTATTATAGTCACCATGTTTTTGCTGTGTTTACCAAACCTAGCATTTTATGTTCCTCTGCCCTCAGCAGTAAGGGCTTACTCATTTTTATGAAAGTATACATTGTCAAGGAAGCTACATGTTTTCAGCTTTCTTTTCTTTCTATCATGCTTCTCAGACTTTTTCCAGCTTCCTCCACTATTCCAAATCACTGTCACATACTGCTGTCTCTGACAGCAGTGCCCACTTCTAGTACTGAAATCTGTATCTGCTTTCCATTGCTTTATAACATGACAAACCTAGACAGCATATTAAAAAGCAGAGACATCACTTTGCCGACAAAGGCCCATATAGTCAGAATTATGGTTTTTCCAATAGTCTCGTATGGATGTGAGGGTTGGACCACAAAGAAAGCTGAGCACCGAAGAACTGATGCTTTTGAATTGTGGTATTGGAGAAGACTGTTGAGAGTCCCTTGGTCAGCAGGGAGATCAAACCAGGCAATTCCTAAAGAAAATCAACCCTGAATATTCATTAGAAGGACTGATGGTGAAGCTCAAACTCCAATACTTTGGCCACTTGATGTCAAGAGTCAACTTGTTGGAAAAGACCCTGATGCTAGGAAGAATGGAGGGCAGGAGGAGAAGGGGATGACAGAGGATGAAATGGTTGGATGGCATCCCCAATTCAATGGACATGAGTTTAAGTAAACCCCAGGAGTTGGTGATGGACAGGGAGGCCTGGCGTGCTGCAGTCCATGGGGTTGCAGAGTTGAACACAACTTAGTGACTGAACAGAGTCTAAAAGACCCTAGCTATTACATTTGCAGAAACTGAAGAATTCCACTCCAGTTACCTACTTGCCTCCCAGAAAATAAATGCTTGGTTCTCAATTTTTGTCAAAAATTCAGGTCCAGGGTCATAAGAAAACAGGAATTTATGAATCTCTCAAATGAGCAGAGCAAGTTACAAACCTAAAGGCATTGTGGTCCAGCCTACTGGTGACCTGCGTACAAGCCTGTGTGCCTGTTCACTCAGTCCTGTCTGACTTTTGCAACCCGGTGGACTTTAGCCTACCAGGCTTCTCTGTTCATGGGATTTCCCAGATAAGAATACTGGAGTGGGTTACGTTTCCTTCTCCAGGGGATCATCCCAACCCAGGGATCAAAGCTGAGTCTCTTGCATCTCCTGCATTCTGTACCAGCTGAGCCACCCAGGAAGCCCCTTGTGGTCCAGCCTACTGATGACCTGCTGTTCCATGCTAATCACACAGGGATGTGCGGAAACGTTTGCTGTGGAGTTGCTGAGTCCTCCAAAATCTTCATNATACACTGGCACCTCGTCCCTCACTTCCCAACTTATAAAGCTCTTCATTAAATTTTTTTTCCAGAAAATTATTAACATATTTGACCACATTTACTGTTATGTTGCTCAGTTGTTTCCGACTCTTGGCAAACCCCTGGACCATGTCCTGCCAGGCTCCTCTGCCCATGGGATTCTCCAGGCAAGAATACTAGAGTGGGTTGCCATGCTCTCCTCTGGGGGATCTTCCCAACCCAGGGATCGAATCTGTGTCTCCTGCATTGGCAGGTGGATTCTTTACCTGGGAAGCCCTATTTGACCACATATCTTAGCCCTATTGAGGGACTCAGATTCTTATCATTTCTCTCTGAAGTTCTCAGTCTGTCCTTACTGTCAATACTAAGTGTTCATTTTAGGAACTGAAGCATCATTTTAATTGTGCTTGAAGCCAGTCCAAAATTGTCTTGAGAAAACTTAACACTTTTACTGATAGGAAAATGGCAAGTGGCCTCCCAAAGATGTCAGCACCTGGTCTGCTGACTTTGCATCCAAGTTGTACCTGTGTTCCTGGTTTTATTTATTTTTCTGAAATTTTTATTGAGGCGTAATTGACATATATTATTTTCAGGGTACAATATCATGATTTCATATTTCGTTTTTGTTGTGAATATAAACCCCTCCACAAATCCGGTTACTGTTGTCACCATACATGGCACAATTTTTTTTCTTGTGCTGAGAACTTTTAAAGTTTACTTTCTCAACCTTTAAATATATGCTAATAATATGGTATTAATTATTATAGTCACCATGTTTTTGCTGTGTTTACCAAACCTAGCATTTTATGTTCCTCTGCCCTCAGCAGTAAGGGCTTACTCATTTTTATGAAANTGAAATTTTTATTGAGGCATAATTGACATATATTATTTTCAGGGTACAATATCATGATTTCATATTTCGTTTTTGTTGTGAATATAAACCCCTCCACAAATCCGGTTACTGTTGTCACCATACATGGCACAATTTTTTTTCTTGTGCTGAGAACTTTTAAAGTTTACTTTCTCAACCTTTAAATATATGCTAATAATATGGTATTAATTATTATAGTCACCATGTTTTTGCTGTGTTTACCAAACCTAGCATTTTATGTTCCTCTGCCCTCAGCAGTAAGGGCTTACTCATTTTTATGAAATTATACATTGTCAAGGAAGCTACATGTTTTCAGCTTTCTTTTCTTTCTATCATGCTTCTCAGACTTTTTCCAGCTTCCTCCACTATTCCAAATCACTGTCACATACTGCTGTCTCTGACAGCAGTGCCCACTTCTAGTACTGAAATCTGTATCTGCTTTCCATTGCTTTATAACATGACAAACCTAGACAGCATATTAAAAAGCAGAGACATCACTTTGCCGACAAAGGCCCATATAGTCAGAATTATGGTTTTTCCAATAGTCTCGTATGGATGTGAGGGTTGGACCACAAAGAAAGCTGAGCACCGAAGAACTGATGCTTTTGAATTGTGGTATTGGAGAAGACTGTTGAGAGTCCCTTGGTCAGCAGGGAGATCAAACCAGGCAATTCCTAAAGAAAATCAACCCTGAATATTCATTAGAAGGACTGATGGTGAAGCTCAAACTCCAATACTTTGGCCACTTGATGTCAAGAGTCAACTTGTTGGAAAAGACCCTGATGCTAGGAAGAATGGAGGGCAGGAGGAGAAGGGGATGACAGAGGATGAAATGGTTGGATGGCATCCCCAATTCAATGGACATGAGTTTAAGTAAACCCCAGGAGTTGGTGATGGACAGGGAGGCCTGGCGTGCTGCAGTCCATGGGGTTGCAGAGTTGAACACAACTTAGTGACTGAACAGAGTCTAAAAGACCCTAGCTATTACATTTGCAGAAACTGAAGAATTCCACTCCAGTTACCTACTTGCCTCCCAGAAAATAAATGCTTGGTTCTCAATTTTTGTCAAAAATTCAGGTCCAGGGTCATAAGAAAACAGGAATTTATGAATCTCTCAAATGAGCAGAGCAAGTTACAAACCTAAAGGCATTGTGGTCCAGCCTACTGGTGACCTGCGTACAAGCCTGTGTGCCTGTTCACTCAGTCCTGTCTGACTTTTGCAACCCGGTGGACTTTAGCCTACCAGGCTTCTCTGTTCATGGGATTTCCCAGATAAGAATACTGGAGTGGGTTACGTTTCCTTCTCCAGGGGATCATCCCAACCCAGGGATCAAAGCTGAGTCTCTTGCATCTCCTGCATTCTGTACCAGCTGAGCCACCCAGGAAGCCCCTTGTGGTCCAGCCTACTGATGACCTGCTGTTCCATGCTAATCACACAGGGATGTGCGGAAACGTTTGCTGTGGAGTTGCTGAGTCCTCCAAAATCTTCATAATGTTTTCTCTGGAGTCACAGAGCAGATGGCTAAGACCAGGCAATAGCCCTCCTTCCACGCTTTCTGCCCAGAGGAGCCGGCGTGGAGCTCAGCCCGGGTGTGAGGCACAGTCTTCATGGACACCTGGGGCTCCTTTTGTGGTGTTGGGATTAGTGGACGGAGCAGCACTGATGCTGAAACTTCACTGCCCCAGCGAGAGAGAGGCGGGCAATACTAATAATGTGGGGATTTTCTGCAGCTTCACTCTCCTGGAAGAATTTTCCCATCCTCTGTTCCCTGTGCATGCAAAATCACTTCAGTCATGTCCAGCTCTCTGCAACCCTATGGGCCATAGCCTACCCGGCTCCTCCGTCCATGGGATCCTCCAGGCAAGAATACTGGAGTTGCCATGCCCTCCTCCAGGGAATCTTCCCAACCCAGGGATCGAACCCACATCTCTTATGTCTCCTACATTGGCCAATGGGTTCTTTACCACTTGCACCACCTGGGAAGTACCCTCTATTCCCTGTTCCTTTCTGATTTCCCAGACCACCATGCTCCTTCTCCTGGGCACAGTGTGAGTTCATGCAACTTGTAGGATTCTTCCATTAATTTTTTTAAACAATCCATTTCCTTCATTCTTTCCAGCATATCTATTATGTTATATTTTCTAAATCAACATCAATTGTAGCTATTTTTTTGAAAACCAACATGGAATCTACAACAGGACTCTAAAATGCTCCTAACTTACAAATGAAGGTTATAGGTACCTCCATGAAATTCTCCCTTATCTTTCGCACTATGGTCAATTAACCAGTGTCAGAAGCGTCTGCTGTGACTTGCTGTAGAGGTGGCCTCATATTTGTTTGTTTAACTTATTTTTTTAATTGAAGGATAGTTGATTTACAATATTGATTTGATTTCTGTCGTACATCAACACAGCCTCGTGTTTTAATAGGTATTTACTCACTAAGTAAAATTGGGTTATTCCATTTTTTGGTAAATACATTTTTGTAGCAGGTCATTGGTGTGTGTAAAATTGTATTCTCAGAAATGACATTTCATTTTGCCAAATCATTTCTTATCAGAGCTGATTAATTCTGAGGAAGAGCCAGGGAGTTAATGCTTCCCCAGGAGTGTTACACACATGCACACCCACAATAGCCTCTTATGTTTCCTTGAGATAAGTGTAATCTTTTAAGGGATTGGACAGGTTCTTGCATTGCAAGCTCAAGGGAGAGCTTATCAACCAAGATAATATGTGGGTTTTCACGGCACCCCACGCAACAAAGAGGAACCAGAGTATTCTGGGGCTGATTTTCAGGTTTAAACACTCTTCTTGAATAATACTGAAATCCAAGTGATCCCTGAAGACATGCAGTGACAAAGAAATCACGTTTTAATACACTATGATTTTACGATAATCAGCCAAAACACCACTGTAAGTCTGAGCTGTGGAAGGGTGCAAAGCGACAGCCACTTCTCGTGGGAATGTCAGTTGCAGATTTGCAGCACAATCAAGGAAGACAGGTATTTTCGAGTTTTTGACAAACTTTTGACCCAGCAAATCCACTTCGGGAGATTTTTCCTAAATCCCACACAGAAGTTTATAGAAGTTAATGTACCATTATGTTTGCCACAACGTTATTCATAAAAACCAAAGTGTTTAAACAGTAAATATTCAGCAAAGTGGAACGTTTATAAGTAATGGTATTTTCCTAAGATGGAAGACTGTACAATGCCCAAGAATTGTAGAATACTGACCTGATGGAGTAATTAATCCTAGTAAATGTACAAGTAGGTAAAACAGTTTATACATGATGCTGCCGAGCAGGCAGACATACTGTCTGTGCACAGAAAAGACAGAAACATCAGCCAAAATGGTACCAGGGATTTTCGGAGGAGAGAACATATGATGATTTTCTTTCTTCTTTGTGCTGTTGTAGTTCCCCTGTTTCTTCAAGTGTCTGTCACCTTTATTTTATATATATTTTTTTTTTTTTTTTAAACCATTGATTCAGGAACAGTGAGAGAAATGTAAATGAGAAATTTGGAAAACTGACTTTTTCCTGGAACTTCAAAGCCATTATTACCCTCACCAAATGTTACCGATGCTTTGTTCAACATGGATTTCTTTAGCCATGTTCTAACTAGAATGGTGATNTATATATTTTTTTTTTTTTAAACCATTGATTCAGGAACAGTGAGAGAAATGTAAATGAGAAATTTGGAAAACTGACTTTTTCCTGGAACTTCAAAGCCATTATTACCCTCACCAAATGTTACCGATGCTTTGTTCAACATGGATTTCTTTAGCCATGTTCTAACTAGAATGGTGATAGATGAGTCTCTATTACAGATAATGAAGTTATTTATAGTAACACTCCATGCGAAATCTTTCCAAATGAATAAGGTTTGCTTTGGATGACTACATATTTGTGGTTCAGGAAGTGCATTTGCTTTTGATGGGCAGTAATTTTGTATACTGTGTAAGTAACTTTTAAGTGTTACCGCAGTATAATTGAAAGATAAGGCTTCTCTGGGTGTGCTTAATTTTTACTTTCCTGTACATAAAGCTGTCTCTCACCGGTGCTGTCTTTTTTTAAGCAAGCATGGCCTAAAACAAAAGAAAACATAAACACTGGGCTCAGCAACCCTGCATTCTGCCCCTTTTTTGTCACCTTAAGGCAATGACGAGCATTTGAGCCTTGGTTGACTCAACATAAAAAGGGAACAACAGCCAATTACAAAGGTTGTTATGGCGAAAACCCTTTGGTTCTATGACAGCCAGTACCCTATAGAAACACCTGAGAATGTTCTTTGTAAAACAGAAAGCAGTAGTTTGATGTAATGACCTGGTTTGTCCCCCACTTCCCACCACACTGGGCATCCCTTATTCTGTACATGAGAACACAAACTGATTTATCTCAGGAAGAGCAGATTGCTTTTGCTTGTGAAAAAAAAATAGCCCCTCTGCTTGGGCTGCAAAAATCTTTTCTTATTAGGATTCAAGCAATGAGAAAGACCCTAGCTAAGATCCTTCTCCGTATCCAGGTCAACATTCACTCTGTTCAGAGGGGCAAAAAAGATGCACGGTGTGTGATGACCCTCGTGCTGAGTTGATATTGTCCATGAAACCATGGCTATGAGGCAGCCAGCACAATGTCTTGCAATGTTCAGCATGAAACCACAACTACACACACGACAATCCCAAGATTCTGACATGGCTTGTCAGGTAAGGTGTGAGTGTAGGGTGTGCACATATTGGTGGATTCACTATATTAATTTTCTGTGTTGAGATTTTATATTTGCAGGGGCTCTTTTTGTATGAGTAGAGAATTGCTAAGTGACAATGTAGAACATGCTTGAGGTTCTGTATTTCCAATACCTTTCCTAGGGATGCTCCCCGAGGACTAAAAAGAAATTCACAGGCAGCTCAAACTCTGTGTTTTCCGGAGCAGTGGGTCTTAAGCCTAAACATACATTAAAACCACTTGAGAATTTGTTTTTAAAGATGCTACAGTCTGAGCTGCTGGAGCATCTGAGTCCTGGTCTGGAGCTGGGGCTCAGCATTACTATTTTTTAAGAGACTGCAGATGAATGCCATGGACAGCCAGTGTGGGGTGGGGCACTGGTCTCAGAAAGAGATCTCAGACCCAGCATGCATTGGAACACACGGAGTTTCCCAGTGACTCCGTAGATCTGGGGTAGGACCTGAGAATGAGTGTTTCTAGCAAGTTCTCAGATGCTTCTGATGCCTGAGGTCCAAAGATGCCAGGCACTGGGACAACTTCTGGTTGTTCCTGGTAGAAGGAGCACTTTAGGACTGAGAAGAGCTGGGTGGCAAGTTTCTTGACCTACAGCAATCCCTCTTCTAGAAAAGGAAAGTAACTTAACCACATAAAAATTATTGTGAAGATTTATTGAGACAGTATTCTCAGCCTCACTTAAGGAATGTTTCTAGTGCTGAATAAGCCTAAGGCAATACTATGATCTCCCCACATATTGGGAGCCTGTGGCAGAAAGAGGGGGTGGCCCCTTGAGCACTAAGAAGCAGGATGGTCGAGTGATGAAGGCAATACAAGTACCGCCTGTAGTCAGGATGGAAATATTAACTCCAGTCCAAAATATTGTAGGGCAACAGGAATTGCCTTGGAAATACTGATAAGAATCATCAAAGTGACAATTTACAAGGAGGCACCAAAAATAATTTTTAAAATATTGCAATGATGCCCCACCAAGTGCTTCGGCATTGGTTATAATCACCCAACACAGGCTCAGAAAGCCTTGAAATAAACTACACTAGAGAGGAAGGTAGTCATGGCCACTCAGAAGGATGCTCATAAAGAGGTGAGCAGGCAGATGAAAGAATCCATCTGCAATAGATGTGATGGGAGGTGCTGTAGTGATGAGTGACGATTAATCACTAAGTTGTGTCCAACTCCTGAGACCCTATGGACTGTAGCCTGCCAGGCTCCTCTGTCCATGGGATTTCCCTGGTAAGAATAGTGTAGTGGTTACCATTTCCTTCTCCAGGGGATATTCCCGACCCAGGGATCGAACCTGCTTCTCCTGCATTTGGCAGGTGAATTCTTTACAACTGAGCCACCTGGGAAGCCCGAGTGACAACCCAGAGGAGAAAGAGCATCTCTTGAGTAGGACAGGAGAAGCCACTTTGGAATTGATCCTTAAGGTATGCAGAGTTCATCAGACATCAGACAAAGGAGGTAGGGATGTAGGGTGAAGAGCAGGACTCAGGAAACAGAAGCTTCTCACCAGGAACATTTTCTAGGTCTGGCACTTGATGCTTCCAAATAGCTATCTGCTGCCAGTTCTTCCTCTGCTCTGCTAACTGTGGGAATGTTAACCTACATGACAATTTAATGGAGGCCATCAGAGGTGTAAGGGAAACATCCCAAGAGAGACGACGCCAGTACAAGTGACTGAGGGTCACCAAAGGACTACTGATTGCAACATCCAAGCCCAGGAGGAGCCATGGCTCAAGTCCAAAGACAAGGCTGTAGAGGGAAAGGTGAGGAAAAAGGAGGGGGTTTTATAGCTTGGAGCAGGTGATGGAGGTCGTGGGGACTCTCCTCTCTAGAGGTGATAAAGGAAAAGCAAATTGAACGACAGTGTCGGCTCTGGGGACTGGCTTCGGATATCCAAGAAATTTGGAGCTGGGTTGAATTTCTTCCAGCTTTATAATTCTAGATTTATATAAGTGGTAGCTTGCTGTGTAGGGAAAGTTTAAAAATAGGAAAACATGTTCTTCAAGTGCAAGGAGAACTATCAAAACTATTTAAAAAGATAGAACTAAGAAATTCAATGGAATTTTTTGGTGAAAAAAATGTTTTATTTTTTATGCCTATTTCTCAATTACCAGAAATGGATAGGAAAGACAGTCTGATAGTTTATGCCATCCTTCATACCTGAATTAAAAGTCTGACAGTACTGTGTGATATACTTAATACTAATAATACTATGAATAATTTCTCCTTTGAGAATTCAAAACACCTTTTCAGCATTTTTCCATGTATCAGAGACTTCATATATTTCTCCTCACTATACAGTGTCGTGGAGACAGGAGGTGAAGGAAATGACCCCCACTGACCTCAGGACAGATTCCTAAAGTTGCTTTTTGGAATAAATTCCTTGTAACAGCCTGTTTGTCACATGACTCTCAAAAAAGTACAATATAAAGTTTATATGCAAACATTAGGTGCTTTGAATTTTTAAAAACTTGAATTTAAGGTGGAGGGGATTTTCCTACAAAAAGATAGAGGTGATCCATTTGAAGTATGACGATACCCTCCTTCTGTCTGGAGAGAAAATTATCAGGAGTGTCTGGGGAAACGGAACCAGCTTTAGGTCTTACTGGTATTGGCTGGGATGCTCTGTTGGATTCTAAAATATAGTGAAATTTTGACACAGTGGTAAAGAATCCACGTACCATTGCTGGAGACATGGGTTCAATCCCTGGTCCGGGAAGATCCCTTGGAGAAGAATATGGAAACCCACTCCAGTATTCTTGCCTGGAAAATCCCATGGATAGAGGAGCCTGGCAGGCTACAGTCCATGGGGTCCCAAAAGAGTTGGCCATGACTTAGGGACTAAAACCACCATCCTTAGGGACAAAGACATCCCCAAATATCCAGGGTGAGACAGCTTGACTTGCTTGTGTCAAAATCATCTCTCAGCTTTATTTAAGTCATTTCTGAGAAAGTGAGAGTTTTCCATCCATCAGGGTTAGCAGGTGGGAGTCAATGGAGGAAGGGAGTGGGTTGGAAGGTGGGAACTGGGAGCAGAGGGACCAGCCAGCACAGCCTGGATCTGTGTTTGGAGCTACCTAGCAGGAATTAAAGAAGCTGCCGCAAACCCAAGACCAGGTGACAGTCACAGGTAAGAGCACATGAACATCGGTGGGAAATGTTGACTGGGGTGAGGTGAGCTTGGAAGGTTGAGGAGAAAGTCAGGCTTCCTTCTGGACACGCAGGATCCAGGAACTTACGAAGGACTGGCTACTCCGCGTGTAGCTGACTTTTGAGAACTCTGTTATTGGCATGTTTGCTTGTCATTTCCCTTCCTTCTAAAAGTGATCTGGCAGGAGTAGGAGACCAGGGGGAGGCGGAAGTCCAGCCGAGTGTGCTGGGCAGTTGGGTGCCCATTCATAAAGGGTTGGTGATAAGTGGATGTTATTTAAGAACGCATGACTAATGTCTAGCTGTCATTCCCTTGCCATGCTCCATGAGATGCCCCTGCTGTGCCCAGAATGGCTGCTACAGAATTTTTTGACAGGTGCTCTATTTTGTAAAGAATGAACGCCTGACTTCAGCCCTTACAGACATGAAAAAAGAAAAATGCAAGCACCATTTATAAGGCCATGCACCATGAGAGGTGACTTGTAAGTCACCCCTCCTACACACACACAACTCAGCCCTTTGCTGACAGCTCAAGCCATCTCCCGATGCCCACCACACCTGTCTAGGGTGGCTTTTCCAGAAGCTTCCCCATCCTGTTGATTTCACTGAACCCCCAACATAAGAAGTCTTTCATTAATGTCTCAGTCGTCCTTTTCTGTGGGTGCTATTTGTTCCCACAAGAACACTTGATCTGTACAACCAGCTCTGTGATGCCGGGTAGTTATTTAAGCTCTTTCTTTCACATCTTCAGGGGGAGAGTTGTAAAGGGCTCGTCTGAACCATGTCAAAATGACAGTACATGACCAGCTCTGACCTAAAAAATGGCAGTGACATTTGCTGTGAGAATGACTTGAATATGAAATAATTCAAATAGTGCCCAACAGGCTGTAAGCATTCCTTTCTAGTTATGATGATCATGGGTGCGTCCTAAGTCACTTCAGTCGTGTCCGACTCTGCACCACTATGGGCTGTAGCCTGCCAGGCTCCTCCGGCCATGGGATTCTCCAGGCAAAAATACTGGCCTGAGCTGCCATACCCTCCTCCAGGGGGTCTTCCTGACCCAGGGATTGAACCTGTGTCTCTTACATCTTCTGCATTGGCAGGAGGGTTCTTTATCACTAGTGCCACTTGGCAAGTCCCTGTGATGCTCAGATGCTATAAATGATCTCTTTGCCCCACAACAGCAAGTCTGTGCTGCCACCTCCTCCCCCATCCCACGTAGACACCGCTCAAGTAGTGTAAGGCTTCCTCACCCAGCCCAGAGGCAAAGTCAGACCTTAGGAAGGAAAGGCGCTCCTTTTCAACTCCATGGCCCTGTTCCTCTAGTCTCTCACCCACCAGGGATTTCCACATCCACCACCTGCTCCTCTAACGCAAGGGGTACCTAGCATCTTGCCACAGAATGTTTTCATAGAAATGCTCTGCCTAACAGGAGGGTTCCATCACTGTTAGTGAAACTGTGGGTGAGCATAGGTTAAATCTATTTCACCTGTAACCTCACTAATTGTGGCTGGACAAGGTTCACATATCCTCCAGCTGCACAGAGCCTGAACAATGAGGTGTTTGACTCAGTTCTCTTCCAGAGTCTTAGACCAGCTGTGTCTAGCTGGAGCTGAACTGGCTGAGATTGGATAGGACCACTGACCCTCCATCTGGGCATGTGCGAGTGTCCTGCGAGTGACCTTTTGACTTCCGAGGGTGGAAAACCACTGTCAGACTGTGCCAAGCACCTCCCTTCTTAGGGTGCACAGGTCTGCGGCTGAGCTGCGCCTGCGCAGAACGAGGAGGCCCCACCTGCTTCTCATTCCCTTTCCCGCGATCCCTATGCTCCCTGAACCTGGGAGGCCAGCTCATCCCAGGAACACCCTAGCCCCTTTCTTCTGGGAGCTGCGTCTGAGACTTTGTTCTTTTTCTGTGTGAGGCTGCCTTGTGCACAAGTCCCCTCTCTGCTGCAGAGCGCGGGGGCTCAGTGTTCAGCCCGCTGGGCGTCGGGCAAAAACAAACCTTGTTCCTTAACGTTAATCCTTGACACACCTGCAGTTGCCCTGGTAAGTGGGGTTCTGTGCGCTGGCCTAGAGGCTCTAAAACCTTTGTGTAATTTTGGCATTTGGGAACTTATGTTTTGAATTTCAAACTTCTTCCAAATAAATGTATCTTGCAGGACTTGGGGGAAGGGGTGTTGAGCTACCTAATTGACTATGACCCAAAGCTAGAGCAGAGCTTAAGTTGTCCAGGACTGGATCAGGGGAAGGGGGTGATTTTCCGTGGGTAGGAACACTCCAATAGGTTAAAACATACATGTGTGCCTGTTTGATGCCCCCGGCTGTCCTCACTTTAATTCTTTGCAGCTCGTTTATTCTAAATCTGTGCTTCCTATGTAAGCTGTCTCTTCTAAATAACACCAAAACCTCTCAGAGGCCCCTCTTTAATGTCCAGACTTGTCATAAAACTTCTGCATCCTGCCTCTCAACACCAGATCCCAGCCAAGTCCTAGGTCCTTTCACCTTTGACTTTAATTTAGAGCATGTTTATGAAAGTGAAATATTAAAGAACTGAAGCAGACCTGTAACTACGAAGAATTAAGACAAGCTAAAGGTAAACATTTCTATCCCTTTTTGAACTTCTGGATAATACGCTGAAGGACAAAGGAGGCAAAGGAGGTGGCATCTTTTTTAGGGGAGGGGGTCTTAAAAAAGGGAGGGGACACCTCTCTGCTGGCTCAGTGGACTAAGAATCTGCCTGCCAGTGCAAGGGACACAGGTTCTATCCCTGGTCCAGGAAGGTTCCACAACGACTGAACCTGTGCTCTAGGGCTCGTGAGTCACAACTACTAAAGCCCCGCGCCCTAGAGCCCATGTTCCCCTACAAGAGAAGTCATAGCAGTGAGAAGCCTTTGCACCACACCCATGCGCAACAAAGACCCAGCGCAGCCAAAAATAAAAATTGTAATTTCAAAAAGAGGAAGGGGATTTTCCTGGTTGGTCAGTGGTTAGGACTCCATGCTTTCGCTGCTGAAGGCCAAGGTTCAATCCCTGACTGGGGAACTAAGATCCCACAAGCGGTGGCATGTCCCACCCCCCCACACCAAAAAAAGAAAAGAATGGTACTATTGAGGCCAACCTTCTCTTACTTTTGTGACATCCACTGTCAGTTTCCCTACAGGCACACTCTGTTGGCTGAGCATCCTTCAGGGGTCCTACTATTAGAAAGAGCAATGATTTGCCTGTTAACATCAGCAAAATACATTAGGGATGAACTCCTAACAAGGAAAGCATTGGGGTCGTGGGCATATTAGTTAATTTAAAGTGGAAACACTTTGTGCACTGTTGGTAAGAGATGGAAACCTACCACCCCAGCTGTACTCTGGGTATAGGGTGGGTGGAAGGAAGATAGTAACAGCAAGCGTTAATTCAGACAGAATTCAACAGACATAATTCACAGGGTTCTATTCGCAGCTGGTACTGTGAATGAAGTTATTGCTGTTGTTGGTTAGCTACTAAGTCATGTTCGACTCTTTTGCAACACCATGGACTGTAGCCTTCCAAGCTCTTATGTCCATGGGATTTCACAGGCAAAAATATGAGAGTGGGTTGCCATTGCCTTCTCCAGAGGATCTTTCCAACCCAGGGATTGAACCCAGGTCTCCTATATTCAGTTCAGTTCAGTCACTCATTCGTGTCCGACTCTTTGTGACCCCATGAATTGCAGTGCGCCAGGTCTCCCTGTCCATCACCAACTCCCAGAGTTCACCCAGACCCACACCCATCGAGTCAGTGATGCCATCCAGCCATCTCATCCTCGGTCGACCCCTTCTCCTCCTGCTGCCAATCCCTCCCAGCATCAAAGTCTTTTCCAATGAGTCAACTCTTCGCATGAGGTGGCCAGAGTACTGGNGGTGTCCATAGGTGTGTGGATTTATCTCTGGGCTTTCTATTTTGTTCCATTGATCTATATTTCTGTCTTTGTGCCAGTACCATACTGTCTTGATGACTGTGGCTTTGTAGTAGAGCCTGAAGTCAGGCAGGTTGATTCCTCCAGTTCCATTCTTCTTTCTCAAGATTTCCTTGGCTATTTAAGGTTTTTTGTATTTCCATACAAATTGTGAAAGATGGTAATGATAACCCTATATGTGAGACAGCATAAGAGACACAGACGTATAGAACAGTCTTTTGGACTCTGGGAGAGGTAGAGGGTGGGATGATTTGGGGGAATGGCATTGAAACATGTATAATATCATATAAGAAATGAATCATCAGTCCAGGTTTGATACAGGATGCTCGTGGCTGGTGCACTGGGACCAGGATGGATGGTACAGGGAGGGAGGTGGGAGGGGGGTTTAGGATGGGGAACGTGTGTACACCCGTGGCAGATTCATGTTGATGTGTGGCAGAACCATACAATATTGTAAAGTAATTAGCCTCCAATTAAAATTAATAAATTTAAATTAAAAAAATATATATTTGTATTAGAGAATTGGTTATGGGTGATAAAAATAGCATCATATATTGCCCAATTACTAAAGAATATTCTTAGTAACAACGACTCTACCCATCATATATTGTCTGGCTTAAATGTCTTTTCCTTTTTAAGTGTTTATTGAATATGTTACAATATTGCTTTTGTTTTATGTGTTGATATTTTTGGCTATGACACATATAAGGTCTTAGTTCCCTGACCAAGGATCAAGCATGCATTGGAAGGTGAAGTCTTAACCACTAGACCACCAGGGAAGCCCCCTGCCATAAGTGTCTCTGTTTACCTTTTAAAATGGGGAGAATTGAATGTCAGTTATTTCATTTATTCACCAAATATCTATCACATATCTGTTATGAACTGGCAGTGGGATGTGTGTTAGGTACAGAGAGGTAAACAAACACACAAAAAAATAGCTGTCTTCAGGGAATTTACAGTTTAGTGGGAGATGTAAACAGAAAGCAAATACATGGTTAAATATAGAATTACAAATTGTGTCAATTTCCCCAAAATTGGTATCTAAGTTTAATGTGCTTCTATTTATAATCCCAGCTTTTCTTTTCCTTTGATGGAGAACATTCTGTAGTATNGAGGTAAACAAACACACAAAAAAATACCTGTCTTCAGGGAATTTACAGTTTAGTGGGAGATGTAAACAGAAAGCAAATACATGGTTAAATATAGAATTACAAATTGTGTCAATTTCCCCAAAATTGGTATCTAAGTTTAATGTGCTTCTATTTATAATCCCAGCTTTTCTTTTCCTTTGATGGAGAACATTCTGTAGTATCTTGATCATGAGTCTATGGAAGAATAAAAGACCAAGGCTAGCCGAGAGGAGAAGGAGTTGGCTGGAGTGACGCAGTTTACATTGGGTGTTAAGTGTGAATCATTGGAAAGCATTGAGATAGAACCCAAAGTGTTAGTCACTTCAGTCATATCTGACCCTTTGAGACCCCATGGACTGTAGCCCAGCAGGCTCCTCTGTCCATGGGATTTCCCACGCAGGAATACTGGGGTACATTGCCTTTCCCTCCTCCATGGGATCTTCCCAACCCAGGGACCCAACCCAGGTCTCCTGTATTCTTTGCCACCTGAGGCACCAGGGAAGGACAGGAAAGAGTTAATTTGGTGGGGGTTTTGGGGGTGGGGATAAAGAATGCCTATAAAAGGGAGGAAGCCCTCGGGCCCTGATGAGACTTGACCACTGTGGAAGGGAAGCTGCAAGGGCAGACACCAAGCAGTCCTAACCACCGCGTCCCAGACAACCTGAGAGTGGAGAGCTCAGGATGGAGCAAAACTTCCCAGCTGGGGACATCCCACTCTGGGTAGAAGTGACCAGGCCCTTGTGCTTCTGCCACACCAGCTCAGTCCCTGGCTGGGGGCTTCCTGGCCCCCACACTGAGCCCCAAGCAGCTCTCCAGCTCCTCTGGGCTGACCTGCTGGGTTCTCCTGCAGGAGATCTGAGCAGGCATGAGGGGGCCACCCCAGACCACGGAGCAGCACCCAGAGTAGAGCCACCTCCGTCAGAACAAGATGGTGCCAGGGTCATAACAGAGACAAAGTCCACGGGACAGAAGGAGCAACAGAAAACACTGGTGAGTGAGAATTACTTTACGAAAAACGTTTAACCCAGTGGGAGGAACAGTTTGTCTTATAAATGATGTTGATGTAAAGAGCTATCTTTCTAGAAGATAAAAGTTGGCCTCCCAACTTAGTGTAGACAAAAATTCAAGCCAGAGATACAACGGATATAACTGGCATTAACAAAATCTTTAAAATAATATAAGAAGTGCCACAAAACTTCAATCCAACAGCAAGGAAGACTTTATTGTGCATAGCTGGAAATCAGAAGCTATCTTTTAAAAAAGACTGTAGAATATTTAAAATCTTTGCCAAGAAAAGAAACCGCAAATGAAGTAAGTAGACCACGCAAAGGTCAGGAAAATCTTTTTTAACTCCAGTAAGGGATTGACTCGTGGTAGGGAACAGCTGTGAAGTAAGGTTGATGTCTATAAGCCAGGAATGAAAATCAGTTGTGTATTTCTTAGCCAAATAACACACCTACACTTTCTATACCAGTTCGGTGGCTCAGATGGTAAAGAATCTGCTTGCAGTGCAGGAGACCTGGGTTTGATCCCTGGGTCAGGAAGATGCCCTGGAGAAAGGAATGGCAACCCATTCCAGTATTCTTGCCTGAAAAATCCCAGGGACAGAGAAGCCTGGCAGGCTACAGCCCATGGGGTCACAAAAAGTTGGACGTGATTGAGTAATTAACACTGTGCTGTAGGACCAATTCTACGACCTGAAAGTCTTAAGCGGTGCTCACGTGGACTCTCCAGTTTCTGATTTCCCTGAATGATTTACAGCTGTGGAAAAAATCTGACTCTCACTGCAGTGAAAGCCAAACCCCCAGCACAGGTGCTCCTAGCTGCAGGAATCTTCTCTGTGGATGTGGGTATTTTGCATTGTGCCCTATAGAATATAATGGATGCCTCTGAATGTCTCTTAGATAATCCCTAACCCTCTGGCAAAGTTGTCATTTACCCTGGAAGGTATAGTCATTTCCTGGATCAGGGCTGAGGTTCAGCGAAAGAGGTTAATCTCCAGGAAATGAAGTCCAGAAAAGGAGACTTCAAGTAGATCAGTAAAGAAACTTGTTTTCTTTTTTTGAGGTTTTCTTTGCTTGGCTATTGGTCAGTTGCTTAGTCATGTCTGACTCTTTGTGACCCCATGGACTGTAGCACACCAAACTCCTCTGTCCTTTACCATCTCCTGGAGTTTGCTCAGATTCCCTTGGCTGCAGATTCCAATAATGCAGATGTCTTTGAAGTGACCTATGTTTGGTAGATGCTCAGATGGCCTTGATTGATAGACCTTACAGGGTCTCAGTTGCTAAGCCACTCACTGAAGATTCATAAGGAAGATTTACTGAGAGTCACTGAGACAGATAACTAAGGGTCAGAAGTTCTCTATAACTCATTCCCATGTATTTTCCCAAGCCTTTGATAAACATAGCAGCCCTCCCCTGATCCCATGGACTAGCACATGAACCATCTCAGGACATGGTGCTGCTGCTGCTGCTAAGTTGCTTCAGTCGTGTCTGACTCTGTGCAACCCCACAGACAGCAGCCCACCAGGCTCCCCGTCCCTGGGATTCCCCAGGCAAGAACACTGCAGTGGGTTGCCGTTTCCTTCTCTAATGCATGAAAGTGAAAAGTGAAAGCAAAGTAGTTCAGTCATGTCTGACTCTTCGTGACCCCATGGACTGCAGCCTACCAGGCTCCTCCATCCATGGGATTTTCCAGGCAAGAGTACTGGAGTGGGGCGCCACTGCCTTCTCCCAGGACATGGTGACAACATTATAATTTCAGTTTCTCTGTCTTGACCTCCAAGGACAACGCATCTTTAAATTTACTATTGCTCTGTATATCAGAATTACTTTTTCTAGCCCTCAGTTTGCTTCTTCAGGTTTCAAGGGATACCTGCCACCCTGGTATGACAATATTTGTTGACTAATTCATGGGTTTCCCGAGTGGCTTGGGAAAGAATCTGCCTGCCAAGCAAGAGACGTGAGTTAGATCCCTGGGTCAGGAAGATCCCCTGGAGAAGGAAATGGCAACCCACTCAAATATTCTTGCCTGAGAAATATCACGGACAGAGGATCCTGGCAGGCTACAGTCCATGGGGTCACAAAGAGTTGGATATGACCGAGCAACTAAACAACAATTCACGGTTATTCTCTATATAAATTGCACATATACATGAATTCTAAGACCATCAATATGCATTTTCAATAAATTTGGAAATATTCATGGGACTAAATCATCTTAGTATCACAACTCCTCTGGACATCAGTGTATAACAATCATTTTCATTAGATTTTTCTCCCTGTGATATTTGAAAGGGAAATAAATCTTATCCATTATCTGTGATGATTGCAGTGACAATAGGAATGGTGATTTAATTTCAATATTTATATGAATACATGAATACACTTGTATCATTCACAAGATTTATGAATAGTACATCCCGTTGAAGCTGGAATAATGCGAGGCCTAAAGGCACAATTACATGTTTAATTCTAATTTCTTTCCAGGAGTTTTAATTGACTTTACAAGGAAGTACCTGGTTTAAATGTGATCTTTTATAAATTGTTGTAAGGCAGTGTAGGAGGATGGAAAGAAAACTAGCTCTGGGATTTCTAGAACCTGGGGAATATTGCATAATGCAGAGCCTCAGGGCTTAACTATGCTCTGCCATTTAATAGACAATTCAGTTTAGTTGGACAAATCATGTTACTTCTCTGGATCTTAAGATACCTTCTTTGGAAAGGAAGACTGAACTGGGGGCTAAGGAAGATGGTGCAAGGACAGCCCTCGCGATGTGGATAGTACAGGGCAGCTTTCTTCTCACTTATCTCCATCCTGGCTCCATCATTAACTGTGTGATACTGAGCAGGTCACAGCCTGCAAAGGCATCTTCTCTTTATTTAGTTAAAAAAGTTGCAGCTAAAGAGTTAAACTCTAAATTACCCTTCAACACTGCATCTTAAATTCTTATATCTGAAATGCAATTTTCTTTTAACACCATGTCCATCCTAAAAGCACTCTGTAAGATTCTTTTCTGTTAAGTCTTCCATGACCAACACCCATCCACACCTTCCTTATCCACATGCCAAGAAGAGTCAATCCCAACTCCTTGCACCTCAAAGTCTCTTGTCTCTTAAGGTTAAGAGATCTTAAGGCCAGAGATAGTTTCTTTCTCCTCTTTGCCTCAGTTGGAAAAAACTCTTAACATGAAAATGTCTTCTAATGTAATCATGTTATATTTTACAGACTACATCCTTTTCAGTTCAGTTCAGTCGCTCAGTCGTGTCTGACTCTTTGCGACCCCATAGACTGCAGCATGCCAGGCCTCCCTGTCCATTGCCAACTCCTGGAGTTCACTCAAACTCATGTCTGTTGAGTCGCTGATGCCATCCAACCATGCATCCTCTGTCGTCCCCTTCTCCTCCTGCCTTCAATCTTTCCCAGCATCAGAGTCTTTTCCAATGAATCAGTTCTTTGCATCAGGTGGCGAAAGTATTGGAACTTCAGCTTCAGCATCATTCCTTCCAAAGAAATCCCAGGACTAATCTCCTTGCAGTCCATGGGACTCTCAAGAGTCTTATCCAACCCCACAGTTCAAAAGCATCAATTCTTTGGTGCTCAGCTTTCTTCACAGTCTAACTCTCACACCCATACATGGCTACTGGAAAAAAACATAGCCTTGACTAGACGGACCTTTGTTGGCAAAGTAATGTCTCTGCTTTTGAATATGCTGTCTAGGTTGGTCATAACTTTTCTTCCAAGGAGTAAGCATCTTTTAATTTCATGGCTTCAGCCACCATCTGCAGTGATTTTGGAGCCCCAAAAAATAAAGTCTGACACTGTTTCCACTGTTTCCCCATCTACTTCCCATGAAGTGATGGGACTGGATGCCATGATCTTTGTTTTCTGAATGTTGAGCTTTAAGCCAACTTTTTCACTCTCCCCTTTCATTTTCATCAAGAGGCTGTTTAGTTTCTCTTCACTTTCTGCCATAAGGGTGGTGTCATCTGCATATCTGAGGTTATTGATATTTCTCCTGGCAATCTTGATACCCACACCCTGCTCATTTTATGTTTGACTTTTATGCTGTTGAAAGAAATGAGGACAGAGGTATAAAAATGCACCGCTGAGTCTTTCTCACCTTATCCTTGAACAATGTACAAATGACTCTTTAACAGTATTTCTCATATAGGTTTGGGCTCCACTAAATTATTTTCACTCCCTGTGCCAGATTCTTTATCTATCAATAGAGTTTCTATTCCTTTGGTGGAGGGCAGTGGTCAGACTTTGAATGTAGCTTCCACTTGACTGGAGACTTTAACATGACCTGACATTGTCATTCACACCTGGCATTGGAAACTAAACACTTCTCCCAACCCAGGACTAGGCAAGCCTTTGGATGGAGAGATTGTGACATCACCTCTGGCATCAACATGGACATCAATCTAAAAAAAAGTTACCTGGGAATGCTAATCTGAATATGAGAAGTGATTTGCATTCTCCAAGGGTCCAGAAAGACGTTCAAAGACTTTGGATTTTGCTTTAATACAATTTCCCTTTGAGCCTGACTTAACACACTACAGATAAAATCTCACATAATTTGATATTTTCCTTTGGGCTGTAACCTCTAGGTGACAGTCAATATTATTGAATAAACAATTCAGCACCGGAATATTGCATGACAAGTCTTGTGACATTTTGAGCATGGGTTGTCATTTTTCTGGGGCGATTTGTTATTGAACAAATTAGATTTCCCAAGAATATGGCCATTTCTTCTTCTAAAGAGATAAGACACTTGCTGAACTCGTTTTACCTCTGCAAATCTCCATACATTATCTTTGTCGTCCTCAAATCTCACAAGTCATTAGGTCTGGGTTTGTCTGAATGAAGAGTTCTCTAAAGTAAACTTGAAAGCTCCAAGGCCCTGGAGCGATATTTCTCTAAGAGACAGTCTGGCCACCTCTGCAGATGGCCCACGCTTTTGCTAGGTGCAACAGTTCTGGGTCCTGAGGCTCAAGTGCTGAAAGGGCTCTTAGAGGGGTCCTGAGTAGCACTGGCTTTAGGCGGTCACACCTTTTACATCAAGGTTCTCATTGCTGTCACTCAGGAAAGACTTTTATTAATAAGTCACTGGGGGTGCTGCTGAGTAATTCAGTAAATGACAGCTTTTGTGCTGAAGCATCGCTTTGCCAGAATCAGCCTGGGATCTAGGAAACAAGAGAAAAACATGGCAAACTTATAGACAGGTAAACAGCAACTCACCCTGAGCCTGTACTACATAGGGGTGAAATTGACCAGGTAAAGAATCAGATTGCCATCCTCTTTACATCTTCAGAGTTTGATCCTACCCTAGTCTATAATCACACACAGTGATAGAGAGAAGCGCATGTGCTAGACACAGTGGGGCAGTGAAGTGTACCCCATTTTGGCTATTAGTGGGGAAAGAGTCTGGCCTTAGAAGTTGGACCCTGGCCCTCACTGGTGGCTGCTTGTGGTTTTCCTACCATCTTTAGTCTCACCTGCCCAAGAAGGAAACACACAAAAATATGGTGTATGTGAGCCAAGTACACAAAGATGTTCCTGGTTCATTCAGATAGTGCAATTTCAGAAAACCCACTTGGAGGTGATGATAACTTCAGTCATTTAATAAGGCAAGTTATTGTCTTTGAAATAATTGATCTATAGAAATGGTCAAATTAGACCCTGTCAGATTATCCCTTCAGTTCAGTTCAGTTCAGTTCATCTCAGTCACTCAGTCATGTCTCTTTGCGACTCCATGAATCGCAGCACACCAGGCCTCCCTGTCCATCACCAACTCCTGGAGTTCACTCAAACTCATGTCCATCAAGTCAGTGATGCCAACCAGCCATCTCATCCTCTGTCATCCCCTTTTCTTCCTGCCCCCAATCCCTCCCAGCATCAGATTCTTTTCCAATGAGTCAACTTTTCGCATGAGGTGGCCGAAGTATTGGAGTTTCAGCTTCAGCATCAGTCCTTCCAATGAACACCCAGGACTGATCTCTTTTAGCATGGACTGGTTGGATCTTCTTGCAGTCCAAGGGACTCTCAAGAGTCTTCTCCAACACCTCAATTCAAAAGCGTCCATTCTTCAGCGCTCAGTTTTCTTCACAGTCCAACTCTCACATCCATACATGACCACAGGAAAAACCATAGACTTAACTAGACGGACCTTTGTTGGCAAAGTAATGTCTTTGCTTTTTGTTTGTTTGTTTTTTTGTTTTTTTAATTTTTTTAATTTTAATTTTTTTTTCATCTCAGGTGTACATGAGTTCCCAATCTTGAACACCCCCCCCACCTCCCACTCCACATCAACTCTCTGGATCATCCCCGTGCACCAATCCCAAGCATCCTGTATCCTGAACCGAATATAGACCGACGATTCGTTTCCCACACGACAGCACACATGTTTCAGTGCCATTCTCCCAAACCTTCCCCCCCAAAGTCCAAAAGTCCATTCCATGCATCTGTGACTCTTTTGCTGCCTCGTATACANCCCCCACCTCCCACTCCACATCAACTCTCTGGATCATCCCCGTGCACCAATCCCAAGCATCCTGTATCCTGAACCGAATATAGACCGACGATTCGTTTCCCACACGACAGCACACATGTTTCAGTGCCATTCTCCCAAACCTTCCCCCCCAAAGTCCAAAAGTCCATTCCATGCATCTGTGACTCTTTTGCTGCCTCGTATACAGGGTTATCATCACCATGTTTCTAGATTCCATATATATAAGTTAGTACACTGTATTGGTGCTTTTCTTTCTGGCTTACTTCACTCTGTATAATTGGCTGTCTTTGCTTTTGAATATGCTATCTAGGTTGGTCATAACTTTTCTTCCAAGGAATAAGCGTCTTTTAATTTCATGGCTGCAGTCACCATCTGCAGTGATTTTGGAGCCCCCAAAAATAAAGTTTGACACTGTTTCCCCTGATTCCCCATCTATTTGCCATGAAGTGATGGGACCAGATGCCATGATCTTAGTTTTCTGAATATTGAGCTTTAAGCCAACTTAGAACACATTTTAAAATGAAGTGTTATATAAATGAAGTGGAAATCACTTTATAGCAAGAACAATTACTACAAGCCAGCCTATTAATAACCATCTTCCATGCCTCATGTTGGTATCAATTGAGTGGATGGGAATTCAGTCGTGCCAAACTGATCACAAGGAGATATTTGCATGGAGTCATTTTCTTTCTTTGCCATCAGAATTCAAGAGTTAAACTACAACAGCAAGCAAGGAGGCAGGGGTGTTTTAAAGCAACTCAGCCTGGTTGAAAGTGTGATTTACTTGAAGAAGTGACTGAGAAAAAGCTTAGGACTTATCTGATGGTCCAGTGGTTAAGAATCTGAATTTCTAATTCATGGGGCACAGGTTCAATCCCAGGTTGGGGAATTAAGATGCCACATGACGCAGCCAGAAAAAGAAAAAAAAATCATTTGTACCTATTGTCAACTGGTCTAAAGCAGATATGAACAGGATAAAAGCAAAAAAAAAATATAACCAAATGGAAGAGTAAAAAATATGTTGTTGTTCACTTGCTAAGTTGTGTCCAACTCTTAGCAACCCCACAGACTATAGCATGCCAGGCTTCCTTGTCCTTCACTGTCTACTAGAGTTTGCTCAGATTCATCTCCATTGAGTCGGTGATGCTATCTAACCATCTCATCCTCTGCCTCCCCTTCTTGTTTTGCCTCCAACCCTTCCCAGCATCAGTCTTTTCCAGTAAGTTTGCTCTTTGCATCAGGGGGCCAAAGTACTAGAGCTTCAGCATCAGTCCTTCCAATGAATATTCAGGATTGATTTCCTTTAGGACTGACTAGTTTGATCTCCTTGCAGTCCAAAAGATAGGCTAATTTGGAATAATTCTAGCTTTTGAATTTTACCTAGACAGGCCTCATTGGTGCTGCAGCAGCTTTTGATGTTTCCCCAAAGCAAAAATCCCCTTTAGCCTTGAGTCCACAGTCAGGAGACAAGCAGGCAGCAGCCATCTGGCATTCCCTTTCACAGCCAGCTCACGGGGCTCCCTCTGGTTTCTGGGACAGAACCCTTAGGAAGCCGATTGGATGGAAAAGCCAAGAAAAGAGCTCCAGAGCCCTCAGAGGGGAAAAAAAGGCCTTTGATGTCCCAGGTGGACTTGAACAAAGGACCCAGGTGTGCTGAGGAGAAGATGCTTGCTCGTTGGAGCCCAGGGACAACTGGGGACTTGGAGGGATGACGAGACATGCATCCTTCACCTGCTGCAGACCCACCTTCGATACTGGTGAAGCAGGAACACTGATGCCAGAAATATCAGTACTGCTCCTCTAGCAGAATCTAATTTAAATTTAAAGCAATTAAAAAAAAATTTTTGTTGGAGTATAATTGCTTTTCAATGTTATGTTAATTTCTGCTGTACAATGAAGTGAATCGGCTCTATAAATACGTATATCTCCTCCCTGATGAGCCTCCCTCACCCCTCCAATGATACAGCAATTTAAGATTCACTTGTCATGCCAGGCATTGTCATAAATCCTAGAAATATAAAGATGAAGACCATAGTTCTTGTGCTCCAAGAAGTCATCATCTACTGGGGAAGGTAAACATACAACACAACAAAGGATGGAGTGGATAAAGGATAGCGAACAATAGTAGAAATAAATAAGAATGAAGGGCAGGAGTGATTATGGGATGGACAGGGAGGGGATTACCATGGAAGAGGTGCTTAAAGCTGATCGTGAAAGATGAGTAGAAAGGCTTCCAAATGCCTGGAAAAAGGAAAATACGCGAGACCTTGGCTTGTTTGAATAAGTCTGCCAAGTCATATGTTCCTAGAGCATAGGATTCATTGGGCTTCCCTGGTGGCTCAGCAATAAGGAATCCGCCTGCAACGCAGGAGACATGGGTTCAATTCCTGGGTCCAGAAGGTCCCCTGAAGATAATGGCAACCCACTCCAGTACTGTTGCAGGAAATTCCATGGGCAGAGGAGTCTGGCGGGCCAAAGTCCACTGGGTCACAAAAGAGTAGGACATGACTTAGTGACTAAACAAACAACAAAGCTTCATTGGTCAAGAGGTGACAGAGAGATGGGACCCAGAACTTGGAAAACCTAGGAAGTGTGGTGAATAATTCAGACTTCTCATGCAGCTCGGCCAGTAGA
Source organism: Neotragus moschatus (assembly GCA_006410615.1). NCBI lineage: Eukaryota > Metazoa > Chordata > Mammalia > Artiodactyla > Bovidae > Neotragus > Neotragus moschatus. Next base: position 3,150,389 of record SJYA01003091.1, on the reverse strand, counting down.
GAATCTGCCTGCAATGCGGGAGACCCCAGTTCGATTCCTCGATTGGGAAGATCCCCTGGAGAAGGGATAGGCTACCCACTCCAGTATTCTTGGACTTCCCTGGTGGCTCAGCAGTAAAGAATCCACCTGCTAGTGCTGGAGACCTGGGTTCGATCCCTGGGTTGGGAAGATCCGCTAGAGAAGGGAACAGCTACCCACTCCAGTATTCTGGCCTGGAGAATTCCATGGACTTTGTTCACTACATGCTCTGGAGTGTCATTATTTAAAAAGTTGACTGCAGTGTGGTGTGTGACAGGCAAATTGGGAACAAACAAGACTAGCCTTAGAGAGGCCAGCTGGGAGGCTGTGGATAGCAACCATCTGAGCCTGCAGTCGTGGGGGTGGGGACGGGACTGAGGGATGAAGGAAGAAAGATGTCTAGGAATTCTATCACCGAATTCAGGATGTACGGGGCTCCTGCCACCAGGAGTTCTTGTGGAGGAATGTACGCATGTGGGCCTGGGGGTGCTGGGAGCCAGTGGGCAGAGCAAGAACTACAAAGGCAACTCAGGAAGCTGACCTGGCTCTCACCCGCCCCACTCCCACCTCAGCTGCTTCACACCCTCGCCTCCGCTCAGACTTCAGCCCACCCACCGCTTCCCTTTGGTCTCCAGCTGCTTCTGCCAAGGTCATCAAAGACCTCCCAGTCACTCATTCTCTGCACATTTGACCCCACTGCGATCTCCCTCCTTGAGATGTTTTGTTTCCTTAGCTACCACATCACTCACTTTTCTTGTTTCTCTCCTGTTTCCCTGGCTGCTTTTCTTAACTTGTTTGTAAGCTTCCTTTTCTCTCCCTAGAGTTTATCCTCAGCCTCTTATTATTACTTTGGGCCGCACCATGAGGCATGCAGGGTCCTAGTTCCCCAACCAGGGATCAAACCTGTACCCACTGCAGTGGAAGCTCAGAGTCTTAACCACTGGACCACCAGGAAAGTCCTCCCTGTATTTTCTTTTCTTCTGCTTTATTTTTCCCAGCCTTATCGAGATGTAATTGACACTCATGTATGTTTAAGGGTACGGTATGATACATGGGTATACATACTGTGAAATCATGGCCGCAACAAGGTGAGTTAATGCCTTCCATCACCTCACATAAGTACCACTTTTGATGTGTAGGAGAACATTTAGAACATTTTAGATCTACTCTCTCGACAGCTTTCTAGTATATAATATAGTATTGTTAGCTGTACTCTCCATGCTTTGTATTACAGCCCCAGAACTTATTCATCTTACAACTGGAAGTTCATATACTTTGACCAGAATCTCCCCACCTCTTCCTCCAGCCCCTCATAACCACCACTCTGTTTCCGTGAGCTCGGCTCTTTTAGATTCCACATATACAGGAAATTGTACACTGTTTGTCTTTCTCTGACTTAATTGCACTTGGCGTAATGCCCTCAAGCTTCATCCATGTTGTCACAGATAACAGGATTTCCTTTTTTTTTTTTTTTTTGGTCTGAATAATATTCCTTTGTTTGTATGTATGTATGCCATATTTTCTTTATTCATTCATCTGTTGATGACAGGTAGGTTGTCTCCTTGTCTTGGCTGTTGTGAACCGTGCTGCAGAGAACACGGGAGAGCAGTTATCTCTTTGACATCCTACTCTTGTTTCCTTCAGGTTTATATCCAGAAGCAAGATTGCAGTATCTCATGATAGTTCTATTTTTTATTTTTTTGAGAAACCTTCATACTGTTTTCCATAGTGACTGCACCAATTTACATTCTCAGCAAGAGTGCACATGGTCTCTCTTCTCTCCACATCCCTACCATCACATGGTATGTCTTGTCTTCTTTGTAATATCCATGCTAATAGGCATCAGGTGATATCTCACTGAGGTTTTGATTTATATTTCCCTAATGATTAGTGGAAACAGTGTCAGACTTTGTTTTGGGGGGCTCCAAAATCACTGCAGATGGTGACTGCAGCCATGAAATTAAGAGACGCTTACTTCTTGGTGGAAAAGTTATGAGCAACCTAGATAGCATATTCAAAAGCAGAGACTTTACGCCGACTAAGGTCGTCTAGTCAAGGTTATGGTTTTTCCAGTAGTCATGTGAACTTTTCACATCCAGTATGGATGTGAAAGTTGGACTGTGAAGAAGGCTGAGCGCCGAAGAATTGATGCTTTTGAACTGTGGTGTTGGAGAAGACTCTTGAGAGTCTCTTGGACTGCAAGGAGATCCAATCAGTCCACTCTGAAGGAGATCAACCCTGGGATTTCTTTGGAAGGAATGATGCTAAAGCTGAAACTCCAGTACTTTGGCCACCTCATGCGAAGAGTTGACTCATTGGAAAAGACTGTGATGCTGGGAGGGATTGGGGGCAGGAGGAGAAGGGGACGACCGAGGATGAGATGGCTGGATGGCATCACTGACTCGATGGACGTGAGTGTGAGTGAACTCCGGGAGTTGGTGATGGACAGGGAAGCCTGGAGTGCTGCCATTCATGGGGTCGCAAAGAGTCGGACACGACTGAGCGACTGAACTGAACTGAAGTGAATGATTAATAAGGTTGAGCATCTTTTCATGTGCCTTCTGGCCATTTGGATATCTTTTCTGTAAAAATGTCTAGTCAGTTTCTCTACCCATTTATTTTTATTTTTTTATTGAAGTATAATTGCTTTACAGAATTTTGTTGTTTTTTGTTAAACCGCAACATGAATCAGGTATACATATAGGTATACATGTAGGTATACGTATACCTCTGCCCATTTTTAAATTAGATTGTTTGGGGTTTTGCTATTGAATTGTGTGAGTTCTTTTTATATTTTGAATACTAACCCTGTAACAGTTTGCAAGTGTTTTCTCCATTCCATAGGTTGCCTTTTCATTTTCTTGATTGTTTCTTTTGCTGGGCAGAAACTTTTTAGTTGACGTAGTTCCCTTATTAATTATTGCTTTTGTCACCTCACTTTTGATGTCATATCAAAAAATCATTGCCAAGATCCATGTCAAGGAGTTTTTTCCATATATCTTTTTGCAGAAATTTTACAGTACTTAAGGCTTTTATCCATTTTAAGATAATTTATGTGAGTGGTGTAAAACAGAGATCCAGTTTCTTTTCTTTTCTTTTTTTTTTTCTGTGATTAATTCTCCCAGCAGAGCTTCCTAGGTGTCTCAGTGGTAAAAAATGCACCTGCCAATACAGGAGATGAAAGAGACACAGGTTCCATCCCTGGGTCAGGAAGATCCCTTGGAGGAGGAAATGGTGACCTGCTCCAGTATTCTTGCCTGGGAAATCCCATGGACAGAGGAGCCTTGTGAGCTACAGTCCATGGAGTCTCAAAGAATCAGACATGACTGAGCACACACACACATAATTTTCCCAGTATACTATTTACTGAAGAGATTGTCCTTTCCCCGCTAATTACCTCGGCTACCTAGTCAAAAGTTAGTTGACCATATATGCAAGAGTTTATTTCTGGGTTGTTTTTTTTGTGTGTGTGTGTGTGTGTGTATTTTATTTTATTATATTTTTTAAGAGTTATTCAGAGATTACTTTTTATTTTTATTTTTAATTTTAATTTTTATTTTTTCATCTCAGGTGTACATGAGTTCCCAATCTTGAAACCGCCCCCCCCACCTCCCACTCCACATCAACTCTCTGGATCATCCCCGTGCACCAGTCCCAAGCATCCTGTATATTTCTGGGTTTTTGATTCTATCTGATTGGTCTATATGTCACTTTAATGCTAATACCATACCTGACTGCCGCCAATATTCATGCCCCAAATATTCCTGGTGGAAACAGGAAACATCTTACCTATCATCAAAATACTCCACAGAACGCTGCTGCTCATCAGGAAAAGCAATTCATAATAAGAGAAGAGAAGAAATGGAACTCATTGGTCTTATGCTACACATCCTATTACTGAGAAGCATCTAGCCTGACAGAGCCGACAGACAGCCTCCTGAAGATTCAGTGTAGTGCAGTGAAGAGATGGCATTTTGTGTATGAGATGGGCATTGCCATACAGAATATGTTTTGAGACAGCACCCAGTGTGTGATGCCGTTTCTCCAACTGCCGGCATATACGGGTCTGGAAATGAAAAGGTGGGTGTGGGAGTGGCTCTTCTCACCATCAAATCTAATAAGCCACTCCTAGAATTTTTGCTTCTAATTCCTACACATTTGGCCTCTGCTGATTTCGTTCATGATCTTACTTCCCAAGGGAGGAATGCTTCCATCAGGAGACACCATCGCAGGACGTGTTGGGTTAGAAGCCCAGAGTGCCACCCGGCCATGTCAGGTCTCTGCGTCCCTGGACTAGCAGAGACCAGTTGGGGAAACTGATTCTGATCATCAAGTCAGTGAAACTTTGATTTCTACTATGAAATGACATCAGTGAATAAAATCTGGACATGAGAAGACTTTCCTGGGGTACTTCTTACTCCCTGTCCATTTGTACAAGTTAATATGAACTTCCCTTGTGGTCCAGTGACTAAGACCCCATGCTCCCAATGCAGGGGACCCAGGTTTGATACCTGGTCAGGGAACTAGATCCCACATACCACAACTAAGCCTGAAAAGAAAAAAAGATCTTGCCTGCTGCAACCAAGACCCAGAGGGACCAAATACATAAATAAAATAAATATATTTTTTAAAGTGAACAGAAAACCACTGCAACCCAGCAAAGACAGAACTATTAAGAATTCGAACCCTTCAGAAATGAAACTTCAATTTACTTTACCAAGTCAAAATTCCCAAGTAGATTAGGTGCTGGCCCTAAGGGCCCAGGAACCATGGAATTAGTAGAAAAAATGAAATTATTAGTATCAACTATAACCTTGCCATCAGTAATAGAAACAATGATTGTAGCAGCTAAGCATATTTTTTTTCTTGTTTTCATGAATTTGCATATTTTGGATATTTTTGCCTTCATTCTCATTTTCTATATTACTTGATACAAATAAATTTCATGTTTATTGCCTTTGCAGTTTAGTCTTTGTATCATAGTCCACTCATGTGGGGCTTGTAATGAGCTAGAAAACCAATAAAGACACCCTGAGCAATTAAAGAGGGCTTTCCCTGGTGGTCCAGTGGTTAAGACTCAGCGCTTCTACTGCAGCGGTATAGTTTCAGTCCCCGGTTAGGGAACTAAAATCTCACATGCTGAGTGGCCAAAAAAAAAAAAGCACACAACACCCCGAGATGAATATGTAACTGGTAGGATTTTATACCTCTCTTCTTTGGCTGGGGTGATGTCTTAGTCTGCTCAGGTTGCCATAATAAAATACCACTGCCTGGGGGGCTTAAACAACCAATATTTACTTTCTCACAGCTCTAAAGGCTAGAAGTCCATTATCAAGGTGCCAGGAAATTTGGTTTCTGATGAGAATGCTTCTCCTAGTTTGTAGATAGCCGTCTTTCACTTTGTCCTTTCATGGTCTTTCCCAGCACATGCATCAGGGGATAGAGAGAGAGAGCTTCCTCTTCTTATAAGGCCGCCAATCCTATTGGATTAGGGCCTTGTTCCTGTGACCTCAGTTCAGTTCAGTTCAGTCACTCAGTCATGTCCAACTCTTTGTAACCCCATGGACTACAGCATGCCAGGCTTCCCTGTCCACCACCAACCCCCAGAGCTTGCTCAGACTCATGTCCACTGAATCAGTGATGCCATCCAACCATCTCATCCTCTGTCATCCCCTTCTCCTCCTGCCTTCAATCTTTCCCGGCATCAGAACACTCTATCTCTAAATACAGTCACAATGGCTATGAGTCTTATAACATGAGTTTCGAGGGGGACATAATTCAGTCCATAGCCAATGAGAACATTTTCATTTGTACAAGAACATCTTGTTGGGAGGAAGTCATTATTATTATGGGAAAGTTTACATAAAATCAAAGCATGCATACAGACAATACCACTAATAAACATAAATGTAAAATCCTAAACCGAAAAAAATAAGTAAATCAAGTCCAAGTTATATAAAAATAATTCATCACTAACAAGTTGGATTTATTCCAAGAACATAGATTGTTTTAACACTTGAGAAGTAATGAGTACAATTCATTTATCATAATAAAGAAAAGATCATACATGGTCATAAAAAAAGATAGAAGTGCATTTGATAAAACTCAACATGAAAGCTCAGTACTTTTTCTAAATTATTAATAGACAGTATCTCCCTTAATCCCTTAAAGAGTACCAAAAATCCTATTGTAAGCAATACACTTCATGGTAAAACAGAGCTTTTCCTTTGAGTTGGAAACAAGACAAGGTTCCCAATCTTACCACTTAACACAGTAATGTGTCCTAGCCACGATAGCAAGGCAATAAACAAACAAACAAATAAGTGGAATAAACAAAGGGCATAATGATTGGAATAATTAAATGTTCTTTGCAGATGACATAATTATGCAAGGCAAATACAAAATAAGACACAATTAGAATTTAGCAAAATCACCGGGTGCCCAAATGTATTTCTTCCTACCTACAGTAAACAGTTAGAAAATATGATTTTAAATTATTTAATTCAAAATAGCATCAAATATATGAAATTTTAAAAATAAGTCAAAAGAAAAATGAGCAAAACCACCACACCAAAAACTAAAGAAAAATTATTGAGACCAAAATAAATGGAATGACATGTTAATGGATTAAAAATTTGGAAAAATTTATATAAGACATGAAATTCATATAAATGGATTAAAGGTAAGGAAGTTAATTCTCCCTAAATAGATTTATGGATTTAATAAAATCTCATTAAAAAATGCTAGCAGTTTCTTTTGTATAAAATTTTCAAGATGGTTATAAATTTTATTTGGAAATGCAAAGGACCAAGAATACTGAAAAAAATATTGAAGGGAAAAAAAGTGGGCTTATTCTAGTGAATAAGAAGATTTATTACAAAGCTACAGTAATTAAGGGAGTGTCATTTTTCTGCAAAGATAGCCAAATACACCAGATACAACAGAGGAATAGATCAGAGACTCTACAATCAGTGCTACACTTACATGGATGACTGTTTTTTGAAAAAGGTCACACAGCTAAGCAAGGTGGGAAAAAATGACCTGTTCGATAAAAGTTGTTGGGATGATTGGATATCTAAACATACAAAATGAATCTTGACCCTGACACCATACTACACATTAATCAATTTAGTTGAATTTTAGATATAAATGTGAAAGGAAAATATAATACAAAATTTTAGTATGACATAAGGAAAGGCTTCTTCAACAGGAGACCATAAAACTCCTACAGGAAAAGATCAGTTCAGTTGCTCAGTTGTGTCCAACTCTTTGTGACCCCATGGACTGCAACCCACAAGGTTCCTCTGTCCATGGGATAGTCCAGGCAAGAATACTGAAGTAGGCTGCCATGCCTTCCTCCAGGGGATCCTCCCAAAACAGGGATCAAACTTGGGTCTCTTTCATCTCTTCCATTGATAGGATGATTTTTTTACCAACACCACCACCTCTAAACAGGAAAATGCAAATTAAAACAACACACTGGACATTACACACATATACATCAGAAGGGCTAATTTTTCTTTTAAATGGAGAAAAGAAACAGGAGAAAATGTGAGAATGTTGAGTAACTGGAACTCTTAACTACTGTAAGTAGTGTAAAATGGTGGAACTTTGAAAATCTGTGTAGTAGTTTTTATTAAATTTGGAAATTCACATTCACTATGTCACTAGTTTAAGCAACACTGTTATTATTCTTTTGTGTCTTGATTCTGTTGTTCAGCACTGAGTCTGTGAGATTCGTTTACGTAATTATTGTGTACCGTTCATCATCATCCATCTTGAGTTTCTGAGGTTGCTCTGTTCTCGGTTGACTATTGATTACCCACATCAATTCTCCAACATGTGGGGAGCAGAGTAATACCCACTTTCCTCAGCTCCACCTACAGAAACAGAAAACTGACCACCTTCACCCTCCTACCATCCTCTTTTGAGCATTATCTTAAGCATAAGGGCATCTTCCCCTTTGAAATTGGGCTAAAGATTCAAAGAACAGAGAGTGAAGCCCAAATAAAGTTCAGGTATTGGGTTGGCCAGAAAGTTTCTTTTCCCATACGATGTCACAAGAAAAACCCTAAAGGAGCTTTTTGGCCAACCGGATACTTTAGAGGCCAGGCATATAAAATTAGGGTAAGTCGAATTGTTTAAAAGAGAAAATCATGGAAGCAGAGGATTGAAATTCCAAAGACATTGAAAAGTTTTGCTGTATTCCAGGTACTGGGCTAGACTAACCTAGCCTGGGACACCAAGAAAGACTCTTGGTGGAGAACACACCAGAACAGAGTCTGAAGCCTATGTAGACATGAGTCAGCTGATGTGGGGCACAGAGAAGCACTGAGAGAATTCAGCAGATGGAGAAGCATGAGCAGAGGCCCTGGGTGAGTACCAGCATGAGACATTTTGAAGACCATAGGCACTCATTTGGACAAAAACACAACAGCAGAGAGTGGCTGGGTCAGTGTGGTATGTAAGAGGTGGCTTTCAGAAGGCCTTGAGGGCCACAGTGCAGAGCTGGGCTGTATCCTCTCGGTTCTCTGGAACCTCTAAAATTTTCAGTGAGAATAAAAAATAAAATAAAATTTTTAATGCAATGTTATAGTTGGTGGTGATGACAAACTCAGATCTGCCTGATTTGAGGGTAGTATTACAGAGGTCGAACTGATATGATTCAGTGATCAATTGCAATGAAGGTGAGAGAAATGGTGAATTTAAGGATAGGGCTAAGGTTTCTGATGTTGGTAATAAAGCCACTGCTGCTCCCTTGCATTGAGGAGGATGTAGAGGGGTTAAGAAGCTGGATGACTAGTTCACTTTTGGAAAATTGAGAGCTAGAAAGGTGCAAATTAATCCAACCAGGGAAGAAGAGCTTGCGACACTATGTGGGAGAGATTAACATTTAAGGGAAAAAGAGATCATAAAAGACAACAGAAAGGACATTTCAGTGTAAGTGCTATTTTAGGCCTGAGGGCTAGAACGTGTCCACTGGCTTCAGCAATAAGGCAGTGATGATTTGGGGTGGCTGGGGCAGAAGCTAGGTACCAGTGAGTGAGACATATATGCTATCATACGTAAAACAGACAGCCAGTGGGGATTTGCTGTATGGTTCATGGACTCAAATCGGGGCTCCCTAGCAACCTAGAGAGGTACAATGGGGTGGGAGGTGGGAGGGAGGTTGAAGAGGGAGGGACATATGTATACCTAGGGCTGATTCATATTGATGTATGGCAGAAACCAACGCAATATTGTAAAGCAATTCTTCAATTAAAAATAGATAATTTTTTTTTTTTAGAGTGAGTGAAAGAAGGAGTTGGAATAAGAAAGTGGACATGATGGTTACAGACCACCCTTTCAAAGAGCTTAACTCAAGAAAGGAAATGGCCATCAGGAAAGACAAGGGAGGTTTTTTTAAATATTAGATTATATAAGCATTTTATGCGGAGGATATCCTCAGTAAAATGGAAGAAAGTTACACCCCCTGGAAATGGTAATTAGTGGAGCATCGTCTAGGGAGAGACCCTTCTACTGCGACAGGAAGACGAGAGCCTTGTGGCAGCAGTGAGTCTGCGAAGCAGAGGCCCAGCGGTTCTCTGCTCTTCCAAAGCCGAGGGAGGACCTTTGCTGTGTGAGGGTGAGGCTGCAGGCTGCAGGCTGTAGGTCTGGGGTGGCCCCAACCTTCTTAGTAGTGACACTTTCTCCCATGCTTCTCAGCTGCCTGGGGGCGGTGATGCAAAGATTAGGAAGATTTGGGCTGATGGAAGATGAGGGCTTTGCCAGGTTTGTGGGGAGAGATGGACAAAGGAAGTGAAGGTTTGGAGTAAAGGTAATTATTGCTAAATTAAGGTTCTTTGGAGCGTCATAGGATAGGGTGCTTAGTCTTTTTCAGGTTCATCATTCTATAAAGGGGGTGGCTGAAGAACTTGTCCAGAATCAGAGCTCATTGCTGGTAGAGTGGTGTCCAAAATTTAGAACCTTTGACCCTGTGTCTTTTCTACTGCGCCCATTGAGGGGTTTTCTGTCCCGGCTCCTCTCTGCCCTGAGCACTTGCCCATGGGCACTAAATTGCAGGGTGGATTATTAGAACATGGTCATCAGGCATCTGGAGAAGGCAGGTTTGCTTCACCTCTGACATTGCTTTTGAGCATCACTGAGTCACAGGTTGCTCCATGCAGACACGGGCTGCTTAGGTTTACAAGTTAACAGGTGAAAACCTTTTCTCTTACTGCTGGTTTCCAGCAGACACCCAGGAAGCACAGGGTTAGTAACACAGGGAAGGAAACTGGATAAGAGACAAAGCCATCCTATAGGTCTGCATCTCTATTCCCACACTGGAAATAGGTTCCTCTGCACCATTTTCCTAGACTCCACATATATGCATTAATACACAACATTTGTTTTTCTGACTTTTTCCATTCTATGTGATGGACTCTGGGTCCATCCACCTCTCTACAAATGACCCAGTTTCATTCCTTTGTATTGCCATCTATACACTACCCTGTGTAAAACAGACAGCTTGTGGGAACGTGCTGTAAAGCACAGGAAGTTCAGCTTGGTACTCTGGATGCCCTAGAGCGGTGAGGTGGGGAAAGGTGGGAGGGAGGTTCAGGAGGGAGGGGATTTATGTATACATATGGCTGATTCACTTCATTGTGCAGCAGAAACTAACACAGAATAGAAAAACAATATAATAAAATCTGGAGGAAAAAAGAGACAAAGCCAGTGATTGTAGAATGCCCCCACAGTGGAGAACTTTAAAACTCTTTCCCTACTTTCCTCCAGTCACCTTTTCTGATGCCAATTCTTTTCGCTGTACTTTGAACATTTCCCCTTTGATTTTACTGTCTTTTTTGTTACAAGAAGAAACAGTCATTACTGGGATGTTGGCTTTTGTGAAACAGCAAGGGATGGGCTCCTTGCTGACACTGTCCCAGAGATTTAATGTATCATGGAACCTCTGATGCCGTCATTTTCAGAGTTGAATGTCGTGTCAGTCTCTTTCTCAATGGTTATCAGACTAATTCTGAAAAAGAACAGGGCCCACTACCAATTAGAATTATTCTCCAATAGGGCAGATATATATATTTCAAATATTTAAGTTTAATTACAATTATATAAGTGATCTCAGATCATTATTAAAATTCATTTGCATTGCAACAAAGGAAAGATATCCTTGAAGTTATTATTCACTCAGTCATGTCCGACTCTTTGCGACCCCATGAACTGTACAGCCCACCAGCCTCCCCTGTCCATGGATGATTTCCCAGGCAAGAATACTGGAGTGGGTTGCCATTCCCTTCTCCAGGAGATCTTCCTGATCCAGGAATTGAACTTGGGTCTCCTGTATTGCAGGCAGATTCTTTACCATCTGAGCCATCTTGGAAGCCCATCCTTGAAGTTACAGATCTCAAAATAATATGAGTTAAGAATACTATACAGACCTTTAAAAATAACTGTAGGAACAGGGTTGAACACACTGTTTCGAAACTTACACTGTATTAACATTTTATTTTGTTGGACATCATGACTCAGGCTTAGAGTTACCACATTCAGCAAATAACAACACAGGGTGCTCAGTTAAATTTGAATTTCAGATAAGCAACAGGTAATTTTTAGTATAAATATGATGCACACTTGCATATGTAAGGCAAGTCTCTGCCTCTCTGAGCCTCAGTTTCCTTATCTATAAAACAGAGGCAAGGGTAAGATAATCTAAGGCTTCCTTTACCTTTGACATTTACGATTAAAATCGGAAGGAACATTCTTATGTCATTTTCCCACTTACCCAGATGTGTCCAGATCTCTGGGGCCAGCTGCTCAGAAGGTCACAATAGGTAACCCCAGTGAAAGTGTTAGTCACTCAGTCATTAGTCTGACTCTGTGACTCCATGGACAGTAGCCGGCCAACTCCTCTGTTAGTGGGATTCTCCAGGCAAGAATACTAGAGTGGGTAGCCATTCCCTTCTCCAGGGGATCTTCCCGGCCCAGGGATCGAATCTGGGTCTCCTGCATTGCAGCTTGATTTTTTTAACCGTCTGAGCCACCGAGGAAGCCCCAGCCCCTAAATCTGAAATAGCACTGGTGACAGGGACTGGAAGGGGCTAGCTCCCCCTTCTGGACACCTGGCATCATGAAACAGTTCCACAGTTCCAGGGACTCAGTCTCAGATCAATTTGAAATTACGTGGATTCCAAGTTTACTTGAAGCCCATCTTTCCCCACATCCACCGGAGACACATTAGAACTCAGGCATGCCCATCCTAACTTTACCTGGAAACACAGGCTCCAGGAACATAATAGGAATTCAGTAAATGTTTATTTAATAAATGAGGGAATGGTAGACTAACCAGGTACACTGAGGTTCACACATCCTTTCATGTGTGTCTGTGGCTCTGGATTGAAAGTATCCCTGCATTGTTCACCATTTTCTAAATGTAAGTCTTAAATTTGCAGACAGGCTTCCCTGGTAGCTCAGTGGTAAAGAAACCACCCGCAGTGCAGGAGACACGGGTTGGATCAGGAAGATCCACTGGAGAAGGAAATGGCAACCCACTCCAGTATTCATGCCTGGGAAATCCTATGGACAGAGGAGCTTGGTGGGCTGCAGTCTGTAGAGTCTCGAAAAAGTTGCCCATGACTTAGTGACTAAAAAACAATAACATAAATTACTAAGAGTTTTGCTCCAGTAGGAGATTCTGGGTGCTTTAATGAATGCTTCATCATGTGGATACAGATAAATATTATACTTAGAGGATGTGTATTGAATTCGTCTTAGCCCTCTTTTCCCCTAGTCTCTTGGCTTTCACTGCAATGCACTGTAACTAGGAAACAAGCACATAATCTAAATGTACACCAAAGGCAGAATGTGGTCATATCAAAGGAAAGGCGTTTACATGTGCAGATTACCTTCACTGTGGCAGGCACTGTGCATCCATGGAATTATCATTAAAAGCGTTCTAGCAGTTTGATGAGGTGAATTTTCATTCACCTACCCTCTTTTTAAAAATAATTTTATATTTATTTATGGCTGTGCTGGGTCTTCACTGCCGCGTGGGCTTTTCTCTGGTTGGGGCGAGTGGGAGGGAGCTCCTTTCTGGTTGCGGTGCGCGGCTTCTCATTGCAGCGGCTTGTCTTGTTATGGAGCACAGGCTCTAAGGTACATGGGCTTCAACAGCTGCAGTTACCAGGCACTAGAGCACAGGCTCAGTAGCTGTGCACAGGTTTAGTTGATCCATGGCATGTGGGATCCTCCCAGACCAGGGATCAAACCTGTGTCTACTGTGTCGACAGGCGAACTCTTTTACCACTGAGCCACCAGGGAAGCCCTCTCTTTTGCTTGGAAGAGATTTTTTTTTTTCCCCCATGCTCTTAGGTCATACAAATAGTAACAGAATTGAACTTCAAACCTAGTTTCCTTGTCTGAAAGAAAATGCAACATTAGGCAAAAGGGTATTTGTCCAATGGAACTGGTGAAAGGAGTGGAAGGAACTACAGACATCAGATGAAAATTAGAGGATTGTGGTATTTTAACAGAACTAAACAAAAGTTTACATTTGCTTGTCCATCTGAGCAAGGAGGTCCTTCTGTCAATTGTCAGACACATCGCCTCTACTTCCTAACTTCTTTTGTTTTATTTGGTTTGTTGAAGGGAGGACAGAGAAGGGGGCGTGGTCAGGGAGTCAGGAATCTAGCATCCTCAGTGCCTCTTGGTACCTTTATCATCCTAGATGAGTCATTTAGCTTCCCAGCCTCAGTTATTCCATTTCTAAAATATCAGCTCTACCAACCCAATGCCCTCCCAATAGCATGCTGTACATACAGGGGACCCACAAGAAATATACATTTCTGGTGAGTGTTCATTTCATAGCACTGTACAGAAATCATAGTGACCACCTTGACTAAAGGCTATGGAGATGAATATTTGTTTTTCTAAGACCAGCAAGTGTGGCAGGAAAAAAAAGACTTGAGGTGCATGATGGATTTTAAGATCCTTTGGATTCCAGGTCAGTCTGGCTGCTGTGGTGACTACAATGATTCTGGGCACACTTGATTACTGTCCTTTCTACTCGGCAGGGGGATAAATCTTTTTATGATTCTCAATTGCATTTAACACCTTGACAATAAAAATGAGAAATTTTGCACGAAGCGTTGATTTACTCATGATTAGAGCTATAGCAGTTCAGACCAAGTTACTGAATTTGACGGCTGAAGAAATATAAACATCCAACGGTGGGTTGTTCCAAGTGAAAACCACTGTGCTGCTTTCAGAAACATTTGGCGAGGGATTTGTGTGGGGACAAAAGAATAGCAAAGGCCAAAAATGAACAAATGACAAGCTGGTTATCCACGGATGCCCTGTGGAGTCATAGAAACTGAAAGAGAGATTTCTGGCTGTGATTTCAGGGTCATAATTCCTTCTTGGGACTGCATGCAAATTAAGGAAGAGTTGGCACGATGTGACCATATCAAGGAATTTATGAGTCAGCATAAATAAATAAAAATGCTGAATAGGAGACTAAGTAATTGCCTCTATTTCTTGTCTAACTGCCTATTCTTAAAGTTATACGAGAATCATAAATAATGAAACCTGAACAGTATGAATGCATGCCCACAAGCTGGAAGTTCAAAATAAAATCAGCATTCTGCATGAAGATTTTTAAAGATAAGTTATCAGATATAACCCATTCCATGGACTTTTATCTATTAAAGAAGAAATCATAAGCTCCCTCTTGTCAGCAGATAAAAATGAAAGAATTATTTTTAGCCTAAATCTCAGGCACTAAAATATTTCCAGCTTCCGGAGACTACCAGGATGTAAGGTACATTCGGAAATTTTTGTCCTTGGAGGATAGAGGATTATTTGGGACCAGCAAAGAATGTGTCCCCTCTTGAATTTCACACATTCTGCAACTTACTTCCCCTAAAATACAGATATGATAAAGGCCCCTCCCTTTGAAATATGGGAAACAAACTTTGGCAAACAGATTTCTCTTAAGGGATATTAGAAATGATTTGACACTTACACTGTCTATGCCACTATTACTGAGCTTACTACGCTCATAGTCGTGATGACTGCCTCTTCTGAAACATTACCAGGGCCCTACTGCAGACGATGACTGCAGCCACGAAATCAAAAGACGCTTACTCCTTGGAAGAAAAGCTATGACCAACCTAGACAGCATATTCAAAAGCAGAGACATTACTTTGCCAACAAAGGTCTGTCTAGTCAAGGCTATGGTTTTTCCTGTGGTCATGTATGGATCTGAGAGTTGGACTATGAAGAAACCTGAGCGCCAAAGAATTGATGCAAAGAGTCGGACATGACTGAGTGACTGAACTGAACCTAGTATTTAGTCATGAACTTATTAATCTGTTCGGGGTGACTATTTCTGTAGCTCCAATTTGCTACATCTTTTTTTTGTTTGTTTTCTTCAGCAGCTAATTCCTTTATACTGGTATGCTGAGATCATTTTCTCTCTACCATCTCAAATTTCCGTCCCTACTTCCCCACCATGAACAAATGACAATTTCCCTGAGAGCAGGATTATGTCTGTCTTGCTCATAGCTCTGTCCTCAACCCCTTATGTATTCAGTTCAGTTCAGTTCAGTCACTCAGTCATGTTCAGTCTTTGCGACCCCATGAATCGCAGCACGCCAGGCCTCCCTGTCCATCACCAACTCCTGGAGTTCACTCACACTCACGTCCATCGAGTCCGTGATGCCATCCAGCCATCTCATCCTCGGTCATGCCTTTCTCCTCCTGCGCCCAATCCCTCCCAGCATCAGGGTCTTTTCCAATGAGTNGTTTTGACATCATAAGATATGACCATCTAACTTGGCGACGACCTTCCAATTATATGATTCTGGGATCAAATACCTGTCCAGTTTAAGTAAATCTTATTCGTAGATCCTTATGTTTAGATGTCTTACAATCAAGATAATAATTAGTAACTGATATATGCCGCCTAATTCTTTGAGAAATCTTTCATCTCAACCTAATTTCAATCTGATATTTAGCACATGAGAATTTCCCTCAGCCAGGCTTGTTTTTCAGATATTCCAAATTCTCCTGGCTAAAGATATTTCAGGTGTCCTACAAATGAGGGCTCACTTTCCAGCATGTGTAGCTGACACAGAGAAGGAAGGTAACTCTGTGCAGCACGCATTTCATGANATGAGAATTTCCCTCAGCCAGGCTTGTTTTTCAGATATTCCAAATTCTCCTGGCTAAAGATATTTCAGGTGTCCTACAAATGAGGGCTCACTTTCCGGCATGTGTAGCTGACACAGAGAAGGAAGGTAACTCTGTGCAGCACGCATTTCATGAAATCTCCTTGGAAAGTAAAGTTTTGCTTCTCTGACTGATTCAGTTCCGTAACTTGTGTGCCTCTTGTAAATTTGAAGAGTGGTCACAAGGCAGTGGTGTAGAAGGAACTGTCAACTGTTTATACTTCATATAACCTATCTGGGAGGTAAAACTGAATTAATAACAACTGTATCTCCCAGGGGTACAACGCTCTGTGCAATGTGCTTGGAGAAAGTTGTTATCAAAAGTTGTGTCTTGCTCAGAGAAACCACAGTGCTCTATATCCTTCAGGCTATTTCTTTACTCACTGGCCACAGGCTTGACCTGCAGCTCTAGTCCTAAAGAACTCTCTACATTCCCTAAATGCCCCAGGCACATCTTCCTCCTTCTTCCTGAAGGTCATCATAGTTGTCTATTCAAAACATCACAGATTTTTAAAAAGCCTTCCTTCCAGGGGAATTTAGGGGAGAATGGATAGATGTATATGTATGGCTGAGTCTCTGCTGTCTGCCCGAAACTATAATAACATTGTTAACTGGCTATACTCCAATATAAAAAAAAGTGTAAAAAGTAAAGAAATAATTTAAAAACCTTCTCTTTTTTCCCCCCATAATGATTATCATCCTGCAATGTAATAAGTATTTTATTTGTTCCCAGAATTTGTCTACTTACACTAAAATGCATCCTCCTTAATGCAGGAATTTTTGTTTGCTTTATTCACTGTTGTAGTCCTAGTGCTTAGTGCTTAACACATAGTAGGTGCTTAATTAATATCTGTTCATAAAATTGATGATGTCCAATCAATATAATAAAGAACATTTAAGATTAACTATATCGTGCATAGGGTTTAATGCAGTTGTTCATTTCAAATTGTCAGACAAAATTCTCCAACTTAAAATACACACACACCCCAACAACAACAGCCCATTACTTTGGGAGGGTATATATACAAGTGGAAGAAATGAGGTGCAGAATTAGGGAATGCAGACTAGAAGCACCACTGAGGAGTGAGAACTTGAGGACAGTCTGCTGCTGCTGCTGCTAAGTCACTTCAGTTGTGTCCGACTCTGTGTGACCCCATAGACAGCAGCCCACTGTCCCTGGAATTCTCCAGGCAAGAACACTGGAGTGGGCAGTCTAAGTCTGGTTATATATCGTACATGCAGGTGGGGCCTTGATTGCTAGAAATAATTGCCCTGAATAATTTCTGAAAGTTTCTGCCACTCCTGATCTGCTTATCTTCACTGTCCCCAGGACTCGGCAACCTGGTTTGCTTCCTTGCCAGAGAAGTTAGAAAATGATAGCAGAATCAGTGTTTTATAAGCATGGGAATGGGGTGAGGTAGCTTCCTGGGATGAGGACTGGGTTGCAACAGCGATTTCAGGAACCTGGTTCCACCTAGCTGGACCTGTGCTGGCTCTGGCTTCCCCAGGGTTTTCTTGGAGAAGCAGGTAACTCATAAAATGCACAGGATTGTCTGACCCTCTTTCTTGCCTTCCAACAGATAGTTCTGAGCCCCATCCTCTCCAGAGGGTCCCATGTGACCGAGCAACCAGTTGTGTTTCTATGAGAAGCTACAGCCCTCTACCCCTTACTCTTCATTCCCTGGAATTGGATTCATCTTCCCTCTCCACTCATACCCTATGTGCAATAAAAATGAGCTTGCTAAAGAGCCTCTTGATGAAGGTGAAAGAGGAGAGTGAAAAGGCTGGCTTAAGATTCAACATTCAGAAAACTAGGATCATGGCATCCGGTCCCTTTACTTCATAGCAAATAGATGGGGAAACAATGGAAACAGTAAGAGATTATTTTCTTGGGCTCCAAAATCACTGCAGACAGTGACTGCAGCCACAAAATTAAAAGATGCTTGCTCCTTGGAAGAAAAGCTATGACAAACCTAGACAGCGTATTAAAAAGTAGAGATATCACTTTGCTGACAAAGGTCCGTCTAGTAAAAGCTATGGTTTTTGCAGTAGTCAAGTACAAATGTGAGAATTGGACCATAAAGAAGGCTGAGCACCGAAGAATTGATGCTTTTAACTGTGGTGCTGGAGAACTCTTGAGAGTCCCTTGGGCTGCAAGGGGATCAAACTAGTCAATACTGTGTGGATCACAATAAACTGTGGAAAATTCTGAAAGACATGGGAATACCTGACCACCTGACTTGCCTCTTGAGAAATCTGAATGCAGGCCAGGAAGCAACAGTTAGAACTGGACATGTAACAACAGACTGGTTCCAAATGGGAAAAAGAGTATGTCAAGGCTGTATATTGTCACTCTGCTTATTTAACTTCTATGCAGAGTATATCATGAGAAACGCTGGACTGGAAGAAACACAAGCTGGAACCAAGATTGCCGGGAGAAATATCAATAACCTCAGATATGCAGATGACATCACCCTTATGGCAGAAAGTGAAGAGGAACTAAAAAGCCTCTTGATGAAAGTGAAATAGGAGAATGAAAAAGCTGGCTTAAAGCTCAACATTCAGAAAACGAAGATCATGGCATCTGGTCCCATCACTTCATGGGAAATAGATGGGGAAACAGTG
>SJYA01003091.1:3091935-3128656 GCA_006410615.1 Neotragus moschatus | reverse complement strand
TGAAAGTGAAAGAGAAGAGTGAAAAAGTTGGCTTAAAGCTCAACATTCAGAAAACTAAGACCATGGCATCCGGTCCCATCACTTCATGGCAGATAGATAGGGAAACAGAGGAAACAGTGGCTGACTATTTTTATGGGCTCCAAAATCACTGCAGATGGTGATTGCCGCCATGAAATTAAAAGATGCTTACTCCTTAGAAGGAAAGTTATGACCAACCTAGATAGCATATTAAGAAGCAGAAACATTACTTTGCCAACGAAGGTCCATCTAGTCAAGGCTATGGTTTTTCCAGTGGTCATGTACGGATGTGAGAGTTGGACCATAAAGAAAGCTGAGTGCCGAAGAATAGATGCCTTTGAACTGTGGTGTTGGAGAAGACTCTTGAGAGTCCCTTGGACTGCAAGGAGATCCAACCAGTTCATCCTAAAGGAGATCAGTCCTGGGTGTTCATTGGAAGGACTGATGTTGAAGCTGAAACTCCAATACTTTGGCCAGCTGATGTGAAGAGCTGACTCGTTGGAAAAGGCCCTGATGCTGCAGGAGGAAATGGAGGGCAGGAGGGCAGGAGGAAATGGGATGACAGAGGATGAGATGGTTGGATGGCATCATCGACTCGATGGACATGGGTTTGAGTGGACTGCGGGAGTTGGTGATGGGCAGGGAGGCCTGGTGTGCTGCAGTTCATGGGGTCGAAAGAGTCGGACACGACTGAGCAACTGAATTGAACTGAACTGAACACAGTCAAAGGTTTTGGCATAATCAGAAGCAGAAGCAGATGTTTTTCTGATATTCTTTTGCTTTTTCAATGATCCTGCAGATGGTGGCAATTCGATCTCTGGTTCCTCTGCCTTTTCTAAATCTAGCTTGAACATCTGGAAGTTCATGGTTCACGTACTATTGAAGCCTGGCTTGGAGAATTTTGAGCATTACTTTGCTAGCATGTGAGATAAGTGAAATTGTGCGGTAGTTTGAACATTCTTTGGCATTACCTTTCTTTGGGATTGGAATTTTTAAGAATTAAAAAAAGTTGCTATCTAGCAAAAGTCAAATAATCATAAAGTAAATGGTAGAATTTCAAGTGAAGACTGAAAGACATGAAGATGGGTTATTGTAGTCAGAAAAAGTTGTCTGAAATTTTATTCATTCACTCAACAAAGAGTATTAAGCACTAATGTAGGTGCTGGAGATCACAAGTGCTGGAGTAGTGAGCAAGATGTACAGACCCTTTTTCTGAAAGGAGCTTAAATACCACTGAAACAGACAAATGACAAATAAATACTTAATATAGTATTTGACGATGCAATGTCAAGTGGTAATAAATGATATGAAGAAAAATAAAGAGCAGAGGACGGATACAGTGATGAAATGTTCTTTTGGGGAGCATGGTTAGAGAAGGCCTCTCTGTGAAGGAAACTTAAGCTGAGAGTTTCATGAAGTCAGAGAAGGATTCTTGGGAAAGTCCAAGGACTAGCACCCAGCTCTGCACACTCATAAGGCATTTGTTGGATTAGCTTTTTGTTTCTTTTTAATTTTTTGGCTGCACTGCATGGCACGTGGGAGCTTAGCTCCCTCACCAGGGATTGAACCCAAGTCCCCTACATTAGAAGTGCAGAGTCTTAATCACCAAATCACCAGGGAGGTCTCAAGCTTTGAACTGAGAATACATACAGAGTAAGGGAAAGAGAAAAGCTTTTGCCTTTCCTTTTTATCTCAAAAGTATCTAAGTCTGAACCTCTCCTAAATTCCTCTTGGTGGCTGGTGGTATTTTTTAAATTAATCAACATCAAAAATCGAAGCTACATCACTGCAAGATTGCTTCTAATCTATTCTAGCTCCATTATTATTATTTATTTATGTACCTCATATCCATATAAAATGGTATATACTTTGAAAGCAAAGTCTATATTCTTCCAGCATTACATTCCCTGAAATACCTAGTATGGTGCCTGTCACAGAGTCAGTAAACACTTATTTGTTGAAGTTAAATTTTTATTTTTATTATCATAAGTGCTTCTGCAAAAGCAGAGACATTACTTTGCCGACTAAGGTCCATCTAGTCAAGGCTATGGTTTATCCAGTAGTCATNTGACTGCAGCCATGAAATTAAAAGGAGTAAGACTCCTTGGAAGAAAAGTTATGAGCAACCTAGATAGTATATTCCAAAGCAGAGACATTACTTTTCCGACTAAGGTCCCTCTAGTCCAGGCTATGGTTTTTCCTGTGGTCATGTATAGATGTGAGAGTTGGACTGTGAAGAAGGCTGAGCACCAAATAGTTGATGCTTTTGAACTGTGGTGTTGGAGAAGACTCTTGAGAGTCCCTTGGACTGCAAGGAGATCCAACCAGTCCATTCTGAAGATCAACCCTGGGATTTCTTTGGAAGGAATGATGCTAAAGCTGAAACTCCAGTACTTTGGCCACCTCATGCAAAGAGTTGACTCATTGGAAAAGACTCTGATGCTGGGAGGGATTGGGGGCAGGAGGAGAAGGGGACGACCAAGGATGAGATGGCTGGATGGCATCACGGACTCGATGGGCGTGAGTCTGAGTGAACTCCGGGAGATGATGATGGACAGGGAGACCTGGTGTGCTGCGATTCATGTGGTCGCAAAGAGTCGGACACGACTGAGCGACTGAACTGAACTGACTGATAAACCACTCACCCAGCTTCCTCTAATGTTAACCCAAGAGAACCGTGAGAGCATCCTCTGGATGACCAGCTTCAAAAAGAGGAAGACACAGGCTATCTTGGTGTGAAGGTCTATCCAGGGTAGACCAGATTCCCCACCAAGTTCAAGCCTACAGGGGAAGGATCCTTTCATTCAGCCAACTCCATGTTTTTTTTAACATCAAAAACATTTTGTATTGGGGTATAGCTGATTAACAATGTTGTGATAGTTTCAGGTGAACAGCGAAGGGACTCAGCCATACATATACAAGAACCCATTTTCCCCCAAACTCCCCTCCCATCCAGGCTGCCACATAACACTGAGCAGAGTTCCCTGTGCTATACAGTAGGTCTTTGCTGGTTCCCCCAGCAACCATAAGTTTGTTTTCTAAGTCTGTGAGCCTCTTTCTGTTTTGTAAGTAAGCTCATTTGTATCATTTCTTTTTAGATTCTACATATAAGGAATGTCATATAGTACTTCTCTTTCTGTCTGACTTACTGCACTCAGTATGACATTCTCTAGGTCCATCCACGTCGCTGTAAATGGCATTGCTTCATTCTTTTTAATGGCTGAGTAATATTCCATTGCATACATGGAGCTCATCTTCTTTATCCCTTCCTCTGCTGATGGACATTTAGGTTGCTTCTGTGTCTTGGCTATTGTAAACAGTGCTTCAGTGAACACTGTGTCTTTTTAGGTCATGATTTTCTCTCAATATATGTCCAGAAGTGGGATTGCAGGGTCATATGGTGGCAGCCAATCCATCTTTGTGCAACAGTTTTTCCCCATGGGCAAAGCAAAGCTTGTCCTTGTGCTCCTTACCTTGGAAGATGTTTGGAACTTTTTTGATTCACCCCTCCCACCTGAAACGTTGCTGTTAGCTTAGGTTCTCTCTTTAGAGGTCAGGTATGACAGAGAAGTTCCAAGAAGCAGTTCCTCAGGATACCCTGGTCTTCTCTTTTTCTGGAAAATGAGAATAAACCTCCCTAGAAATTCACTTCACCAAGGGAATTCCCTGGCCCAGCATAACCAAAATGGGCAACAAGAAATGTCCATAGAAAGGGCTCAGTTAAATCTTGTATCTACAAAGCTAGAAAACAAGATTGAAGTATCTTGTAAGCAGACGCATCTTCCAATAAGTGTATTTCTGAAGATAGAGAACTATATAGCAAGGTGCCTTTCCCCTCTTTCTACTGAAGAAAACTTTTTTGTCCATTACTTTTATTGCTGTTAAGAGATAATACAGTGGTTCAAGTGGAAGCCTGATATAATTAGAATTCTTAGAATAATGTTTTATAACTGTAGATCCTTTAAATGTGAATCTTATCAATTAATTGCTTCCATTTTATTCTATTTCTAGCTAGTATAATTAAGGTGTTTTTGTTCTTAACAAGACCCTGAAATCATCCAGAAACACAGCAATAATAATTTTTGATCTTTATTCTAAAATGAGTTTGAGCTTTTTCTCTTTTGGTTTCACTGCTTTCATTTAAGTGTTCATACAGTAATTCCAGTGAAAACCTCATGGGAACATAATTCTTAGGATAATGTTCTGTAAATGTGTATTCTGTAAATGTGAATCTCATTAGTAATTAGCTTTCTTTTTATTTGCTTTCCAGATAGTGTATAGTATTTCTATTGTTGCTGTCTATTAATAACAAGTTTCTTATCTTGATCCACAAACAGCAGTGTTTTGTGTCTCTGCTAATTCAGCATTTTCATTCATTTCATTTCAATGCTGTTGTTAAGTCCTCATATAGTCATCCAAGTGGAAGTTTGATCAGAGTCTTTTCTTAGGATAGTGTGATGAATGTATTTCATTCGAAAGTAAAATTTCATGAGTGAATTATTAACTTTTATTTCTAGATAAGGAAAGATAGGATTTCAGTTGCTGGTGTCAAAAAATCATTTCCCATAACCTGAACTATGAGAAAAGTTTTACATGAGCAGTCATACCATTGGAGGTATTTGAAAGTCAAAGTCTATATCTGCTTTCCATAGCTTGCATTTACCCTAGTTGTAAGATTAATATATTTACCCAAGTAAATGTTAGCTTACCCTCTGATGGCGCTCACTATACACAGTGTAAAATGCACAGCCCTCACTAGGGACTGCAAAGCCCCAGATGTGCTGAGCTCCGCTGTTCCACTGACCTGTCTCATGCCCACTGAACTTTGGTCACTCTGTCTTCCCCTAGAGCCTCAACCCACCAAGTCTCTTCCATCTTTTCCTTCATGCTATTCCCTGTCTGCCTGAAATGCTAGCCCCCATCCCCAAAGAGGCCTGTCTCCCCTCACTCTTGTGGTCTCAAATATCCATCTTCGAAGAAGCTTTCACTGAGTTCGCAACCACAATGAGTTCCTCTGTTTCACGACATTCTGAGCTTTGTACCTTTTTATTAGTAGCATTATCAGAATGTGCAGTTGTAAAATTACTCATGTGATCATGTTTGAATGTGTGTTTCCCTACCTCCACATCATCTGGGATTAGGTCTGCTTCCTATTCATGTACCATGTCCAGTGTTTTCAGAGCAGCAAGGGGAGAGGGCTCCTGGCACTTGGTGGGACACTTTTCCCTGAGCAGGTATTTTATGTTTGGCTGCAACAACAAAGCATAAAACACAGCCTTCCAGCGCCTAACGAAGCAAGCGTTTCTTTCTCGCTCATGAGTTTGTGGATGAGCTGTCGCCTGCCTGGGCTTGGCAGGCCTTGGGTTTCAGGTCAGCTTCCTTCTCTGAGGCCTGCTTGTCATTTGAGGGCCCAGGCAGAAGAGACGGTGGCAACCTAGGCCCAGTCCTCACGGAAGACAGCACAAACCCAGGCGGCAGACGGGAACACAAGCCGCATCTCAAAGCCTCTGTTCAGAACACATGTGCCCACTTTTCTGCACATCTTTCACTGATCAGAGGGCCCAAGGTCAATGCGATAGAGACACCAACTCCATGCAAATGATCTAACATCACCCACGTCCCTTGGGGGCCATTCCAAAGCCACTCTAGGCCCTGGTACCCCAGACTCCTGCCTTACAATTAATTTTTTTTTTTTAGATTTTATTTATCTTCAGGCACACTGGGTCTTCGTTGTGGTGTACAGGCTTCTCACTGTGGTGGCATCTCTTGTTGCAGAGCCCAGGATCCAGAATGCAGGCTTTGTATGGGTTCAGTAGTTGCAGCTCCTGGGCTCTAGACACAGGCTCAGTAGTTGTGGCACAGGCTTAGCTGCCTTCCCAGACCAGAGATCAAACCCATGTCCCCTGCACTGGCAGGCAGATTCTTAACCAGACCACCAGGGAGGTCCCAGCTTTACAAGCAGGTTCCAATTAGGAGGCAGCCATGAGCACCCT
This sequence comes from Neotragus moschatus, assembly GCA_006410615.1. Classification (NCBI taxonomy): domain Eukaryota; kingdom Metazoa; phylum Chordata; class Mammalia; order Artiodactyla; family Bovidae; genus Neotragus; species Neotragus moschatus. The sequence continues at coordinate 3,122,645 of SJYA01003091.1, read as the reverse complement.
AGGGGGAGGAACAGTATGTTCCCAGCATAGTTGTTGGCTTGAGAGTCCCACAGAGTGACAGCGTTCGGATCAGGAGAGGCAGAAGACTTCCTTCAAGGGCCTCAGATCTGTGTTTCAGAAAGCTCCTGAGCCCATATCAACCCACAGCGTGTCCTTGTAACTCCCCACAGTACTGCATGAGTCGTCACTTACCTGTCAGCCCGTATTTATGGAGGGCCTAAGGGATGCTGGATGGCGCCGAGGTAAGGCTGCTGTGTTAAGGCGAGGTGCCAGGTCTGGGTCAGGCCCTTCCTTTGTAGCTTCCCTTCCTCCCTCCTCCAGCCCACAGAATTTCCTCTTTGTTTACACTCACCCCATGATTCCCATGGAGCAAGGGACAGTCGGTCAGAGCCCAGGCGATGAGTGCAAAAAATGAAAAAGCGGAATAATTCATGCAAAATCAAGATGTCACAGATCTGTCACTTGAGAACTGCATTCTGCTGCTCAAGAACTCTTCTGAGCCATTTTAATTGGATCAGATTAGTCAAATCCTGAAAGATTTTACCTAGCCATATGCCAAAAGACAGTCTTTACATAGTAGATAGGTGATCAATATATGCAGAATGAATGTATAAAGCTATGCAATTAAGTGGTATGGAGGGAGTGTTTGCATCGAACGATGAACCATAGCTAAGAGAGCTATGCCCACACACTGCTCAGTGAAATGACAGCTTTATCACTTATAACATAATCCTATGATATACTGCTATTATTATCCCCCTATAAAAACACTGACAAGATTGAAATATAACCTTAAAAGCTATGGGAAATCCCATGGACAGAGAGAAGCCTGGTGGGCTACAGTCTGGGGTTGCAAAGGACACCACTTAGCGACTAAACAAACACATAAGAACAATGAGGCCCAGCGTGGCATCAGAGGGGACGTGGGCCACCTAGGGATCAAGTGTGGGCCTGACCCCTGGTGGTTCTGGTTCTGTTCTTGCTACTGAAGCCCACTATCCAGACAGACTTAGCAGGTCACTTAACACCATCGCGCTAGTATTTGAGCTAATCATTTAACTGAGCATTACTCCATTTAATCCTCACAATTTCCTGCTCTTATCAGAGAACAAGAAGTGAGGTTTAGAGAAGCTAAATCATATACCCAATATTTGAGCTGAGTATGTCTGACTTTAGAACTGGTCTATTCTACCTCGCTTCATTCAGTAGACCCTCAGGCTTTTGTGAACATCAAACATGTGTATAGAAAGCACTTTTGGAAACGTTGAAACCGACATCAATTAGTACTACAAATCACCTCGGGACGAACAGAATTTCCTTGGAATTTAACACAATCATAATATAATTTCTTCAAGGTGTATTATGGACCCGTTACAGGCGTTAATTTTTGTAATTATCGCACAAACCCACAAGGATGGTCCTGCTCTAATTTTTAGATGTGAATTACCAATGTTTTGGCGAAACGCTGTTAAAACAAGTGTGATAAAGCTGCACAAGCGACGCGAGGGAGCCGCGGCGGCGGCCAGCTTCCCATGCGTAGATGAGCAGAAAACGGGGGAGCGGGAAGGACTCCCCAGGACCGTCACCGCATGGGAGCGATGATGCTCCCACACCACAGGAGTCGTTACTCTGCTCAACAGGGATGTAGGAACGGCGCTGAGTTATGAGTTCTCCGAGGGAGCTGCAAAAGAAGCTGAACCCAGGGGCTCCACTGCCAGGGATGGGCTATTCGGCCTCCAGCCCTGAGACTTTTCCTTGAGAGTTTCGNCCCGTTTGACCCACCTGAACTTAGCAATGGGAACATCTCAACAGAGGGAGGGAAATGGAGATATGGAGAGAGGGAGTGGAACCAAATAATACATAGGCTTAAAAAAAAAAAAATCTAAGTACGTTGCCATGGGTACCGTACGCCTCTCCTGTGCCTTGGCCATGCACCTTTAACCCACAAGCTCCAGAGAGAGCGACTGTAGGAAGTAACCCGGTGGAAGGCTGCCTTCCCTTGGGGGTGGCCTCAGGCTAGGGTGCACCCTTAGAAATTATTCTGCCCAGTCCTCGCACTTGGCAAGTAAGAAAACAGCCTGCCACTTTAGGTACCTTAATGATGTTTTTGCTTTTCTGTAGAGGGTTTTCAGGACTCTGGTTCTGCCACTCTCAACTTTGTGTGGTCACCGTTCCATAGAGAAGGCTTGATGTTTTTCAGGATGTTGGTCGGCAAAATGGAGTTTAAACTGGAAAAAATCTAGAATCCTTTGAGCTTCCCTCTAGGGATAGAAGCAGACACACCTGGAGTTCTCTAATGCAAGCTTCAAGACCAGAGTGATTTAAGTAACTATATACTACATCATCGGAGAAGACAACGGCACCCCGCTCCAGTACTCTTGCCTGGAAAATCCCATGGACGGAGAAGCCTGGAAGGCTACAGTCCATGGGGTCGCTGAGGGTCAGACATGACTGAGGGACTTCACTTTCACTTTTCACTTTCATGCATTGGAGAAGGAAATGGCAGCCTACTCCAGTGATCTTGCCTGGAGAATCCCAGGGACAGGGGAGCCTGGTGGGCTGCCGTCTTTAGGGTCGCACAGAGTTGGACATGACTGAAGTGACTTAGCAGCAGCAGCAGACTGCATCATACAGAAGAGTGAACAGAAGTAAACAGCTCCTCCTGTTCTCTCTCCCCCACTGTTAACTGTTGAGTATATGTACTTTTCTTAACTTTGTCTTTAAAAATATATAGTTTATGTTTATATAAGCCAAGCGGAAAAAAATGTGGAAGGCTGTGTATCCAGCAGGAAATGGTAGGGGAACGAGGTATTTACCAGCTTACTCTATCTGTGCAGCAGTCAACATCCTTACAAATACAGACAGAGGCTTTGTGAGGGGAAATCCCTTAGTGGTTCCCCAGCCCATCCTTCCCATTCCCGTTGCACACCCCCTCTAGGCTGCCAGTGCTCCAGCCCTTACCTTTTCTCCTTCATATCTGTTCAGAGCTGAATCCGACGCTGCCAGCCACCCTCCTCTTTGTTCCCAACCTGAAAATGGGTACAGGTGCCAGTGACAGGACAAAAAAGGAAAGTTTCTTTTTAAAAATCAATTTTTGAAAACATTCTTGTTTGCAACTGGGCATAGGGAAAGAGCCAACTTTACTCTTGTATGTCCTTTTCTCTTGTAGGACTGGCGTGCCCCTGATCAGAGTTATTCTGATCCGAAGATTTTGGTGTTTAAAGCATTAAGATAATAGCCTGAGTTGTTCATGGTAACTATGACTTTGCATATTAAGTCTTTAGAATCTTATTGGTGTCAGCTTTAAAATGTCTCTCAGTTATGTATTAGCATTCTCTAGGGGACTAGGTACTTTCCTCATACTTATGCTTGGTCGAATAAAAGAAAAGCAAGGTTTTTGAGAAGAAACACCCAGGACACATTAATTTTAAAAAGATCACTTCTTTAACACGTGCAGATGTCTTCCGTGCCAGTTCTACATTTCTTTTTCTCATAAAACCCCTGCCGCACTTGTCAAGTGCATCCAGTTCTGACGACGCTTTGATCTGGATGACAGATAGACTGGCATCCAGGGGGGGAATGAAGCTGCTTGTCACTGCCTTCCCAAATGTCATCTGATTCTGTGAGGGTCCTATTAAACCTTGCCCCTTGTTCAGAAGTGGCCCAACACTGGTGTGAAAAAACTAGAGGACAACACTGAATGGAGTGTTCTGGAAATGATTTCCCTCCCTGCGTCTGCAGGAATGATCTGTCTCTTCCATCAAGGAAGCAGAACCTTGAGAGCTGCTAGTTATTTTACTGAATCTTCATCCGCATGAAATCAGACGCAGCAGACAGCACTGGCGGATGCTTGCCAGAGACGGTTTTCTTAAACCTTGAGAATGAGTTGTCATTATTACCTCTAGTTATCAGGAAACACTGGTTTTGGAGCTAGGGTGCCTGGATTTGCTAGAGCTAGAGCCCTGACGGTCCACTAAATAGCTAGAATATTGGGCATGTTCCTCAGTTCATTGGTAAAGTAGGGTAATAACAATGCCTATCTCAAGGTCACTTGATCACTGCCTTTGTGAAGACATGCAAAGTGTGTAGCACAATGTCAGGCACGTATTCAGTGCCCAGTAGGAGTTATGGTTATTATGAGTAAGCATACACTGACTATGGTGAAGATACGTAGAAGGAACAGTGTAGAAACCCCTAAATTTGGATCTGTCTTTTCTCCTCCTATTCTTGAACCCCTCCTGACAGTGACTTTCTGAAGTTGTTAGGGACCGGAAAATGGTCAGAAAATGAAATCTCTCTGAAATTTTTATATGGAAAAGTACTGTCCATAATGACCAAAATTCTTTTTCTTTATAAACATTTTCTTGTAGGAGTTTTTCATCAGTATGTCTGAAACCATTAAATATAATGACGATGACCATAAAACTCTGTTTCTGAAAACACTCAACGAGCAACGCTTGGAAGGAGAATTTTGCGACATCGCTATTGTGGTCGAGGATGTGAAGTTCCGAGCGCACAGGTGTGTTCTTGCTGCCTGCAGCACCTACTTTAAAAAGCTTTTCAAGAAACTTGAGGTAGATAGTTCCTCAGTAATAGAAATAGATTTCCTCCGTTCTGATATATTTGAAGAGGTCCTGAATTACATGTACACGGCAAAGATCTCCGTGAAAAAAGAAGATGTTAACTTAATGATGTCATCCGGTCAGATTCTTGGCATCCGGTTCCTGGATAAACTCTGCTCTCAGAAGCGGGACGTGTCCAGCCCGGACGAGAACAACGGTCAGTCGAAAAGCAAGTACTGCCTGAAGATCAACCGCCCCATTGGGGATGCTGCCGACCCTCAGGATGACGACGTGGAGGAAATCGGAGACCAGGACGACAGCCCCTCGGATGACACGGTAGAAGGCACCCCCCCGAGTCAGGAGGACGGCAAATCGCCCACGACGACGCTCAGGGTGCAGGAGGCCATCCTGAAAGAGCTGGGCAGCGAAGAGGTACGGAAGGTCAACTGCTACGGCCAGGAAGTAGAGTCCATGGAGACCCCCGAGTCCAAGGACCTGGGGTCCCAGACCCCTCAGGCCTTAACATTTAACGACGGGATGAGTGAAGTGAAGGATGAGCAGACCCCAGGCTGGACCACGGCGGCCAGCGACATGAAGTTCGAGTACCTGCTGTACGGGCACCACCGGGAGCAGATCGCCTGCCAGGCGTGCGGGAAGACGTTTTCGGACGAGGGTCGGCTGAGGAAGCACGAGAAGCTGCACACGGCCGACCGGCCCTTCGTGTGCGAGATGTGCACCAAGGGCTTCACCACGCAGGCCCATCTGAAGGAGCACCTGAAGATCCACACGGGCTACAAGCCCTATAGCTGCGAGGTGTGCGGCAAGTCGTTCATCCGCGCCCCGGACTTGAAGAAGCACGAGCGGGTGCACAGCAACGAGCGGCCCTTCGCCTGCCATATGTGTGACAAGGCCTTCAAGCACAAGTCCCACCTCAAGGACCACGAGCGCCGTCACCGCGGCGAGAAGCCCTTTGTGTGCGGCTCCTGCACCAAGGCCTTCGCCAAGGCGTCCGACCTGAAGCGGCACGAGAACAACATGCACAGCGAGCGCAAGCAGGTCACGCCCAGCGCCATGCAGAGCGAGACGGAGCAGCTGCAGGCTGCGGCCATGGCTGCGGAGGCCGAGCAGCAGCTGGAGACCATCGCCTGCAGCTAGGGGCGGGACCGGGATGCGCACGCGCGTGGCAGGGATGCTCAGCATCCTTTATCCGCATCCCGCGTCCCGACCCATGGACGCCAGCCGCCACGTTTCGGTGGAAATTTACCGAGAACTTGTAATCGCTGGACATAAGGCAGTGCTTGGTTGGGTGTTTCGAAAACTTTGCAAGGAAATAACCTTTCCTTGGTTCTGACCAAACTGTTTCACTGTCCCGTCTGGTGTCTTGTATTAATGTTGCCAGTAAGCACCCGGCCCCCGCCCCACACCACCACCACCCCCCTTTTTTTTTTTTTTTAATGATTTTTGATTTTAATTTGCGAACTCCTGGGCCCAGTTCAGAAGTGAGAGACTTCTGTCCCTTTTTAAAACTCCCCCTCTCCGCCTGATGCACCAGGGAGTGCACCACACAGAGTGATAATTGAGTGGATTGATTTCCTGACCATCACCATTCTGTGTGACTTACAGGTCACAGCGACATTTTTAAGAACTTTAGTAAAAGTACTTCGTGTAGACGCAGGAAATACGGGTGGGTGGTTGACCAAGAACCCTGCGTCCACAGATAGGAAAACAAGTTCTGGAAATGCAAAATGGTGTCAGATTTATATATTTGGTTTGTTAATTCTCTATCACTTGTTTTTCATGGTTTTTGTGGACAAATAATGGTTGCTTTGCTGAAGTGTTTCTTCATCCTTTTTGATTGCCCGTACCTGCCCCTAAAGACGTCACATGACCTGAGGGCGTGTCAGTCATTTGAGGGCTGAGTTTTTTCACTCTTTTTTGGGGTATTGCTACTCTGCAGCTGATGGGGTTTGTGGGCTGGACCAGTGGTGAGAGGGTTAGAAAAGGGAGTGTAGGAACCTGGCTCTCAGAGACAAGGTTTGCACATTTGCAACAAGTCCAAGATTTCCTAGATCAAAATAATTCCTGATTTTGAAATTGGATTTTTGTTTAGGATTAAAATTAGGCCAAGAACAGGTATACCTCTTCGGGTACGTTTGTGTAACTTAAAGAGTGTCATCAAGCTTTTGGGCTCTCAGTAGCACGTGATTATCCATAAAAAAGATGCATTGTCCTTCCTGAAATCATTATGTTTAAAATCTTTTACCTGTGTAAATAGTACAGAAGCATTGGTCTTATGTATCTCAAGTACAAACAGACAGCTGCACTTTTTTTGCACATGGGATTAACGATATCTCCATCAGCAACAAACATCAGTCTGTTTTTAACCAATATTAAAGATTGTCCAAATGTTTATGTTCTTGAAGTATATTTCATCACTGGTTACAGTTTTAAGTGGAAGGTGATTGCCTTTTCATAGCCGTAAACTGAATTATAAGTGCTGTTCCAATTCTGGTGTACGAAATTTCTTTTTAAACATTGAAATACCAACAATAGTTTGAATTATGTTCTGTAATAAAGAAATAGTTCTTTTAGAATGTACCATTTTCAAAAAATGTTGATTTTTAAAATTTATTTTTGGTTGCTAGGGCTTTTTTTCTCTTAAGATACATTAAAGTAATTTCATTTCCTAGCTCGTTGCATTAACACCTGTAATTATTATTATTGTGAGAGAAAGTTTATTTTTTAAATTGGTGTATATGTTATGCCCATGATTGTAGGATGAAGATGTTACCTTTTTAAGAATCTTATTTATTGGTAAATGTTTAATTTAGTTTAAAACTAATTTAATTTCTTTTCTTAAATGTTGTTTATTTTCTCCTAAAAGCAGTTGTGTCGCTGTGTTTGTATGCTTTTCATAGAAGGGGAACCGATTGCTGTTCCTAGACTGTTTTAACCAAAGCAAAGGAAAAGTAATTTAACATCTTGTGGATGGCTACTTCAACAAATCATACCTGGGGCCTTTGTTTTTGTATATAAAAGAAAATATCCTTCTGTCATTCCTGTTTTTGTTTTTTTCCTAGCAGCCTGTCATACACCCGGGTTTCTCCCCAAGTGCATTTTCTATACTGTCTTCATCTTGGTTATACAGAGTTACTAGTTCCCCTTGTGGCATTAACCTTCACTGAAACCACATAATCAAGTGGTATCCCCAAAAGAAAGCTCTTTCAGCACTTTATTTGCATCGTGTAAATATGTGTCATTGGTCCTATTTTGCATGAGAAATATATTTGTGTTGTAATTTCCACCACCGGTGCTGGGTTCATCTGTGTTTAGGGTGCACGTTTCTGTTGTGTTCTGGGCAGCGAGGTGGTGACATGGCAGCTCTTCTGTCTCCTGGTCATGAAGTCTGCCTCTCTCCTGCCTAGCTGGCTGTAGTGTCCTGTGGATGGTGAAGCCCCCATGTCCAGCAGGCTACCTCCCTTCGCAGCCGGTTCCTTCTGAAACATGCTTACACTGAATCTGCCTTGTGAGAAGGAAGGAAATGCCAATGTCAACGTTACTACTTTTGTTTTTCCAAGTATTAGAATGAAAATATATATAATACTTTAATATTTTTTAAAGGTACATTTTAATCCTTTGAAGTTCTCATGCTCACTCTGCTACTCCACCAGGCTCCTCTATCCGTGGGATTTCCCAGGCAAGAATACTAGGTGGGTTGCCACTGCCTCCTCCAGGGGATCTTCCCAACCCAGGGATCGAACCTACATCTCCTTTGTCTCCTGCATTGCAGGTGGACTGTTTACCAGCAAAGGGATCAAGGAAGCCCTTTGAAGCTCTAATGGTATCATTAAAGAATCACTTTTTATTTATTTATTTTTAAAGCCCACAAAGCATCCAAGTGTCTGCCCGGTTCTAGCCTGGCAACTCCGAATTGGAGCCGCATTTGGGGTACATCCCTGGTGGTTTTTCTGATGGCCCCTAGCATTGGGTGGGTATGCTGCTGCCTTACAGCCGTATCAGATGTCATTTAATTTTTAAAAATGCTGTTTGTCGTTTTGGTTGCCCTCTTGAGGTTTGGTGCCTTTTAGCAACGTATAAAACAAATGGGACCATTTGGCTAGACTGAGAGCTTGGGACACCATTGATCTGAGATGGTCCTTACTGATAGGTGTGCAGAATGTAAAATGAAGATATCAGCTTCCCATGCACATTGTTGGGGAGATGCATGTTATAATAGGATTATATCCCATGGGGGAACTCCCATGGAACTGATGCCAGGGAGGACAGTCAAGATAGGGTCCTTGGCTTCCTGTGGCTGGTGGACTTCACTGTGCATCACACAAGAAGTGTGTTACCACTTCTTTTTGAGTCTTGTGATCAGGGCCACCAGTCTGAAAGTGGGGTGTTTTGTGTTCACTTGTAGCTTACTGACACTCTAACAGTCCTGCTGGGCAGTAAATACGGTGAGAGTTGCCGTGCTGATGTGACAGCTTCCTTCTTTCATTTGGGGGCATGATTGTACGTATCGGTTCCTGAGTCTACCTTTCACTTGCGGAGCAGGTGCAGGGTTCTCGGTCCACTGTTAGAACTACTTTTTCATGGTATGAAAACCATCTACTTTTTTTCTATTTGTTCAAAGAGAATGTCTACAAACATTGATGGTAGCTTTTATGCCAACTTGCATGGCTTCGGTAGTGATTGAGGAAGGGAATTTTAGACAGTCTAAAATGTAGGTAATCTGCCTTCTCATTAACTTGATCACAAATTCAGAATTGTTAGAAATCACAGAGGTCACAATCAAGTCAGGCTGATAGTAACAAATTCCTCCTATTCTGTTGGGGGTGGGTGGTGGTAGTGTTTATGATGAGTGATTCTGGTTGATGTAATTTCCAGCTTCGTGGATTATGCTGTGTAAGGTTATCTATAACTTAGTCATTTTTTGTGCGTGCTCAGTCATGCCAACTCTGCAACTCCATGGACTGTAGCCTGCCAGGCTCCTCTGTCCATGGGATTCTCCAGACAAGAATACCGGAGTAGGTTGCTGTGCCCTCCTCCAGGGGATCTTCCCAACCCAGGGATCGAACCTGTGTTTCCTGCATTAGGTCAGTTCTTTACGCGGAGCCACTGGGGAGGCCCAACTTAGTCGTTGTGTGCTGTGCTGAGTCACTCAGTTGTGTCCAACTCTTTGCAACCCCATGGACTGTGGCCCCCCAGGCTCCTTTATCCATGGGGATTCTCCAGGCAAGAATATGAGAGTGGATTGCCATTCCCTCCTCCAGGAACTTAAGTCTTTGGGAACCTACAATTAATTTTCCCAAGTAGTGGTGTTAGTGCTGATTAGTTCCCCCAGCAGATGTAAAAGCCTTTTGTGTAAGTGGAAATGAACTAGTTTAACAGAACTTCTGGTCTTGAATTCTGAGTTAGGAGTTTAGGAAAAAAGGGAGAACAACTCTCAGGTTCCGCTCTGCCCTTCACCTTGAGCATTTGCCTGCCTTTCTCTCTCACTTGACTCCCCATCCCCACCAAATGTACGGGAAACAAATAAAGACATCCAACTGCAGGCAAAGTGATCATTGAAAATCATTCCAGGGACAGACAAGGGCCTCAATGTATTCCCTCCTTCCTTCTAATCCTCCACTGAAACCCATGACCACTCGAAATGATAGGGATTCCTTGCCCCCCAGTGAACACCCATTCCTATCCTGGGACCTCTAACTGCTCCCTGTGGCTTGAATTCTGTATCTGTTTTTTGCCTACCTCCTTCAATCTTCTTCCCCTTGGAACTATTCAAAATTGGTTTAACCCTGCTTAACAAAGCTTTAAGTACGTGAGGATAAGTATGTGTGAGTAGTTGTGTCTGACTCTTTGTGACCTGTGCGAGGCTCCTCTGTCCATGGGATTCTCCAGGCAAGAATACTGGAGAGGGTAGCCATTCCCTTCTCCAGGGCATCTTCCCAACCCAGGGATCAAACCCAGGTCTCCTGTATTGCAGGCAGATTCTTTACCACCTGAGCCACCAGGGCAGCCCATGGTGAAAGTAGCATGTCCTTAATTCAGCGTGTATTAAGCATTGTGTGTGGCCAAGGGCTGAACCCTGAGATACAAAGGGAGATCTGGCCCCTGGGTAGTAGGGTAGCCCTTTCACAGTCTTGTCTTCAGCAGTCTTTTAAAAAATAAAGACGGCATTTGCCTCTGATTCCTTAAAGATTACCGCACTTATCTCAGGGGCCCTGGGTGTGATTTATCTGGATTACAACAGATTTCATCAGTTGTGACTCCTTGATTTCTTCCAGAGATGCTCCCAGTTACCTTTCTTCACATAAATCTTTTCAGTATGACAAGGAGGGATGGTAGGTTCACGGGAAGAATTTTCAAGTCAGACTTGAATTGGATCCCGATTCTCCTTTTCAATTAATGTATACGTTTAGGCTTCCCCAATGGCTCAGCAGTAAAGAATCCACTTGCAGTCCAAGAGACGCAGGAGATGAGGGTTTGATAGCTGGGTCAGGAAGATCCTCTGGAAGAGGAAATTGCAACACACTCCAGTATTCTTTCCTGGAGAATCTCATGGACAAAGGAGCCTGGTGGGCTCTCAAAGAGTCAGCATGATTGAGCAACTGATCACATCACATCACATCACATACATTTAGGCAAATTCTTAGTTGCCCTGAGCCTTCATTTCATTATTTCTAAAACAGTTGATTTGGATTTCTTCTTCATGGTCTGCTGCAAAAGTTAGTGATAACCAGTACACACCTACTGCTTTTGAGGTGCACCAAAAGTGTTCCCTGCTTAAGGAGTATTCTGCATAGAGAAGCAGAAACAAGATTGAATTTCTCTTGACTTTGACATCTGTCAATCATTGGCCGTAAGCTGTAGACCTAGATCTCACTTAGTCTTCTTATCAGGTGATAACTGTAGATGCGTTTATCTTAGCATTTCTGTACTCTTCAACCAGTTCACAGGCTTGTCCTCACAAATTCCTGTATTCCTCTAAGAGTTGTCTTTGGTTCTGTAGTCTCCCATCCTTTAAGTGGTTCATGGGAGTGTGGTCAAGTGTAAACACTGGTCTCCGGATGGCTCCCTGCTATTTGGAAATATCTGTGATGGCAGAGTCAGAATTGCAGTTTTGACAGCTGGCTTTTGAGTTTCTTCCCAGAAATCATGCATTTGGGGAGATATGCTTACATGTACTTTTCAGATATTGTGTGTATTTGGCCTACAGTTGACCTTTGCCTTTCTAGTTTGCAGGAATTCCAGGGTGACTTGTTGCATTCTCACAAAAGGGACTTACACTACTGCTCAGGAATTCGGGTCTTTTTTTAATTCCAGAATACCGTTGTATTGAATCACTTTGCTCTTTTTTTTGGAGGATATTTCCATCGATCTTACATAAAACTACTTTTTGTAGATTAAGATTAAAGTGTATTGGTCAACAAATGCTTCCTGGATGTCTCATGTGTGCCAGGCCTTGGGCTGGACACTAGGAGCTAACAGTGAACAGGACCGACTCCTGTCCCATTCTCATGAAGCTTTCGTTCTGGGATGGAGTTAAACAATGACTTTCCCAAGTTTGCTTTAAAAACTCTGTTCTCACGTGTATTTCGGGGCAGTTCATGGAATATACTTTAGGATGTAAGTAAACATAAGTTTGGTTGTCCAAAAGAAACATTCTCAGATGACTTTTGAATGTATACTAAGGAGATATATTTGTTCAACGTGACCATTTTCATAGAATGGTTCTCGACTTTTCTCACTGATACTGGATTTTGGAACTAGGCATGTAAAAAGAGACTATGGTTTATTTCTTTAAAATAATGAATGCTCTTATCAAGTAAGAGTACTTAGGTACTTCTCTGGTGGTCCAGTGGCTGAGACTTTGCATGCAGGGGGCCCAGGTTCCATCCCTGGGACCTAGATCCCACATGTCACAACTAAGACCCAATACAGTCAAATAAATTTTTTTTTAAAGGTACTGATGTAGAGAAAGTAAGAGAGTAAAAGCATGATAACTTGGGTTTCCTACAGCATTGAACAAGGATAGTAATACCTGGGAAGAAAGGACCTCTATGAGCAACACAGGATATCCAACTGAGATTCAGGAGGTCTTCCTTTAGAGTGCACAGGTCAGGGCAGGGTAGCAAGCAAGCTAAGGGAAACATGAAATCTCATCTGTTGCTTTTAGGTCTCCCTGAGGTGCCCTACCATCTTGATGAGGCTCTGTGCAAAGCATCCTGTGTTGTTCCACTTACTTGGAATGTGGTTAATTTTTTGGTTTCAATCAGAGGACAGAAGTCTTTTATAGATGATTCCTATAAGTGATTCTTATAGATCATGGCGGTTTCTTTTCCTTTTTTTTTTGTTTTCACCTGTGGCTTTGAACTTCTGTTACTGGATATCAAGAGGCAGAAGAACTGTACAAAAAAGATCTTCACGACCCAGATAATCATGATGATGTGATCACTCATCTAGAGCCGGACATCTTGGAATGTGAAGTCAAGTGGGCCTTAGAAAGCATCACTACGAGCAAAGCTAGTGAAGGTGATGGAATTCCAGTTGAGCTGTTTCAAATCCTGAAAGATGATGCTGTGAAAGTGCTGCACTCAATATGCCAGCAAATTTGGAAAACTCAGCAGTGGCCACAGGACTGGAAAAGGTCAGTTTTCATTCCAATTCCAAAGAAAGGCAATGCCAAAGAATGCTCAAACTACCGCACAATTGTACTCATCTCACATGCTAGTAAAGTAATGCTCAAAATTATCCAAGCCAGGATTCAACAATACTTGAACTGTGAACTCCCTGATGTTCAAGCTCGTTTTCGAAAAGGCAGAGGAACCTGAGATCAAATTGCCAACATCCGTTGGATCATGGAAAAAGCAAGAGAGTTACAGAAAAACATCTATTTCTGCTTTATTGACTATGCCAAAGCCTTTGTGTGGATCACAATAAACTGTGGAAAATTCTTCAAGAGATGGGAATACCAGACCACCTGACCTGCCTCTTGAGAAATCTGTATGCAGGTCAGGAAGCTACAGTTAGAACTGGACATGGAACAACAGACTGTTTCCAAATAGGAAAAGGAGTACGTCAAGGCTGTATATTGTCACCCTGCTTATTTAACTTCTATGCAGAGTACATCATNTCAGCAATATGTGAACTGTGAACTCCCTGATGTTCAAGCCGGTTTTAGAAAAGGCAGAGGAACCAGAGATAAAATTGCCAACATCCGCTGAGTGATGGAAAAAGTAATAATCATATGTATACATATTTAATCATGTAAGCATCATTACAGCTATGAAAGATAGGTAAGGCATATATTATTATCCTCATTTTAGGTGAGGCTGTCCAGAGATGAAGCTGCTAGTTTTTGTGAGATCATCGATTTAATCATTCAGGAAGGTGAACTGAAGTGGAAGGAGAAGTCACATCTCCTGTCCGTCTATACCATGTCATCCCATTCATCATGCCCAATAGGGGCTGATGTTTCTTCTAAGGGCTCTCCTATCAGTAGGGCAGATCCTATAGTCAAACATATTGCTTTTGCCTATTGTCTTTGCAGCAGAAACATCAGTCTGAAAATTTTCTTGAGGGTATCCATTACTCTGGAATATAAACATGATTTGGGTGGAAAGATTTGAGTTCCCTTCAATAATTTGTGGTTAATGAAATGTCTTAGGGGTTTTGTGTGTCCCTCTCCCACTCACTGGTTTGCATGTTAGTGGTCCCTTTTCCATTAAACGGCTTCTTTCATTTGAATTGTTTTTATGAATAGAGGGCTCTTTCATTTTTCACAGCCTATTTCCTTTTATTGTCTTGATTACAATTTAACAGAGAGACAAGTGACACCACAAACAGAGATGAAGGAGATGCCCCTGCCTTTCCTTTATGTGTTTTTATTAACCTTCGTTCATCCTCTGGCTCAGGCTGTGGGATGTGGACCTTTAGTGCAGGTCATAAACAAACCGCCATATCAGAAGGCCTGTGGAAAAGCTTTCTAGAGAGCAGAGTAGTCCTTGAAAGAATATTTGTTTCTAAAATTGTGTCTGAAGTTAAAATGACTAGGAATAGCAATTATAATAATAAAAGTTGTAGCACTAAAAATTGAGGTGTATAGACAGAAGGAAACTTTTAGTATCTACTAGTATTTGCTATGAAGACAGTATAAGACTTTTCTATTTTAAAAATAATATATGAAAGTATTCTTATGACAAGTTTTTAAAGATAAGAGGGTATATAGAAAAAAGATATTATGATCATCTTTATTTCCCTCTTTCTTTAAACACTGCTACTCTCATAAGAAGCTTTATAAAAACTGGATTTGTATATACATATTTATATTTTCATATTGGTTTGATATGAATAGATTCAAAACTTTTGCATATATTATTCAGTGACATTCCTTTTTTATTTATTTGACATTTTCAAAAGACTTATCATTGCCACTTTGTAGAAAATCTCTCTTTTTTAGCAGCATTTCCCTCTTGATAGATTTTTTTGGGATTATTTTTACAGTTAAAGCTGCAGTGAACATCCATGAACAAAAATTTACTTATAGGATGCACTTCTAGAAGTGGATTTTCTAAGTTGAAGGATGTGTGCAGTTTGGGAGACACTGACAACCTCTCTTCTAGCAGCTGGGCAGCTGTGGGCACTGTATTGTGAGTATGAGTATGACACAGGGCTCTTTGCAAGTTACTTATTTTAATCCTCAGAATACTCTGACAAAGAACTTTAATCCTCATCTCCATCAACTGAGAATAACGAGTTTCAGAAATATTAAATAAACTTGCATGAGACTATACAGCTACACTGTGGAAGATGAGGTTTATTCATCACACTGGCTGAGTTGTTCCCACACTCAGGCCTTTGTAGGCACAAAATGCATATCTAGCTTTGCTGCTAGTTGATTTTATGTATTGTGGAAGTTGTATCTTCTCATCAATTCCATTTTCCTTTTGTATAAGATGAAGTTAGATGAAGTAATTGAATTAGGTGATTTTAGGAACTCCTTTAGGAGAAGGCAATGGCAACCCACTCCAGTTCTCTTGCCTGGAAAATCCCATGGATGGAGGAGTCTAGTAGGCTACAGTCCACGATGTCACAAAGAGTTGGACATGACTGAACGACTTCATTTTCACTTTTCACTTTCATACATTGGAAAAGGACCTGGCAACCCACTCCAGTATTCTTGCCTGAAGAATCCCAGGGATGGGGGAGCCTGGTAGGCTACCGTCCAAGGGGTCACACAGTGTAGGATATGACTGAAGCAACTTAGCAGCAGCAGCAGCAGGGACTCCTTTAGCTTTAAATTTTAAGTGTATTGTGAGGTATATTTTTATTAATAGCAGTGATTCATTTTGGCTACATTTGACTTTGTTTCTTCAACTTGAAATTTCACTTTCTTTCTTTTTTTTTTAATTTTTATTTTTTAGTTTGTTTTGCTTTACAATACTGTACTCATTTTGCCNCGCTGGACTGGAAGAAACACAAGCTGGAATCAAGATTGCCGGGAGAAATATCAATCACCTCAGATATGCAGATGACACCACCCTTATGGCAGAAAGTGAAGAGGAACTAAACAGCCTCTTGATGAAAGTGAAAGAGGAGAGTGAAAAAGTTGGCTTAAAGCTCAACATTCAGAAAACGAAGATCATGGCATCCGGTCCCATCACTTCATGGGAAATAGATGGGGAAACAGTAGAAACAGTGTCAGACTTTATTTTTCTGGGCTCCAAAATCACTGCAGATGGTGACTGCAGCCACCAAATTAAAAGACACTTACTCCTTGGAAGAAAAGTTATGAGCAACCTAGCTAGTATATTCCAAAGCAGAGACATTACTTTTCCGACTAAGGTCCGTCTAGTCAAGGCTATGGTTTTTCCAGTAGTCATGTATGGATGTGAGAGTTGGACTGTGAAGAAGGCTGAGCGCCAAAGAATTGATGCTTTTGAACTGTTGTGTTGGAAAGACTCTTGAGAGTCCTTTGGACTGCAAGGAGATCCAACCAGTCCATTCTGAAGGAGATCAACCCTGGAATTTCTTTGGAAGGAATGATGCTAAAACTAAAACTCCAGTACTCTAGCCATCTCATGAGAAGGATTGACTCATTGGAAAAGACTCTGATGCTGAGAAGGATTGGGGGCAGGAGGATAAGGGGGCAACCGAGGATGAGATGGCTGGATGGCATCACGGACTCGATGGACATGAGTCTGAGTAAACTCTGGGAGATGGTGATGGACAGGGAGACCTGGCATGCTGTGATTCATGGGGTCACAGAGTTGGACACGACTGAGTGACTGAACTGAACTGAACTGTTGAATGTTTACCAGGTATAAGGCACTATACAGACAATCTCTTTGTATGATTTGTGACGACTCTTGGGTACGCATTATTATGGATTAAGATGTCAAGATTCAAAGAAGTTATAAATGCTGCCAATGTCAAATTGTTTTCAGAGCCATGACAGAGGGACCAGTCCATCTGCCTCCAGGGCCTGTGCCCTTAGTCACTGTGTTATATGCCCTCAAACAGGCAGAGGAGCAACTCTGACCCTGCCCACGTTCTTACCACCCTCAGCCCATTGTTAGGGGAGCAACTGGAGGACAGAGGGAGCATTTATGTAAACTGCTGCCTCTAAGTTTGTACAATAAATTAGTACCAGTATTTTAATTTCTGTGGATGTTTCCCATGCAAGGGGCCTAAATACTAACCAACATTGTTTTGTCTCTTTTTCAGTCTGGAGGCTGCCCCCAAATAATGTGGAAAACTGCAGACAGAATGTCATGGATGATTGCAAAATAACAAAGCTAGCCGTCTGCTTTCTTTACACGTCCCGTTATGTAGTGAGCCAGGGAAATCCCACCAGACCAGAGACCATCGACTTTGGCAGCAGGATTAACTCTTTATATGTATAAAAATGGGTACCTCTGTCAGGAGTTCTCCCTTCCACTCCCTTCTCTCTGAAAGGTGCTGGAAAACTTGAATTCAGGTTCTATCTCTACCGTTTTCAAGCTGTCACCACTTTGGGCTTGTTGCATAATCTCTTAATTTATTTAGCCAAAATGCAAACAGTGATTCCTTGCTCAGCTGACTCCACTCTTGCTTAATATTTCAAAGATAAATTCACTTTTTGCATAATTTAACAGACAGGAAGTTTAGCTTTAAAATGTTTTGGAAGATCAAATATAATTGGTTTAAAATGTTACTGGCCTCAAACTGGATGACCCATAGAGAATGGATAAGAGGAAATTAATTACACTTCATTCTTGTACATTTAATTAAGTGAAAGGTGTGTGTATGAGGACTGGCCTTTTCTAAATCTTAGAATATTTTAGCTGCTCTTCTGTAATCTTCCAGCAAGCTTTCAGCCAGTATGAAGCGGAAAGTATTAACCAGATTGGAAGGCTACTAGATCAACTGGTCTGATAAGTATAGATAAGATTATATTTGATAGTCTGTAATAAAATCTGGCATTGAGAATTGAGTAATGAAAAATAGTAGGGTTGAATTAATTTTAGGTGCTGTGTAACTAATCATTATTTCCCAAAACTCACTTCTTTGAATTATGAGGCCATACGTTTCCTTGATTTTTTTCCATGTAAATTTAGTGAACATCCATCTCATATAGATACAAAATTAAAGAAATATAAAAATTTATTTTTCCTTGTGATGAGAACACTCAGGATTTACTCTCCTAAAAACTTTCATGTTTAACATACATCAGTGTAAATTATCATGTTGGGTATCACATCCCTAGTATTTATTTATCTTATAACTGGAAGTTTGTACATTTTGACCACCTTCATCCAATTTCCCTCCCCCGCTTCACCTCTGATAACCACAAACCTAATCTCTTTTCCTACGACTTTGTTTCTGAGGTATAATTGACCTACAACACTGTTAGTTCCTGATCCATGACATTGTGATTTAGTATTTTCATCTATTACAAAATGTGCATCATGGTAAGTCTAGTTACCATCTGCCACCACGCAAAGATATTAGGTAATTATCGACTCTACTCCCCGCACTGAACGTTTCACACCTGTGACTCATTTATTTTGTAACTGGAAGTTTGCACCTGCTTATCTCCCTTACCTATTTCTCCCCACCTCTCCTGGTCAACTACCTGTTTGTTCTCTTTATGACTCTTTCTATTTTGTTATGGTTATTCATTTGCTTTGTTTTTTAGATTCCACATATAAGAGAAGTCAGGCATTTTACCAGGCATGAGATGATATCTCCTTGTGGTTTTAATTTGCTTTTCTCTAATAAGCAGTGAAAGTTGCTCAGTGTCTGATTCTTTGCGACCTCATGGACTGTATACAGGCCGAAATACTGGAATGGGTAGCCTTTTCCTTCTCCAGGGGATCTTCCCAACCCAGGGTTTGAATTCAGGTCTCCCACATTGCAGGCGGATTCTTTACCAGCTGAGCCACAAGGGAAGCCCAAGAACACTGGAGTGGGGAGCCTATCCCTTCTCCAGCAGATCTTCCCAACCCAGGAGCTGGACTGGGATCTCCTGCATTGAAGGCAAATTCTTTACCAACTGAGCTACAAGGAAGCAATGAATCGAGCACCTTTTTTATGTGCTTGTTGGCCATTTATATATTTTTGGGAAAATGTCTATTCAGGTCCTTTGACTATGTCCAATTGGATTATTTTGGGTTTTCTTAGAGTTTTAATTTTTTTAACTGAAGTATAGTTGATTTACAATGTTGTGTCAGTCTCTGCTGTACAGCAGAGTAACTCAGTAATATTTTGTTGTTGTTCAGTCACTAAGTTGTGTCCAACTCCTTGTGATCCCCATGGACTGCGGCACACCAGGCTCCTCTGTCCTTCATCATCTCCCAGAGTTTGCTCAAATTCACGTCCACTGAGTTGATAATGCCATCCAACTATCTCATCCTCTGCTGCCCCCTGCTCCCCCCACCTTCAGTCTTTCCCAGCATTAGGGCCTTTTCTGATGATTCAGGTCTTTGCATCAGGTGGCCAAAGTATTGGAGCTTCAGCTTCAGCATCAGTCCTTCCAATGAATATTCAGGATTGATTTCCTTTAGATTGGCTTGATGTCCTTGCCATCCAAGGGACTCAAGAGTCTTCCCCAGCAACACAGTTGGAAAATGTCCATTTTCCAATGCTCAGCCTTCTTTATGGTCCAACTCCATACTTACTGCACTTTATTACAAGCCAGGTCCCGTAGGAGGAGCCTGGAATACAGTGAGAATCCTCATAATTGAGTGAGGGAAGAAAGATCTGTAAGCAATTGTAGTCTCATGCAAGGGGAGTATGGGCGTGGGGTGCTGGTGATGCCCTACAGGGAAAAAGCACACAATTCATACTTGGGGTGAGGGGAGGTTCTTGGAGAGAAGGATTTCTGCATACTAACTACATCACACGTGGTCTCCTCATTGATTTCTGGTTTTGGACATGACAAATTCAAAATCGTCCTCCTGACTTGACTCTCAGATCTCCCCACTCAATCTTTCCTGTCTTATCGAATGGCAACCCCATCCTCCCACCTACATGTTAAACACCATCACCCCCTACTGGCTTAGCCTTCACAATGAAGCCAGCATCTGACCACCCTAGTTCTAAGTTCTCTCTTGCCAGGAAATTACAGTGATCTCCTCCTAGACCCCCCTGCTATATCTTACTATTGCAAATTTATTGTTTTGTTTGTTTTCTCTTTCCCCCACTGGAATACAAACTCCTTTATAATTGGAATTCAGTCTGTTTTATCCCTTATAGCATATTCCCTAGATAATCCTAGAACTGTGTAAATTTCTCTTGACATTTTTGTGTATGTCTTCCAGACATTTTTCTCTATTTTTATGCTTGTGCTTAGTTGCTCAGTCATGTCTGACTCTTCATGAGTCCATGGACTGTAGCCCACCAGGATCGAACCTGTGTCTCCTGCATTGTGGGTGGATTCTTTAGCCATCGGGGAAACTTCTTTTAAGCTATCTTCTGTTATGTATTTAAGATATATTTAAATATAGGATCATGTTATACACCCTGTTTTTACCATGCTTCTTTCATTGAACAGCATTTTTCAGTAACAGTACTGTTCTTACACAGTATAATTTTGTTTTTGTGCAGTATTCCAGTATTTGAAATAGTTTATTTATTCAAGCTTTTATTTCCCTGGTGGCTCAGAGGTTAAAGTGTCTGCCTGCAATGCGGGAGACCCCGGTTCGATCCCTGGGTCAGGAAGATCCCCTGGAGAAGGAAATGGCAACCCACTCCAGTATTCTTGCCTGGGAAATCCCATGGACGCAGGAGCCTGGTGGTCTACAGTCCATGGGGTCACAAAGAGTCGGACATGACTGAGCGACTTCACTTCACTTTTAACTTTTTTGTGTGTCCAAAGCTCACCATTCTGACCAAATATTTGTTCACATCTCAGCACAGGATATGTCTCTCAGATTCATCTTAGGAAGTAGACTTGTTGATGTACAGTTGCTAAGTCATGTCTGACTCTGTGACCCCATGGACTGCAGCAAGGCAGGCTCCCCTGTCCTTCACTACATCTCAGAGTTCAATAAGATTCATGTCCATTGTGTTGGTAATACTCTCTAACAATCTTATCTTCTACTGCCCGCTTCTTTTGCCCTCAATCTTTCCCAGCATCAGAGTCTTTTCCAGTCAGTAGGCTCTTCGCATCAGGTATACTAAGTATTGGAGCTTCAGCTTCAGCATCAGTCCTTCCAGTGAATATTCGGGGTTGATTTCCTTTAGGATTGACTGGTTTAATCAAGATAAAAATCACTTGTTGGGTCAAGATATACAGAAAATTATAAAGTCTTTGCATCTCAGAAAGGTGGTATTATTTATATTTCTACCAGTTTCATACAATTTCTTTTAACACACTAGCAGGTGTAGGGGGTATAGAAATAGTTTCAGTTTTTCAGGATAAAATTGAAGAAGCCAGTAATAATTTGATCCTTTGAAGATAAGAATCTTCCTTTTTCAGTCTATTGCATGCCCTGTATGGTATCATATTCAGTCTAATTTTGTGAAAGTCATTTAAAAGGCGTGGAATAACCTTTTCAGTGGTTTCCTGGAGAGTCTTTAAAAGACTCTCATTTCGAAGGTTCCTATAAAAAAATATTTTTACTTAGGAATGAAATTTTTCATTAATATAGTACCTGTAAAAATTCATACCCATAATACTACTGCATGTTTTCTGTAAGAAATTCTAAATATTGTCTTTATTTTTATAATAATAAAAAATTAATGCCCAGTATTTTGTGGAAGGCACCCTGATAAACAGGCATGACTGCCAGTTGCTTGCCTGTTCTACTTTTTATTTGGACGCCAGAAAATTCTATTAGTATTGTCATGGAATAATAAGGATGAAGGTAGATTTAGTGCTTAAGAGTTGCAATCTTGCAAATGGCACTGAGCAAATAAAAGACTGGTCACTTAATCAAAAACTGGTAAAGTAACATGTACCTTAAACATTTACAGGTAAACCACTTAAATGTACATTTTCTTTTACCTCCATGTGATAGAACCTCAAGACATTTCTCGTGGATTAGATGATTAGGTTGTCATAATCTAAATAATTCATAACCATAATACTACTGTTTTCTTTAAAATAGAACTTAAGCCCATTGTTGGTTTTGAAATTTGGTTTATATTTAATTTGTAATTTTAATAGTTGTGTGAGAGCTCCATATATTTAACTCATATAAGGATTGATAGTTGCCTTAATTTGTATATGCTTACGTGACATTCTAATAATTGAAGCCAGCCTCGGAGATAGATGAGAATCTTTTGTTTTTTAATTTTAAAAGGCATTTGTATAACATTCCAATATGAGAGTCACTATCATATTAGCTAAGAAGGAATTATCTTGAACTGATACAAAGAGATACACACACACCTTTACTGATCCACCCTAACTCTCCATCTCCAACTTTTGTTTCTCAAATTAACTCCCAGTTGGGCATTAAACACACAAGGAACGCTCTAAGCTGTGAATATTCGTGAGAAAAGTGGATACAAAGATGAATAAAACTTGGCCTCTGGTTTCTAGACATAAGTCTGGAGGCAGAGAAAAGTGACATAATGTAATCCCTCAGTCACAGATACTATTTAACAAGGCAAGAAGTTAAGTGCCATGAAAAAAAAGTAGAGGTGGCTACTTTGGAACATTGAGAGCATGGATGCTCCTGGTATTTAGTTTTTTGCACAGTGAGTTTCAGCATTAAAAACTGTAACATGAATCTTCAAGAATACTTTGTCCTGAACTTGCCTGTCTATGGGCTGAAACGACTATAATGGTGACAGATTGTTCAGATTTCAGTTGATATTTGCTGTTATTATTGCATAAACAAACCATATTGTTTGCAATTGCACTTTCCTCTAGGCCCACGAAATCTGTTAAAAGGCAGTGTGTGTATGTGTACGTGTGTGTTTAATCCCTGTAAGTATGAAAGCTATACGTCTAAGAGACTGAAGCTAATTCATAATTTCAAAGTGGCATTGGCAGTTTACTACACATAAAGACTTGGCTCTCATAGATTTTTGCACGTCCAGATGTTCATGTGTTAAGTTTTCTAGAGTACCAAACGTTTGTTCTATTCAAGGAAATTATGCATATATAGGAAGTTTTGACAAAGTCTACACTATTAACCCCTCCAGGGAGGAATCTGGCAAGTACTCATGTTTCTCCCCAAACCTGGTTGTTTCACAGCAGAACAGGTCCTAAGGTTTTGGGAACCAGGCTGGGTAGTCAGATAAACTGAACAACCAGATCTGGTCTTAAGGACCAGTCCACAGAGACGGGTAGTCAGAGACCTGGTGCCTGGGCTGTTCGGGGTCTCAGGATGTAAGATCTCAGTCTTGAATGGGTCAGAGCCAGGCAGACCGGGTTCTAGGAGGAGGCCTGCAGGGGATTCAGGTTCAGAGTTTAGGGAGATAGAAGCGGAGACCGAGTTCTGCCTGTTAAGGTCTCCATGGTAGTAGAAAATAAGTCAGAACCTGACCGTGAGTCCTTCACAGTGGTCAAATTAGCTTAATGACTTTGCCAGGGGAGGAGAGAGACTCACAGACTGTGGTCTTTCTCTGCTCTTTAAGGCATGATTTACTGTCTGAAATTCACACTGATTTTCCCTTCCTTCCTCTCCTCTCCTCTCCCTCCTTCCCACTCCTTCTCCCTCCCCAATCTTCTTCATCTTCCTCTTTTCCTTCTTCTCTCTCCCTCCCTGCCTCCCTTTCTTTCTTTTCTTCTGGATTACTTTACTGGGGCTGCCATAGCAAAGTACCACAGACTGGGTGGCTTCAAAGAACAGGAATCTATTCTCTCAAAGTTCAGGGGGCATCAGTCAAGGTTTCCGTATGGCCATGCTCCCTCTGGGGTTTCCATGCCTCTTTTACAACTTCTGCCTGGGCATTCTCGACCTCCCCTGCATGGCTGGTCTCTGACTCTGTTGCCACTCACCTATCTGCCTTGCATGTTTCCATGGCTCTCTGCTTCCTCTCCTCTTAAAAGGACACCAGCCTTGTTATATTTAGGACTCATACTAATCCAACATGCTCTCAATTTAACTTAACCAATTAAATCTGCAAAGGTCATATTTCTATATAAGGTCACATTTTAAGTTCTTGGGTGGACAAAAAGTTTCGGGGGAGACATTATTCAATCAGACTCCTTTCTGTTTATCCATCCCCTCCACCCTGTTTCGATTTTTTCCCTTCTTTTTAGAGCTTTAATCAGTTACAAGATAAGCAATGAGCTGGTTGTGTCCTTCCTTGTTTTTGATGACTTGTTACAAATCACTCCTTGTTATGTTTTTCTCAGCATTCATGAATTATAAGAACATCAATAACTCAAAGATGCATTATTTATTTTAAACATGCTCATTAGTCAAGCTTCGTATATTTTCTTGGACTTTTTACTTATCTTCTTTAATTATCCTGCTCTTTTGGAGCCTGCTTGAACATCAAATGTCAGTCAATGCATTTTTCATAACTTGTAATGGATTCTTGGGGTTTTATTTTTAACAAGCCTTTCAAACATGGAAAATATCTCTATCAACCTATTCATTTCTCATTTTTAAAACAGTGGGCGATTCTGTGTGGCTTTAGCATTTGATGCAGATATTTACACTCTCCTGACAAAGGGGTGATGCCAAACAGTAGAGGCCCATTAGAAAAATGGAAAGTGTGAATAATACTATTTCATTAAAATGGCATCATTTCTGCATCAAGAAGAAGAAAATTGACTGGAAATGCTTCTTACTAACATCCACGTTGTTGCAGGCCAAAAATAGACTTCCAAGTCTCATCAGGTAAATCAAATAGCTATTGAGGAAATTAAACAAAAAAAGTAACCATGACCTGTGTAGACAGTGGGCTGGAGGGGAGTAAGAAGGAATGTAGTTAGTAGTCTGTTGTCATAATGACAAACTGCAAAGTGACAGTAAGAAACAGAGGACCAGCTCTGCCTGAGCAAACGGTGGGGCTACGAGTGTCCCCAGACCCATCCACAGGAGATGTCAGAAGACTAGTGAGCTCTGCCCAATCACTTCATTCCCTCCTTCCTTCTTGGAGAGAAACAAAGGGGATGCAGAAAAATGAAATAGGGCCTGCAATATTCCTGACCGGGGAGAGAGGAAGAAACATCCCCCACATCCATTTATCTGTATAGTCCGCGATTTCTGTCTGCAAGGTAAAGTATTAGTGGCTCAGTGGTGTCCGACTTGGACACCACTGAGCGACTTCACTTTCTTTTTTTTCCTCATCTTCACTTGGAAGAGAGAGGAAGCAGGTTCTCCAGTCTTTTCTTGTAAGGCCTCTAATCCCATTTATGTGGGCTCCATCATCAGGACCTAATTACTCCCAAGCATACTGGGGGCTTAGCATTTCTTTTTTTTTCTTCTGAACTTTTTATTTTGTATTGGGGTATAGCTGATGAACAATATTGCCATGGTTTCAGTGAACAGCAGAGCAAGCTTGTCTGCATGTGTGTGTATCCATTCTCCCCCAAACTCCCCTCCCATCCAGGCTGCCACCTCACATTGAGCAGAGTTCCCTGTGCTGTACAGCAGCTCCTTGCTGGTGATCCATTTTCAATACAGCAGCATGTACAAACTCCCTAACTATCCCTTCTGGGGGTTAGGATTTAACATATGCATTTTGGAGGGACACAAACATTCAATCCATGGCTGGGCTTGGGGTGCCCCTTGGTGCCATCACAGGCACGCTCCTCCTGCCTCCTCCCTGCTGCAGTCCAGCATGACGATGGCCAGTTTCTTTATCTCCTGGAGAATCAGGATTGTCTTGTTAGTACTATGTCCACAGCCCTAGCAGAGTAAGTAATAGATGGCTGGCTGGTGACTAATAATGTAAGCACTGCAGTTACAGGGACCCTTGCTGCCTCTTTCCTGAACTGACTAATGGTTTGGAAAACGTAGATTCATCAGTTTTGTAGATTCATCAGTTCATCAACTTTGATATTAAGTAGGGAGAATGACAGACTCAGAACTGGAAAATTCAAAGATTTAAAATGCCTCAGGCTGGGGCTTCCCTCGTGGCTCAGTGGTGTAGAATCTGCCTGCCTATGAAGGCGAATATGGGTTTGATCCCTGATCTTAGATAATACCACACGCTGCAGAGCAGCTAAGCCTGTTCAGTTCAGTTCAGTTGCTCAGTCGTGTCTGACTCTTTGCAACCCCATGAACTGCAGCAGGCCAGTACGCTACAACTATTTGGCCTGTAACATTACTTTGCCAACAAAGGTCCATCTCCTCAAAGCTATGGTTTTTCCAGTAGTCACGTATGGATGTGAGAGCTGAGTGCCAAAGAACTGATGCGTTTGAACTGTGGTGTTGGCGAAGACTCATGACTCTTGAGAGACCCTTCGACTCTCAAGGAGATCCAACCAGTCCACCCTAAAGGCAATCGGTCTTGATTATTCATTGGAAGGACTGATGCTGAAGCTGAAACTCCAATACTTTGGCCACCTGCTGCGAAGAACTGACTCATCTGAAAAGACCCTGATGCTGGGAAAGATTGAAGGTGAGAGGAGAAGGGGATAAGATGGTTGGATGGCATCACCGACTCAATGCACATGAGTTTGAGTAAACTCTGGCAGTTGGTGATGGACAGGGAGGCTTGGTGTGCTGCAGTCCATGGGGTCGCAAAGAGCTGGACATGACTGAGGAGCTGAACTGACTGAAGCCTGGAAGCCACAGCTACTACAGCCTCGGGGGCCCTAGACCTGGTGCTCTGCACAAGAGAAGCCACCACAATGAGAAGCCTGTGCATCAAAACTAGAGAGTAGCCCTTGCTCTCCGCAACTGGAGAAAGTCCACAGCAGCAACAAAGATCCAGCTCAACCAAAAATCAAATAAAATACCACAGGCTAAGACCAACAAGGTAAAGTTCTAGAGAGAAATTTTGAATTCAACAGGTCGGTTCCTGTTGTGCAGTGGTTCTCAAAGGGTGGCCCTGACCGGTGTCAGGAAAATAGAATCAAAATAAAATCTCTTGTCAACCTAGAAAACCTCTTCACAAAGATAGAAGAGAAAGAAAATGGTTTTGTTTTGAAAAAGCATTAAACCAGAAAGTGATATGAATCACAGAAAAGCCACTAAACAGCAAAGATGAGAAGAAATCGCACCTATTTAGGTAGCCAGGAAAATGAAACCCATTACCTATGTTTTCAAGATAAAGGGTAACTGACGCTCAAGTGAGAGGACTAACTATCTTCATATGAAGGAAAAAGTAATTTCTTCTATGTTTACAACAGAAGGCATTTGGGGACAGGTACCTGCTGAAATTGGGCTTCCCAGGTGGCACTAGGGGTAAAGAATTGACAGTTTTGAACTGTGGTGTTGGAGAAGACTCTTGAGAGTCCCTTGGATTGCAAGAAGATCCAACCAGTCCATCCTAAAGATCAGTCCTGGGTGTTCATTGAAAAAACTGATGCTGAAGCTGAAACTCCAACACTTTGGCCACCTGATACGAAGAAGTGACTCATTTGAAAAGACCCTGATGCTGGGAAAGATTGAAGGCAGGAAGAGAAGGTGACAACAGAGGATGAGATGGTTGGATGGCATCACCGACTCAATGGGCGTGAGTTTGGTGGCGGGAATTGGTGATGGACAGGGAGGCCTGGTGTGCTACAGTCCATGGGGTCGCAAAGAGTTGGGCACAACTGAGCAACTGAGCTGAACTGAAGGGGTAAAGAACTCACCTGCCAATGCAGAAGACCTAAAAGACACAGGTTTGATCTATGGATTGGGAAGATCCCCTGGAGGAGGGCATGGCAACCCACTCCAGCACTTTTGCCTGGAGAACACCATGGACACAGGAGCCTCGTGGGCTACTGTCCACAGGGTAGCAGAAAAGAGCCGGACATGACTGAAGGGACTTAGTTGCATGCACCCACACACACAGACACAGACACACACAGCAAACCCCACCCCCACCTCCCCACCCCCTGCCACTGCTGGAATTAGGCATCTAGACTCCCAGGAAACTGGGAGGGAGGAGTGCTATTATGCTTTCTTTATGATTACATTCTAAGTGCTGGCTCCAGGGCCCCTTTCAAAGAGAAAATTCCTGTATTGTAAAATGGGCAAGGGGCTTACTTAGCCTTTACAAAGACCTACATACATTTCAAAAGACAGCAAAAGAGCCCACAAGGGGAAGTTTTCTAAAATTAATGATCTCTTTTTCTTTATACCATGGAGCATTTGATATTCTTGTTACTTCTAATTTCTTTTACCCTCACACCAACAGCATCAGTATCACCTAGGAACTAGAAGTCAGAAATGCATATTCTCGGGTCCCACCCCAGACCCACTCAGAAACTCAGGAGATATGGCCAGGCAGCCTGTGCTTTCTAATAAGTCCCTCAGGAGGGGGTAATGCTCTGAAAGCTTAAGAATCACTGCAGACAACTGTTGACAGCAGGCCACTTGAAAAGGATCTAGGAAAGGTGAAGGATTTCACTGAACTTGAATAGTTATCTGTAGTTTGCCTCACATAGGTAGTCACTGCTCTGCTGGTCCATGACCTTCAATTAGTTGGCAGGAAATGAAGATGTCTGAAATGAATGTATTAGATGAGACTTAGCTTAGGCAAGGCAGTCCAATTGTAACAACGTGCAAGACAGAGATGTAGAAGCAGCATTCTGCAAAATGGTGCTCGTCTGGCTCTAGGTGCCTTCTCTAGTTGAATAGATGAAGAGTTGCCTGAGTTTCTGGAAAATTATAAAAAAAACCCAAATAAAGCCATATAAACCAAACTCAAAATAAGACACTTGTGCACTCCCCCCCCACCCCGCCTGAACCCTTAAGTTCACCTGACTTTTAAAAATTCTTTATTTATGGCTGCACTGGGCAGAAAGTGAAGAGGACTAAAAAGCCTCTTGATGAAAGTGAAAGAGCAGAGTGAAAAAGTTGGCTTGAAGCTCAACATTCAGAAAACTAAGATCGTAGCATCCAGTCCCATTGCTTCATGGGAAATAGATGGGGAAACAGTGGAAACAGTGTCAGACTTTATTTTGGGGGGCTCCAAGATCACTGCAGATGGTGACTGCAGCCACGAAATCAAAAGACGCTTACTCCTCGGAAGAAAAGTTATGACCAACCTAGATAGCATATTCAAAAGCAGAGACATTACTTTGCCAACAAAGGTCCATCTAGTCAAGGCTATGGTTTTTCCAGTGGTCATGTATGGATGTGAGAGTTGGACTGTGAAGAAAGCTGAGCGCCGAAGAATTGATGCTTTTGAACTGTGGTGTTGGAGAAGACTCTTGAGAGTCCCTTGGACTGCAAGGAGATCCAACCAGTCCATTCTAAAGATCAGTCCTGGGTGTTCATTGGAAAGACTGATGCTAAAGCTGAAACTCCAGTATTTAGGCCATCTCATGAGAAGAGTTGACTCATTGGAAAAGAGTCTGATGCTGGGAGGGGTTGGGGGCAGGAGGAGAAGGGGACGACAGAGGATGAGATGGCTGGATGGCATCACCGACTGGATGGAAATGAGTTTGAGTAGACTCCGGGAGTTGGTGATGGACCGGGAGGCCTGGCGTGCTGCGATTCATGGGGCAGCAGAGTCGGACATGACTGAGGGACTGAACTGAACTGGGTCTTCACTGCTGCCTGCTGGCTTTCTCTGGTTGCAGTGAGCAGGGGCTACTCTTGAGTCACAGTGCACGGGCTTCTCATTGCAGAGCTCGAGCTCTAGGGCGAGCAGGCTCAGTGGCTGCGGCACACGGGCTTAGCTGCTCTGCATCGCACGAGATCTTCTCAGACCAAGGATCAAACCCGTGTCTCCTGCACTGCCAGGTGGGTTCTTTACCACCGAGCCACCAGGGAAGCCCAATTTTATTTTTTTAAGTTTGCTTTATTGTGGTTGATTTACAATAATTGTATTGTACTGTACAATTGTACAGTTTGTGTTAATGTGCTCGGTACAGCAAAGTGACCATTTTCATATAATTTTCCATTACGGTTTATCACAAGATACTGAATACACTAATAGTCCCTTGTGCTATACAGTAGGGCCTTGTTGTTTATCCATTCCCTATACACTAGTTTGCATCTACTAATCCCGAACTCCCAATCCTTCCCTCCCCAACTCACCCCCCCACACACCTTGACAAGTCTGTTCTCCATGTCTGGATCTGTTTCGTAGATATGTTCATTTGTGTTGTATTTTAATTTCCATAACCTGTATTTAACCAAATCATGCACGAATATAATCAGAGATTTTCACTGCAGTCCTTATGTATGTAAACTGTTTACCAAGGTGGCAAGAGATGTTTTTCTTAATACAAACTATCTGAACTAGGAATTTAAGCTATTTCAGTGAGATTGTACTGACCACCAGAATGACAAAAATCCATGGACATTTAAGGAAAGGTAGTACAGACTTTGGTCCCTAGAGGGTTTCAAGAACTCCTTTTTTCTTTCCCTTATTTGGCCCCATAAGAGAATTCTGAACTAAATTGTAATGATCAAGTTATGCCTTTAATTACAGAAGAAAACTTGAGGCCAAAACTATCAAGTAATTTACGTAAAAGGAAGGGAGCCAGGTTACCTAACAGGAGAATAAGTGACTACAGCTCAAAAAAGGCACGCCGCGCCGCCTGCCTCCCCCCACCCACGCACCCCCACCCACGCACCT